>CM074947.1:22975769-22998666 GCA_037577455.1 Pangasius macronema
GTCTTCTTATATCTGATTTGCTGGCTGACCCAAACCAGACAGTTATAGAAGAGCACAGAACCGACTCAATAACAGCTAAGTAAAACTGTGCCTTTTTCCACAATGGAGTCAATGTCCCATTTCAGGTCCTGAGAGATGGTGGTGCCCAGGAACTTGAATGACTCCACTGCAGCTACAGTGCTGTCCAGGATGGTGAGAAGGGGGAGACCAGGGGATGGAAATTGGGGATGGATGCTTAGAGCTTTGGTCAACATTCACAGTCCTAGCAGAACAGTAACCATTGGGAACATTGATGGGGTTGATGATGCAGGTATCCCTTGGAGGATCATCAAGGTGTATTCGAGGGTCTGACTTTAGCTGGCCTGCGGGCCTCTCAAACGAATATCAGAATAGCAACCAGTGGACAGCAGCTCAAAGGGTTGCTGGAGAGTTTTGAGGATCTGTTTGGCAGTCATACTACATGGGCAGAGATCACAATTGACACAGGCAAAATGAGTTTACCCTCTTATCATGCCTCACCTGTGAAAGGGAAGCCGATTGAGGGGCAGATAGCTATGATGCTGGATGAAGGTACAGTAGAGACTGCATCGGGTCCATGGACATCACCAGTAGTTATTGCGCCCAAGCAGTCAGGTGAACTGAGATTGTGTGGATTATAGGACCCTGAATAATATCACAGTTTGAGTGAGATAGTCATTCTATGTCTCGAATTGATGACCTGTTAGATTTCTTGGCAAGGGAAAAGCTCATCAGCACAACTGATCTTGCCAGAGGTTACTGGCAGGTTGGGGTTGAGAAGAGTTCACAACCCAAGACTGCTTTTACTTCTCACTGCGGCCTGTCCCAGTTCAGATTCATGCCATTCGGTTTGTGCAATGAGCTGGCTGTTTTTCCACAGATCATGAAATCCATTTTGGCTGGGTTGATCTACAGGTGTTGTGCTGTCTACCTAGTCGATATAATCGTGGCTTCCCTGACATTCGAGCAGCATTTAGTTGACCTTCACAAAGTGTTTGGAAGCGTGCTGTGAGGAATTTAAATTCCTGGGTTGACTGCAGGTGACATCTTGCCTGATGCTGAAAAATTATAGGCGGTGTCAGAGTTTGGTGTCCCAAAGAGCGTCAAACTGGTGAGACAGGTGAGTTTTTGTGTCTGAGCAGCTACTATTGCAAGTTTCTAAAGATTACACTAAACATGCAAAGCCTTTGTGTGCACTGACACGAGATATCACACCCTTTGTGTGGGATGATGTCAAAAGGCCACGGATAAATTAAAATCATGTATAACCTCATCACCTTCCTTATTTTGGAAAGCCGTTTTACATTGACACTGACGCATGTGGGGCTGGGGGCAGCATTCATGCACCTAGAAGAGAATGGACAAGAGAAAGCAGTAGCATATGCTAGTCGATCTTTGCATAAAGCTGAAATGCCATACTCAACACCAGAGAAGGAAGGTTTAGGGTTGATATGGGCACTTGAGCATTTCAGACCCTATTTTGAAGGACTGCACATCATTGTGGCACGCTGATGTCACGCCCTAATCCTTCTGGTTGGTGCATTTGTGTCTTCAATCGCAGGACTTTGATTTCAGCATTGTGCATAAGTCTGGAGTGCAGAATCGGGTCTTTTCCAGAACCCTTTGCCAGATAGCAGTGGGCCCATGGATATCTTGCCTGACTGTGCTATTATTGAAGGCTTGAGCCTGTGTAGCCAACCATTACTTGAGTGAGGGACAGACAGCAGATACAGCAGCTCCAGTTGAATGATCCCAAAGCAGGTGAGCTTCTACGTAAGTTTGAGGCTGATAAGGGAGATAATTTTGAGGGCCATTACACTGTACAGAGTTTTCTGGCCTAAAATGAGGGGTGACAAAACACATATGTGCCTTCCTGCTGGTTTGCCAGCTTACCAAACAATCCCAGTGGAAAACAGTGGGTTTGATGGTCTCTGTGCATGCAAATAAACCCTGGGAGTACACAGGGGCTGATTTTCTGGGCCCATTGCCACTTATGGCAGCAGGGAATCAGTACATTTTATTTTTTGCTGACTATTTCAGTAAATGGGTGGAGGCAAGTGCTGTCTGGGAGTGCTGGCAAGTGCTGTCTAACGCCATGGAATGAGTCGAGAGGACATTGAAAGAGCTTATGTAGAGCCTCTGTAGTGGATAAACGGGATAAACATACATCTAAGGGGATAAACATATGAATAAACATGTAGGAGAAACATACATCTTGGGACACATATTCCACAGATTTGTTTTGTGTTGAGGACAGCACCCAATGAAAGCACAGGTTTTAGTTTGGCATAGATGCTTTATGGGCAGGAGCTGGCCACACCATTGGACCACCTCATGCAACCACCTGGGCAAAAGCTGTCTGGGGTAAATTATAGACTGACCAGTGTTGTCAAGACATGGGTGTAGTGAATGTGGTAAAACTACAACCCTTTCACACTTGGCAGACAGCTGAATCACAGGCTGCACAAATGCCTGGGCAAAGCAGAACTGATCTAAAAGATCAAGATTTTCAGGAAACAACCGGTAGTGTTGATATGAGACAGTACCCAAACTCCTGTATTGGAATGGAGCACTTCCCTGAAACAGTGGTGGTGGCAACCAGTGACCCATTTTTGATTAACATTGTGCTACTTGAAGTGATGAAGTCACACTCCATTATACATTTTGAGTAGCGCTTGATTTTATGACACAATGACAAATGCAAAAGTTTCTAATAGCTGCAAGAAAGCCCATTAAACACTTTCTTCTTATTACTATGATCTGGAATGTCATTCAAAATCAAAAACAGTCTTTCATTTGTAAGTGTGAGAAAACATCACTAGATGTGCATGAACACAACATTGCAGGTCAGTTCACTAAGATAGCAGCCAACTACAGCCAATTGTGGCTACAAATTTAAGAGATATCTCAAGCCTTTAGCACAGTGAAGTCATCACCTCAGGACCTCAAAAAGTACAAGTTGTGCGTTTCAGGTGGATCGCTTACGCCAGTACTAAAGCAAGATTCTCTTGTTACTCTTACAGAGCGCTTAGTAATCCGGATGGTAAATAAGTAGCACCAGAAGCCCTTCAAAGATCAGTAAGTAAACTCTACCATGAGTATGTCCATGTTTCAGCAGAGAAAACACTTGAGCTCAGGTATGGTGACCGATAAACAAGTCATGTAGTATTTGCCCTGTCTGTGCAACTATCAATGACAGAAAGCCAGGCCAAGTTTCATCTCGACCAAATCCTCACTGTGGCCCACTGGATTCTCTGCAGGTGGATTTTACTCGACCACTCCTGATTGCTAGAGTATTGCTACTGTCTGGTCATTGTCGACAAATTTTCCAAATGGATAGAAGCTATTCCAATGAAAATCATTACTGCACACACAGTAGCACGTGTTGGCCAATCAAATAATTTCCTTCTGGGAGGCACTCTCTCAAATTGAATCAGACTAGGGAACTCATTTTACAGGCCATGTCATGAAAGAGGTGTAAAATGCTCACTATTTATCATGTGTTACAACAAAAATTGCTAATAAAATTCTCCTTATTTACATTTTCCTTATCTACTGCAAGAACATGGACCCCCGATTTCAGAAAAGTCACCAGGGAAGCATGCATTGAACTGGAACAGCGAGTAGAATTGAGCCATAAGCTCCAATGTGGGAGACGGGTGTGGAAATATTCTAAGGGGCATCAAATTCACTGACAATCCTACTTAAACTAAATAGTTACACAGCGTCCTGGTGGAGCACCAGAACCAAATTGCACAACTCAAATCAGATGTAGCTCAGGTTCCAGCCATCCACCTTCATTCAGCATCAGTGGCGCGGTTGAACAGGTGCCCAGGCAAAAAACCTCATAACATGGCTTAAAATGAGTGAAATGACAACAATACCCCACAAAGATTTGTAGTTATAGTACTAAAAGTCCATCAACCATATTTGTAACACTTGTACGAAGAATTCTTGTGATTCATACTTATGGTATGATCCCATAGATCATTGTGTGGGACATGAATCCATTTTAATCCATTGTGCTTCCACAAAACCTCAGCTTTTTTCCTCCAGCATAAGTAATTTGTGTATTTCAGTGTTTTCTATATACTGTAATTTCTGTACATCATATATATATATATATATATATATATCAGTTAGTTAGTACACCAGAGGTTTCTTTCTTTTTCAGTACATTCCAAATTGTTATTGACTATCCCTAAAACTGAACTCAGCTTCAAAATGGCTTTTGTAGCGAATAGACAGCTATCTGGTCCTAATGTCGGGTTACACTTTTTATCAACAAATGCAGTCTTCACAGGTGAAACCCAGGCCTCAAGCCAAGAGTGGACATTCAGAGCTATTTGTTTAATGTTTAAACAATCAATCTAACGGCAAAACTGGGCAAAAAGAAACACCTGTTGATCACATTTCCCAATATTTTCTCTTGATGAATAATTGGCTTCAAACAAAAGTTGCTATGTTCTTTAACATATCTAGCTGTAAATATCAGGAAATGAAAGCTTAAGTTCTGGTCTATCAACTCAAACACAAATGTCTTCAGTGTATAGCAAAAACAAAAGTCTTGCCATTCCAATAGTCTCAATGAGGACTGTACATCATGTGCTTGAGACAGGATGCTGATATTCATCATATAGAAGGTGCCACATGTAAGGTAAATGTGAGCTTGTTTCTCTGAAGCTGGATGTTAGTACAGGAATTCACTGTGTCCACAATAGAGCCGATATATTAGGCAGCAAACGAACAGTCAGTTATTGAAGTTGATGTGTTGGAAGCAGGAAAAATGGGCAAGCGTGAGGATCTGAGAGACTTTGAAAAGGGCCAGATTGTGATGGCTAGGCAAGTGGTTCAGAGCATCCAGAAAATGGCAGGTCTTGTGGAATGTTCCCAGTATGCAGTGGTTAGTACCTACCAAAAGTGGTCCAAGGAAGGACAACCGGTGAACCGGTGACAGGGTCATGGGTGCCCAAGGCTCATTGAAGTGGGGAGCGAAGGCTAGCCTATTGGGGCCGATCCCACAGAAGAGCTACTGTAGCACAAACTGCTGAAAAATTTAACGCTGCCCATGCTGACCCCTGTCCACCACCAAAAGCGCCTACAATGGGCACATCAGCATCAGAACTGGACCATGGAGCAATGAAAGAAGGTGGCCTGTTCTGATTAATTATTTTTTTCTTTTACATCATGTGGATGGCCAGGTGCATGTGCATCACTTGCCAAGGAAGTGATGACACCAGGATGCACTATGAGAAGAAGGCAAGCCGGCAGAGGTAGTGGAATGCTCTGGGCAATGTTCTGCTGGGAAACCTTGGGTCCTGGTATTCAAGTGGATGTTACTTTGACAAGTACCACCTACTTAAACTGTGTTGCAGACCAAATACACCCCTTCATGGCAATGGTTTATGCTAGGCTAAAAACAATCCTTAGCCATCCATCCTGTTCTCCATTGACTGCTCCCTGAACAATAAATTGGACTACATCCAACTCCAGCAAACTACACAGTGTGAGTTTAGAAACTGCTGCTGCATCATAGCACAGCAACAGAATTTTCGATTTAGCTAGACAGGCTCGTCTCGCTCTGACAGAAATGCAGCTCTGAGCAGTAAGGCTTGCAGTGGTGGCTTGTTTGTTTACATTAACATGGAATGGTGCAAGAACTCAGTGCCAGGCCCTAGTTACTGCTCATCACTGGTGGAGTTTGTGACTGTTGGATGCAGACCATTTTATTTAACACAGAAATTCACCCCTGGCCTTATAGCAGGGGTGTAACCCCCCCCCCCCTGGCCTTATAGCAGGGGTGTAACCCCCCCCCAGTGATAACACTAAGGAGAAGCTCTGTGAACCATATGGGGCTATTAGTAAACTGCAGAAAGCACACCCTGATGGACTGTTTATTGTTGCCGGAGATTTCAACCATGCAAATCTCAAGTCAGTGCTCCCTAAATTCCATCAGCATGTGGACTTTGCAATGAGAGGGGCGAACGTGCTGCTGATGTCAAAGTGCACAAATCTACAATCAGAAAGAGACTGCACAACTTTATCATGGGAGGTGTTCAAAGAGGAAACCTTTGCTGTCTAAGAAAATATACCAACTGTGAAAATTGGAAGTGGAAGTGTCATGGTTTGGGACCTGGCCAGCTCACCATCACAGAATCCATTATGAATTCTACATTGAATCAGAAGGTGCTTGAGGAACAAGACCATCGGTCAAAAAATTTAGGTGAAGCGGAACTGGACCTTGCAACATTACAGTGACCCAAAACATAACAGTAAATCCACCAAGGACTGGTGGATTTCTTTTGTTTAATATGTGAACCACCAAACAGTTTTGTTTAATGTGTGAACAAAGTGATTTTTTTTGTTGTTTACATGCAATTACATCACTTTCATCTACAGGTACAAATTAAAACAAGATCAGAAATTGACATACTGACATTTCTTAATAAAGAACTGAATACTTAATGGAGTGTCCGAATTTTTTCCACATGACTCTATATCCTGATATTGGTTGGCTAGGTCACAGACTAAAAATACCATCAGTACAAAAATTCTGTTGGGGAGATAATATAGAAAAAAAGCATACAGACAATAAAAAAAAATTAAATTGGAAGTGCTATTTTAAGTACTTCAGGAAGAGATAAGTCTTTAGACGTAATCTGAAGACTGCCAGTGACTCAGCTGTTCGAACATCTAGGGGAAGTTCATTCCACAAGAGTCTTGATGTATGCCTTCCTTGTAGAGATAGAGACAGAGATAGTGGGACCAGTGACAGGCACATGTTCAGGGAGGCTGCAACTGAAGGCGACTTCACCAACTTGGAGGAATACACGGCATCAGTGACCGGATACATCAGCACTGATGACGCTACTGTCTCCAAGACCATCAACACATGCTCCAACCAGAAACCGTGAATGAGATTTACATCCTAGGACTAGTGTGAAAAAGCAGGTTTCACATATTATGCAAATTAGCAAAAAAATCTATAATGGCATAAATTACTGGGTTGAATGTCAATTCGTCTTAAGAACAAAAACATAAAAAGATGTTTGACTCCAAACACCAAAAGTAATAAATAAATAAATAAATAAATAAATAAATAAATAAATAAAAGTTTTTTATGTTTTCCCATTCAGCTCTGCCCAAACGTGATAAAGGGCTTTTAAGTTATGAAGGACGCAAGAGGACAATTCATCTTTACTGTTTTTTATTTTTTGTCTGCTTGCAAAGCCTTAGCAAAGCAATAGAAGAAGCAGCACAGTAGCTGTAATTACAGTAGTAGAAGGTTTATAACCTTTAAAATAGATACAAACACAAAATATGCATTAATATAAATAAAGATATTTAAATTAATATTTCACATTCCATTGAATTCAACATCAACATGACTATTGTCAATTAAAGCAAATCAAATAAATGGATTTCATTTATAACATTATAACTAAACTATAATGTTGACAAACTTAAACCTATCAAATCAAACATCAAACTTAGCACCAATCAGCACTGTAACAAATTCCATCAAACAAAATCCGCATAATTTAAACACAATACTGATATTTCACAACTTCAAAGTTGATACTTGATATCAGCACAGATGAAAATGTTAATGTTCATACCAGTTGCGTCTTCAGGGTTGAACTTGAGTTGAATGGGTGAAAGTCTTCCATTTGTCAATAAAGACCTTCTCCAAACTTTTCACCTCCATGTTCGCTTAGGGTGCATCATTTTATTGTTCCCCCCTGGAAACACACCCTTACAGGTTCCATCTCAGCAACCACACTGCACTGTACTCTGCAGGAATTTCTTGACGCAACAATAATAAAAGCCAGCAGCATTATCAGGGGCCAAGCACCCAGACTGGTGAGCCGCACATTCATAGACATGCTACAAATTTTGCTTAAGCAATTAAAGGAAAGCAAAGCCAAAACTTTAGACAAAGGGATTCAAGAGTAATTTGTATTTTTACTCATGATGTGTATGTTTTGACCAGGGAGAGTCACGGAATTCTCTGACTGTATTAGGAAAGGTCTAGATGAACAAATGGGCAGCAGGGTTGCATTGCTACTGCAGCTACCACTACTGTTGTAACCTGTGGAGTTGACCTTTGGTCATGATTTCTACTGCTCTAACCTAAAAAAAATATTTTTGCAGTTTAAAAATATGATATAAATGATAAGAAAAAAATTAAAGAGTTGTTACAGTTAAGAAAAATCTTGGGTACATTCAGGGCATGGTCACGTGATGATACGTGATTACAGAAGAATGGTTTGAATATCAATATACTTTGATAACATTTGTTCAGACAGGTCTCAAGATAATGTGAGCCAAATTTGGTGAAGTTTGGACAAAATTTAGAGGAGAACTAGCAGAAATAGCTGTTACATGCAAATATTTTGAGCATGTTATTATTACCTTTGACCAGTAGGTGACACCAGTAGGTGACACAAAATTTGTTGCATAGCCTCAGGTCATGGTACTGAAGATGTCTACCGAGTTTTGTATCAGTGCACAAAGTTGTTGCTGAGATAAAGCCTCACATCCAGTTCAAAGGCTTCGCTGTCAGCTTCGTTGGTCCATTAAGTTTTGATAACTTTTGTGAGGCTTATTCTGAAGATATCGTGTGCCAAATATGTTTTGACAAAATCCAAGACAGCAGAAAATCTAATTAAAGGTAATAGGGCGCGTTAAACTTGTCTCAGTTAAACTTGTCGGAATCCAGGGATGGCTTTTAAATTTTTGACACAAAGTTCAAAAGTTATGACCATAATCATACTTCCAAGTTATATCAAAATTTGACCTGATGGTGGCAGCACTTGGCCCAAATTTGGTCAGAATGTTCCTTAGACCCTCCCTAAAAAGCTTTTTACCAGACAGTTCTATGGGCTGCCACAGACACCCTAGCAAGAAGATGAAAAAGAAGAGTGTTTGGTCCCCTAAATATAGACACAAGTGATAATTATCAGGGTCCAAGCACCTTCACCAAATATCACCCCTCAGTAACCAGTTCTTTTTAAGTTATATAAAACAAAGATGCGATTTGATAACGATTATCAAGCTTTGTGAGGACTGTTCACAAATTTTAAGCATGAAATGTTTGAAACACTATGAAATATCGGCTGAAGGCAATCATGTTTTGAAGTAACACAAAATAAATTAAAATCCAGTTACAGGTTAGCAGAACAATTCTGAACACCAAATTTCAGCTCAATCAGATTTTGGATTCCTGAGAAACAGCTACTTGAACTTCACTCTGCCCCCTGTCAGTACCCTCCTCATAATATTGTCCTGATGGTGCCTTTCAAGTTTTGTGTGGATCCATACAACCAGTCCTCAGTTACAGCAGTTTTAGTAAATCAAGATCCGCCCCATTTGGATTGACTGGTATGTGGAGGCTATGGTGTCCCAAGTCTCAAAATGTCCTTGATGATTCTTGAATATTAGACTCTGCTGAGTCATTTGACACCAAGTTTAGTAACATAATTAAATAATTCTAGACCTAGTTTATATATATGTACCGCCACAAGCTAATGCTAGATTAGCTATGGAGAAGCTACATCACTCCATCAGCCAGTACATGTCGGCACATCCGGACAGCCAACTTAAAGTCGACTCTACCCAAATTTCACAGATATGTGAACTTCCCAACAAAAGGAAAAAACACTTTAGATCAAGTATACTGCAACATTCCATATGCTTATAAAGCCAGTCCTCTGCCACATCTGGGATGTTCAGATCATCTGTCTCTGTCCCTTATTCCAGCATACAAACTACTCAGCTGCAGACAAAGACCATCCACAAAGACAGTCAGAGTATGGACTAATGAAGCCACCTCAGCCCTGCAGGACTGCTTTGAGGATACAGACTGGGGAGTCTTCGCTGAGAGGACAGACCTGGAGGGACACACATCAGCTGTGCTTTCATATATAAATGTCCGTGCTGAGAGTGTCTGTAACAAAAACTGTTAAAGTGTTCTCCAATCAGAAATCATGGTTCAACAGCAAGGTGAGGTCTCTGCTCAAAACATGGGATTCGGCGTTAAAGTCTGGGGACCTACTAGCCTACAAGGAGGCACGTTCAGGCCTAAGAAGAGGCATCAGAGAGGCCAAATGCAGGTATAAGCAACGTAATAAGGAACACTTTTCCAATAACAACTCAAGGGTAATGTGGCAAGGAATAAAGACCCTCATTAGCTACAAGAACAGTCACAGACATTAACCCCATAGACAGCACTCTGCCAGACACTCCGACACCCTTTTCTCGCTTTGACCAGTGGAACAGTGATCTCGGCAGCCATCCTTCACTGCCAGGAAAGGCTGACCTGATACAGCTACACCAGCATCAAGTCAGATCCACTCTACACAGGGTCAACGCACGGAAAGCAGCTGGACCAGATGGAGTCACTGGATGGATCTTGAAGGCCTGTGCAGCCCAGTTGGCAGAGGTATTTACCACCATTTTCAACCTCTCATTATTACAGTCTGCTGTCCCCACCTGCCTCAAGTCAGCGACGATTATCCCAGTTCCAAAGAAAACCACAGTGAACTGCCTGAATGACTATCGTCCAGTTGCTTTAACCCCTATCATCACCAAATGCTTTGAGAGACTCATACTCTCTCACATCAAAACTGTCATCCCTGCCGACCTCGGCCAAAACCAGTTTGTTTACCAAGCAAACAGATATAGTTATCAAAGACATAGTCAAAGACATAGTTATCAAAGCTCTCCACACTGCATTTACACATGTGGATGACGGAAACACTTATGTAAGAATGCTGTTTGTGAATTTCAGTTCAGCTTTTAATACAGTCATCCCCCACAAACTCGTTCAAAAACTGAGCAACTTGGGCCTAGGCAGTTCACTGTGCACATGGATACTGGACTTCCTGCGCAACGGACCTCAGAATGTCAGGATGGGAGGTCACACATCATCAGCTCTCATCCTGAACACTGGCACACCACAGGGGTTTGTCCTCAGCCCCCTCCTCTACTCTCTGTTCATGCACACCTGTTTCCCCATCCATTCTACCAACGCCATTGTCAAACTTGCCGATGACACCACCATAGTGGGACTGATTACAGATAACACTGAAACAGCCTACAAGGAGGGGGTTCAGCATCTGACAAAATGGTGTTCCCTCAATAAGCTGGACTTAAACATCTCAAAAACCAAGGACTTCAGAAGATCAAGGCGTACTGAGCACTCTGCATACAGGGTAAGGTCAAGAGGGTAGAGAGCTTTAAGTTCCTTGGCGGTGAGAGAGTGGGATCGTTAGCCACTAGACCACCAGGTACACAAAGGTGGTCTATTAATCTAATAAATAAATCACATTTGTTACGCCAATTAAATACTCAGGACTAAGACCTCATTGGACAGCCCTATTAGCCACAGAAACACTTAGGCCATAACCTCTTCAATGAATCAAACAACAACAATGCTATGCTTCACATATTTTAAAATGCTTTGAAGTTCCACAGAATAGAATATCTAACCATCCGCATTACAATTAGGACAGCAAGCATGAACAGCTTTAATTACATTTTAGTTACATTAAAGAGATGAAGGGCTGGGTATCTTTGACTTTCAATACCAATACAATACCTACAATACAGATACCCAAAACTGCTGATTAATTGTTAACTCAAGTCATTTTTCAATTTTATTTGTGTAGTGCTTTTAACACTAGACAGTGTCACAAAGCAGCTTTACAGAAATAAATACTTTCAGGATATAAATTGTAAATACATGAATTTATCCCTAATGAGCAAGCCAGAGGTGATGGTGGCAAGTAAAATTTCCCTGAGATGATATGGAAGAAATCTTGAGAGGAACCAGACTCAAAAGGGAGCCCATCCTCACCCGGGTGACAACTGATAGTGCAATTATAAATAAATCCCTTCTATAACTGTGTACTACATGGACAAATAGTGGAATTGAACCTATCCACTGTCCACTGATGGAGACCTGAGTGCAAAAATATTCACGGCAACTAGAGCCCCATAACCACCACAGCAATCGCAGTCCCAAGCCATCTCCATGGTGCAAAATCACCAACATCCCCAGCAAGCCCAATGATCTTGATGCCGTCCATGTGGGGCCACCCCCAGTAGCAGCAAGCAATCTCCAACCGATGAGAACTCCAACCAGAAGTAGGGCATCAGGATGGATCAGGTAGGTCCGGAGCCCAGAAGGGGTCAGGATCACTGGTATCAGTGATAACAATCAGACTCAGAATTGGTTTGCCAATTGGTTTGCCCGTTTTTAAAATTAGGTCTTTATGATGTAATATCGTTCAAAGTAATGAAATTATGTACCAATTTTTTTGCAATTCTTGGTAACTGATAGTATGTTTCAGTCAGTGGCTTCTGGGTACCAATTTTTCATACCCAGCCCTTGAGAAGTAGTAGTTGCCACTTTTAAACCAAATAGCTCAGGGGTGTTGAATCTTAAGGTCTCTCAGCATGCTGAGGAAGCTTGTTCTCACCGCACCATAATCTGGAGCACCACTGACTTGTGAGAATGCTGCTAGCATAGTCAAGGATAGTCATAGTCAAGCCCTCAGTATACCATGCTCACATTGCTGAACTTGCATATATGGGCCAAAGTGGGTTAGCCTCCATTTCTTCTGTATCAGTGCCAAGTGAGGCTTCTCAGCAAAGTTCCCACCTCCAATGGAATAAAGAGCAATAATGCGGGATTCATCCTTGTGTGGGCAATGCCTAAGCTCTCTGGAAACCAAAGACTGGCACAAGTTTTGTACTAGACACCTCTGGCAAAAGAGGCAATTAGCAAAATGGCTTTTTTGGTTATTCTGCAGTGGAAGGACTACAGTGACAGTGTTGAAGCACTGATTTAGTTAGCCAACATTACTGCTGATGAGCAAGTCAGCCTGGGCCCCATGCCCGCCTTTGACACTTTCATCTCTCCCACTTGGTACTTTCACAAGATGAGGTACAATGCTGAGGATGCATGATGCCAATCACTGAGTGCAGACCCTGATATTTTGACAAAGGCTTTTGACAAAAGGCACAGGTAAAATGCTGGCAATTTTGCTTCTTCCACTACACTGGTCGTTTCAGTCAGCAGAAATTGAACCATAACTTGAAACTTCTGTAATCGAACTGATAGAAGAAGCCCTAGTTTCTACACTTCTGTCACTCTCTAGCACTGATGAATAAAGGAAGGATATTTCATAGTAGTATTTTATAAAATGGTGTGATTAAGATGTGAGAACAAGCAGTACATAAAAAGGACTATTTCCGGTTAGTCTGTTCAAGGGATTTAACTTGTGAATGTGTATTTGAAAGTTTCTGTAATTGCATAATGCTGTCATTTAAGACTCTCTGAGAGATTAGCATAATAAAACATTTTGACAAGAGGAATATGTTGTGGCCCTAGTATATGGTGATGTTACCACAATCTACAACTCAAGGAAAATATACTTATGAAAGCATAATTATGTCTTTTATTGATAAGCTTTTATCATATTATTGTAACATTTTTCAATAATTTTATTTGAATTTTTTTTATTGACTTTATGGACAACAACAAAAGCAAGCAATCCCTGTAAGCAAAAAGAAGTTATTAAAATTTGTGCACAATGTGGTGACACCTCACACCAATGCCAATCCGTCAAGCCAGTTAGAAGTCATGTTTAGCTACAATAGGATAAAACAGAGCAGCTGTCTATACATAATCATATTGTGGTTATATCTAGCTACATAGTAGGGCTGTAATTATACATCATGCTACAATGCAACCAGACACAAAAACGTCACAACGTGTATGATGGAAGTGTGCAATTCACATTGTGAAAATCAGCATTCTATTAATTATCAATGTAATGCACTTGCACTGTTTGAACACCAGGAGCCTCATTTATAAAATTCTGCATGCATAAGCACCAAAACCAGAAAACTGCATACCCACAAAAAAAAATCAGATTCATAAATCCTTGTGTACGCACACCTGAAAATTGTTGAATAATGTTAGCACCACAAGCTGTACTATAGCAAAGATTATAGACAGATAGATAGATAGATAGATAGATAGATAGATAGATAGATAGATAGTGGTCTGACCTAAAAGTGGTCAGAGACTGTGATTGCCAGTGGGGTGGAAACCTGCACTTTCACCATCACCATTTGATGTAAGAATGACTTCAATTATTGGAGAATCCCTCTAATGCGGCAAGGTTACCGAAATGGAGGAAGACACTGATTTGGCAGATGAGGCCACTTTAATAGTTAAATATACATAAAGACAAACCACACAAACACTGTAGCCTAAAATAGTTAAATGGACTTAACAGTCATTGTTCATATTCTTAAATAAGATGGCTGGCGTGGACAGTGGTGATGGTGTAGCTGAAGACTGTGGACCTGGCCCCACATGCCTCTGTTGGAGTCTGCGGTACCCAACTACTGATATTGTCAGCTTGATAAATGAAATAAAAACAATAAAAGATATGGCAGAAATATTAGTGACATTAAAAGAACATGTAAAAGAATATACCTTTCCACTAGTCTGAGTTATTCACGATCAACACATAACATCCTCACTCAGTCTCACAGCGTAAAGAATACGCATGTCTGGTGGCTTAGGTTCTGGGTCATCAGGTTGTTGATATGCGGAGATGAGGAGGGGGAGACCTTTCTGCTGTGCCATGTCATGCAGCACTGCACATGCCCTCACAATGTGTGCAGCACTGCATGTGCCCTCACATTTTCATGTTAGTGAATGTGTGAATTCGCTTCACAGCTGTTTCCAGCCTGTAATTACCCACAATGAGTTACTAATTTGTTCAGGGAGGGAATGACAAATTGTAGCTTGCAAATAGGCTAGTTATTTGGAGCAATAATTATCAAAACATATATGGCAGACCATTTTACACAAAGAAATAACTAAAAAATGTCATATAACAATACTGTTATGCTTCAGTGCTTCTTATGTCCAAGTAGAGTACATGAAGTTATGGAGCTGCATAATTTGATATGAAGTGCTATGTATGGTAGCAGTGATTTGCACATTCAGCTGTGCTTCTCAACATATCTTCAGGGTGTCCCTAACTCCTGCGGTTTATAAAAATGTTGTGGATGGCTGCATGCATGAGTCAAAGCTTCTGTAAAACCACACTCGATTTCCCGACAAGAATTTCTTTAAAATCCCAGTTTCTGTGTTGGATTCTGTGTACACACACTTCAGATCCATTTTTGTGTACTCCCCAGAGGTCCCAATCTGTGCAACTCATAGAGTTAAAATATACAGAGTGCACTCTGGTCACGTGATTGCATTCTTTCTTGAAGAGCCTGCAAGATCTACACTTGTGAAGACTGACAGCCTGAAAACTCAATATTGCTATAACCAACATGAACTATACATTAGCCTATATTAAAGTTAAAAAGAGCTCTTTCAAACAACAAAGTAGCTTTCAAACAACACGAAGGCCATGGAAATCAGGTATTTTTCTAACTTTGAAGCTCTGCTTCTCTGCTTTGGAGCTTTTGCTACATAGCTCATTATGTTTTCTTTGTCCCCAGGTCAGACACTTTGTTTATTCAATCAAATTTTAATTTGATTTATTTTTAAGATAGGGTTTATCTGTAGTACATTTTTGTAAACCTGTTTTTAAAATTTATTTAGCGTTATACATAAAAAATGCAGGTTTTTATGATTCAGAAATAAAAAGAAGTCTTTTCAGTCCTAATTTTTCTTCATTCATATTTTTTTTTTCAAAATATTCTGAAAATCTAACTCTATAACGCCATTTGTATCATATTTGATACACAAGTTTCTGAGAACTCTACATCAACATTATCAACACATTCCTGAAAAACCTGTTGTATTCAAGCCGACACATGTTTTATGCCCTCTGGTGGATTATGCGTGCCCTACAGGCAGTAGTTATGGTTTGAAAGCTAAATCAAATGTGGCTGCCTTCATGCAGTGACTCACGTTTTAGGCAGGGAAATCTTTTCAAATTTTGAAAAAGTTACAGTAAGAATAACCGTCATATTGTTACTAATATTTCTATATTTATATTTACTGAATTGAAGGAATTACCTAATATTTCGTACCTTATTTTGTAGTAAAATCGTGTTGAAAATGTGAGCATCAAATATGATACAGCAGGTGTATAAGGTAATTTATCTGTAAATTTCTTAAACGTCTTTGTTCATGATGCAGTCTGAACTATGCCTTCCAAAATGCCAAATGCTCCGTTTTGATTTTTAAATTAATCTTTTTAAAGACTGAAATGCCATTGTAACACTATATATTGAGAGTGGAAATTTAGATTTTTATATGAGTTTTATATAGGCAACTTGCTCTTGTTATATGATAAACACTTGGATGTTGCAATATTTTATATGGCAAAAATGTTCCGTGTTGAAAATGTCATCAGCATGATTATGGATGGAAATTCAAGTGACACTGAGCAGTTAGAAGAAGATGAGGATGATGATAAGGAATGGACTCCTAATGCAGTGCTTACTAAGGACAGCTCAGGTAGTAATGATGAGGAAGACTTGCGAGATGAAAGTGTAGATCAGATGAGCACTGAGACAATCACAGAACTAGAGGGGCCAACAGCCAAGGTCATAACACAGCAGTCAGAAAAAGGCAAAGTGAAAAGAAAAGAGTACAGATGGAGAAAGGTACAATTTGATCCACCAGCTGTTGAATTTGATGAATGTGTTGAGGAAGGCTCAGAGGACAGGACACCACAGAAATATTTCAACCAGTTTGTTATTGATGAGATGCTACAGGAAATTGCAGAACAAACAAACTTGTACAGTGTACAGAAACAGGGAAAGTCAGTGAACACAACTGCCAAAGAAATTAAGCAGGTTCTGGGTATGGTTAGCAAAGATGGGGTTAGCACAGATGCCCAATGTATGAGCCTATTGGGAGTTAGAGATGAAACACTCCACAGTGTGTGATGTTGAGAGATCGATTTCTGAAATTGCTGACACTGATTCGCTTTCAGGACAACTTCAGTGTGTCTGATGATGTGAAGAAAGAAACTGTGGAAACTCTGACCATGGTTATAAAAGCTGCAAGAACAATTTCTTTGCATGCCTCCTGAAGAGTGTAATAATGATGCCATTCATGGGAAAATCTCATCTATGTGTCTACATACCAGCAAAACCTCATAAATGGGGGTTCGAGGTGTGGGGATGTAATGAACAAAGTGGCTTTCTTTATGACATTATGTTTGTCAAGGTGCAGAAAATCCAGACAAAGAGAAATCTGATGTTGGTGTTTCTGGAGATGTTGTCTTGAAAATGGCATCAACCCTTCCAGCACGAAGAAAGAAAAAAAAAAAAGGGAAAAAAAAAAAAATCACAAGGTGTTTGCAGACAGCTACTTTACATCAGTTCCACTGGTGGAACGTCTAAAAGAAAGAGAAATACACTACATAGGCACAATCCGAATGAACAGGGTAAAAGACTGCAATATGATGAATGAAAAAGATTTGAAGAGAAAGGGAAGAGGGTAATGGATTTCAGAGTAAACCAGGAAAACATCATCACTGAACAAAGCTGTGAACCTATTTTCTTCTTTTGTTGGCATTGAACTAGTGGGATATGCGAAACGCTGGGATCGAAAATCCAAAACACGCATAATGGTTCCCAGACCAGCCATTATTGAAACATATAACAAGCTCATGGGAGGTGTTGACTTCCTTGACATGCTATCTGCCCTATACAAGCTCAGCTTCAAATCCCGAAGATGGTATAAGTACATATGGTGGCACACTGTCACAGTGGCAGTCGTCAATCCATGGAACCTCTACAGAAGAGACCAGAAGAAACTGGATCCCCGGATGAAACCCATGGGATTGTGAAGATTTCAGGTTTCTGTTGGCACTTCTCTCACAAGTGCAAGAAAGAGCAAAATCAAGTGTGGCAGACCACTATCCTCTCCAGAACAAAACACAACCCCCACACCGTAAAAGGCCACACCGTAAAAGGCGTGCATCCTGATGTGAGAAAAGATGGCATTGATCATTTCCCAACATGGGAAACCCGGCAGAGATACAAGCACTGCATGGGCAATCAATTCTCACAAGTCTACTGTGGAAATGTAAAGTTCATCTTTGCCTCAACAAGAACAGAAACTGTTTTTATACCTATCACAGGATGCATTAACAAGATTGTGAAAAGATTCCTGTTTTTTTAAAAAAAAAAAAAAAAAAAAAAAGAGAGAAGTAAACCAAATCTAATGTTCCAAATGCAATAAACTATATTTGTTTTTGTTTCTAAAATAAACGTTGTTGTGGGCAATACATTTCCATAAACACCCAATGAATCAAATATGGTACAAAACAAATATCATACTTGTATATGACTATGATTTTTGTTTTGTTTTAGATTTTGTTAAAATGTCCAATAAACACTTCAATTTAAAAAAAATAATAATTTTATGGCTATTATTTGATGTGTCAGGATTTAAAGGTCTAATCATGACTTGAGTGCATCGTTACAACCCTACTACATAGCATTTAACAGGAATGTGCCCTCCATTAAAGATAGCTTAAAATGTTTAAAAGTGGCCTCCATTATGTTGACTAAAATGATTGGCGTTGTTAGAACATGTGAATGACGTAAGTCATCAAAACCCAAGAGAAATACTTGTGTCAAATGAGGTAGGATGCAATTACATCTAGTGGTCTGTTATTTACATGCAGCCTTTTGGTACAGCGAAGCTAATATCGCCCAAACAGTTACGTTACGAAATACTACAGTCCATGTAACAGTGGTTACTTCAACGGCCTCGGAGATATATATATATATATATATATATATATATATATATATATATATATATATATATTTATATATTTTTTTTTTTTTTTTTTTTTTTTTTTGTAAAATTAAAGGATTAAGCGTAAGATCCTGTTGCAGAAACGTCACATTAATAATGCAAAATGCATTAATTAAACATAGCCTGAAGAAACTCGTTAATAAAGACGTGATTGTCGCGGTGTGTATTACGTCACTGCACAGCTGACAGTGAGGGGAAGGAGTGACGTCACGCTGGGGGATGGAGAGTGACGAAAATAACAAACAGGCTGTTTCTGGGTGTGGGGGTTGATAGCTGAAGGACGAGCTTCGACTCTTACTACGCTTATTTAACTTGTGTCCTGTTATTTTTTGGCGTGAAGTTATTATTTCCTGCCTGTTGACACTGGAAAAGAAAGTTGTCCTGTAATTTCGAGCAACAGAGCTGTGAAGTCAGGGGACGGTAAGTTTTTTTCTTCTTTAGAGTTAACAGCAAACTAGCCGGCTATGCTAAGCTAACCAAGTCATCTCGGGGGGAAAAAACGAAAAAAAAGCGTTTTGTCTTGGTTTAAAGTCCTTCAAGTGGTGATAATTTGACGGTAAGATTAACTAGCCACGAGCTAACTGCTTGCAGTCAACAGGAAAACAGCGAGTTCCTTAACTAACAGTTAGCTTGCTAGCTCGTTGTTTTCATATTCACTGTGTTGTTTTACTTCTTTTGATAGCCTAGAGACCCATTTATGCTATTCTAACTAATCAGAATAGGGTTGTAAACAAGGACGAACTTTGAAAAATGGTATCGTTTAGTCTAGCAAACGAGCTAGTTGGGACACAGGATAGGAACAAAACAAAACTAAACTAAGAAATATCGTCCATTATAATTTTATAAGTTATAAATTTTAGACTTTTGGCATTTAACCTTGATTGATCTGGAATATGTCCAAATTTGGGCATGAATGTGGGCAGGATTTCAGACAGAATGACTCAAGAATGAGACTTTGATCTGTACTTCCTATTTAGTTTATTATTATTATTATTGTTGTGTAATGTTAGTTCTTACAGGGGAGAAGGGGAGGATTGGAGGAGGTGAGCGCACTGAGACGTTTTTGCATTTTGAAGTTAGATAAATGAATGTTAATGATGCTTAAGTTGTCACAACATGGGGGTATTGTATACTACATCAGGAACTGATATCAGCTGTTACTGTCTTNAATTATTAAATAAAAACAGCAATATCTTTTGCAACTCATTTCAAAGTAGAGTTTACATTGAAAATAATGTTGCCTTAGAGTTTAGACTAATATATAGGCTGTCAGTCCTGGTTCACGTTGTATAGTCTGTTATTTAAAATGTTGAACATTTGGAGACCAAAACTGCAAATCACCTGAGTCTATTAGACCACTGGTTTTCCTGCACTAACACACCCAGTGCAATCATCTGGTCAGTTGAATTAGGTGAGAAAGGAAACCAGTAAGATGCGAAGGGCATGGGACCACAGGATTGGAATTGTCCAACACTGTGAGAATGTTAGAACTTGCAGAGGACATCAGTTTTCACGATTTAGGATTAGACTCTAGAATAATTACAGATGTGCAAGTGTATACTCTCTAACATGGCAGAGCTACCGGGAGAGAATTTACATGGTGGTATCAGGTAATAATCGTCCATCTGACCATCCACTCATTCTACTGACCAGCCAACCAGTCATCCATCTGATGATCCATCCCTCTATCTACCCAACTATCTCTTTGACAGTCCATCCAACTGACCATCTANACCATCTATCTAATCATCCTCCCAAATGACCAGCTGACTATCTGTCAATCCATCCATCCATCAAAGCAGCCATCCATTCATCTGACCTATCCATCCATCCATTCATCCAACAGTCCCTCTACCCAGATCCGACAGTTCATCCATCCACCCATCTGACCATCCATCCACCTGACCATCTAACTGTCCTTCTGACTATCCACTCATCGGACCATCCATCCATCCCTCCCTCCATCTGACCATCCAACCGTACATTTGACCATCCATTCATATATTCATCCATCCATCTGTGTGTCCGTCTGTCTATCCACTCATCTGGGCATTCAACTACTCACTGAACTATCCAGCCTTTGTTTTGTTTCCATAGCATAGCACTGTAGCATGTGAGCACTCAGTTCTTCTCATGCACATGGTCATACATTACTGAGCCTGTGGTCCAAGAGCTGTTTGTGTTGATCTGTAATCCTTCTTAAACACTCCATTCCCATTCAGTGTCCGTGTGTGTGTGTGTGTGTGTGCCTGCCTGCACCAAGACATGGGCCTTTCCTAAGCCAGTCACAGGACTGCCCATGTGAGAGTTTGTAAATGACCTGAGTAATCTCCACACAGCAATGATGCATAGGGCCAGACAAGTGATTGTATGAAGGTCTTTGTAGCTTGCTGGTATCTCAGAGATTTAAATCTTTATATCATTTGTGTGATTGTGTTTTTGACCAATAGTGACACAGTTCCATTAGTCATCAGTGTGTGTTTGGCTGTAGTTTGGCTTCAACATTGACCAAACACTGCACTGATAAGATTCACTTTCAGGTTGAGTTTATATGGATGAGCTTTAGACTGTCTTTAAACCCCAAGGTATTTAGCTGTGGGTATAGTTGTCATTTAAAAAAAAAAAAAATACTATCTTAAAAAAATAATCATCTTAGTTAAACTCAGTCCAAATGATTACACAATACTTTATGAGAAATTCTTAGCTTATGTGTTGGACATGTTACTTTTTCTACCACATCTGTTAAAAGGATCACTTCTATTTCTTCTGTTCCAAACAATATTTAGTTGAGACTAGAAGTTATTTTGCTATGCGTTAACCTGTTTATACATCGCCAGAGTGTGTCCATATCTCAAGTGGGACACATGCCTTCGTGCTGTAGCCATAACTTGCCTAATTTACAAGTGTGTTTGTAGTCTAGGGTACATTAGCACATAACCAGAGTGTGAATATGACATCTAAACACATGCCTTTGTGATTTGGCATTGATCTGTTAACTGAGAAAAGAGGTGTACAAGAACCACACTTATAAATGAAAAACACTTCAAACAATTATGAGAAGCTTCTTGTGAAGAGTCTTGTGAACTCATGCTTTCATCATGAGAATAAAAACACATAATATGCTTGCTGTTTCCAGCGGTGAAAGTGTTCACTCTCAGACCCTGCTGACTATGTCTCAGAGAAAATGGATGTCTAAGCAGCCTGCCAGATTTTCCCTATTACAAATGGTAGTGTTTCATCATTAACAAGAGTATTGGGCTAGAGGCTCTGCCTTGTGTTCATGGTATTGCACTGATATTACCTTTGGGGCCCTAATTATCTCACAGTACCATGCAGCTATATGCTACAACTCATGATAATGAAAAGGAAGGCATTCCCTAATTTCCCTTCATTCCCTCATTTTAGACTGAAATTCATTTTGACATGCTTGAGAAGAATGTTGTGAAAAACCTGAGTGTATTTGGAATCAGTATAACTAAGACATTGTTCATGCTTACAATAAATGACTCTGGCTATTGGTAATAGACCTGACATGATGGTGAGATTTGGCTGATGATTAATTATCTTACACATTATTGCTATTCATAAATGCTGAACATAAAATTAAACTACTTTTTCTGTTTTACACAGTAAAAAATATATCGCAAATTGTTTACAAATTAATACATTTAAATGACTAAAATACACAATATAAGTTGTGCTGTTCTGTACTAATCTATATAATCTACAGTAGAACTGGGTGATATGGCCAAAAATCAGGCTAAATCTTTTGCATTGATCTGTATTAATATTTAACCAATGTCCTGTTCTCATATTTCACGGAAAAAATATTATTTGGGTCTGGCTAGCACATTCTCTCATTATGTTTGAATATGGTGGCATGGTGATGCATCAGCTAAGGTTGCCAGCTCACAGCTCAAGGGTCCCTGGTTTAATCCTGAGCTCAGGTCGTTGTCTGTGGAAAAAAAAAAAGGCCATGGGTAACACTTATTATGATTCCACCACCACCATGCTATGTTGAGCACTGTTGGGTTTCCGTGAAATATAGAG
>CM074947.1:23039921-23051406 GCA_037577455.1 Pangasius macronema
GGAGACTCTTGTCTGACCTCCTCCGACAACTGGTCCATCACCATAGCAAACAGGAAGGGGCTCAGAGCCGATCCCTGGTGCAGTCCCACCTCCACTTTGAACTCCTCTGTCTGACCTACAGCATACCTCTAGCATTCTAGCTATTATTATTATTATTATTATTATTATTATTATTATTATTATTTATCTTCTCCTGCTATTAGTGCTCATGCCTGTTAGCTCAGCAGATAGTTAACAGGTTCCTCCATGAAAAATTCCAGAAACCACATTTCATTGGCAGAAGCACTGTAAAACTGAAACAATAAAAATGTCACAACATTGTGTGGTTTAAGTGCACATGCTGATACATACTAGTGTAAATAACTAAGGCTAGCACGTTTGGATGGCTAAGAATTTACATTTACAGGAAACCTGGTTAGATTAATGCTAATATATTTGTAATGTCATCCAGACAGGCTAACAAATTAGCACCCTTAATTTAATTTCAGTTCAATTCAATTTTATTTGTATAGCGCTTTTAACAATGAACATTGTTTCAAAGCAGCTTTATAGAACATAATGAACAGAAAAACATGCAAACAAACAAAACATACAACAGTCCTAGATGTTAGACAAAATTATCCCTAGTGAGCAAGCCTGAGGCGACTGTGGCAAGGAAAAACTCCCTTAGATGATATGAGGAAGAAACCTTGTAGTGTCATGTAGCGTTTTATGTGTATATTGATTTGTAGATTGTTATCTTCCTCAAAGTCCACATAGGGTTGGCAGCGTTGCTTTAAATGCCCAAATCCTCACGAGGCAGAAACCGGCTGGAGTTGGTCCATCTCTGGATGCCTCAGGATCCTCATAGGGTTGGCCTCTGTCTGAGCTGGCGCAATCTCTAGGAATTAGCATAGCCGCTGTTCATAATATTAGCAAGCACTAAATCAATGTATGTATTAAGTGTATGCCTGGCTAAAGATATGTCTTTAATCTGTGCTTGAACTGGGAGAATGTGTCTGAGCTCCGAACACTGTCAGGAAGGCTATTCCAAAGTTTAGGAGCTAAACTTTAGCATAAAGTAGCATAATTTACTGTGTAATAATGCAATTAAGTCACATAACTGCAGTTTCACTCTAAGACTGTAAATAATTTATGTTATCAAAAATATAAACTATATACTCACAGACATCGGTTTTCAAAGCGTGAAAAGAACATTGAACAAGTTTTGACTGTAAAAAGTGCTGCAACCCTAGAGGTTTGTAACAAAGGGCTGAACTACAGCCAACCTAAAGGTCCAAAACTAAATGCAAAACGCAATAATATAAGTGTCCACTAAGGGTGCATTAGGATTACTAACAATAATAATAATGAAAGTTCTTACTTATTATTATTATTATTATTATTATACTATTGTTATCTGACTTCATTTACATTCTACTATTATTATTATTATTATTATTATTAGGATTTCACATTGCGACGCACTGCACAATGCTATTATCCAAATTCATTTACCTTTTTTGGAAGGTATTTCCAAAACATTTGGAAGGAAGCGCAGACCAAAACTTACATGCCACAGACATAAAACTTGGCCAGTATATAGTACTCACTCCCTCTATTCAGGCAAGAGAGAAGAGCCCAATCGGCCTAATGGTGGTGTTATAGGGAAGCATAGCAAACCCTTTTACATATTTCGAGTCTAGAGGCAAAATTATTTTTTTTCTAATGGTTCCTTGGCTAATTCTGAACCAGTTTGAAATTTGGACCACTTACCTCTGCCCACTTAGATATTTTGTTAATTTGCATAATTTGCAAAACCTACTTTTGAGAACTAGTCCTAGAATTTTTGTCACGTGTTCACAAAGTTGGTGTCAAATGGCTCAGGAGAGTTTCTCCCCATATATTGGTCTAAAACATGTTGAGATTTATGAGCAAGAGCTGCCACCTGCAAATCAGTTCTAATGGGGCAGAGTCTAATTCACTCAAACAGCTGTAGCTTATGATTTTTTGTATGTATGAAACTACACAGGCCCCTTCAGGACAAAGTTCTGAGTAGGACTGCTGAGTTTCTCAGGAACAGTAAGTTCGATTGAGCTGAAACTTGGTATTCTGCATCTTTATTGTAATTGGTAATGGTATTGTTAATGATGACCTGTTCGCTTAGAAAACATGGCTGCTGTCAGCCAGTCAGGTTTTAGCAGGCATTTGATGGGGTTAAAAATATTGATTAATATACGAACCCATCTATTGCAAACTATTCCTAGGACTTCTGCCAGATCTTCCAAACTGGTGTCGAATTCAGCAGAGCATCTGGGCAGGAAAAGTGTTCATTATTATTTCTTTCAAAGTTATACTGTGTTGAGTATTTTGAAGAATCAAACTGTTTTTAAATTAGTATTGTTTTAAACAAAGGGAATCGGATGAACCGTCGTTAATCATTTTTAAGGAAAATTGCATTGTAGGTATTTTAATGACATAACATGCAAGTTCCATGCACATTACACCACCAAAATAAGTGAAATCACAAATCTACAACAACATACACATATCAAAACGCTTGGCTGACTGAGAAGAATTGAATTCTACACACATGTAAGCTACCCCCTACTAACTGGCATGTGCAGCTGCATGTCGGTGTTGAATTTTGCATGGGCAAGCACCACTCACATTTTCTTCAGAAAGTTTAAATGCAGTTCTCAACTAAAATTGAGGTTTTAATACCTTTGACTTATTTTAAAGGTTGGTAATTTTAATTTCTAATTTTAAAAAGGGGATATTCTATGAGACTGATTAACTAATGAGACTGACTTAATATATTTTGCTATATTGCTGGTATGTACCTTGCTTTTCCAGTGCTTCCTGTATTTATACATTTATACAGTGTAGGGGAAATGGTACTGTTTATAAACAGTACCATTTCCACCAAAGTGTCTAATTTTACAGTATTAAAAGGTGATTCTCATCTCTCAGGTACTGGACGAGTTGAACCACTTCCCCTTACCATAAAAACCGGTTAGTGCATTTTTATGTCTAGTTCATAATGGTAACTACTGTTTATTGGTACACATAAATAAGCTGTGTTCTGACAACTTAACTTGTATCTTCATTAGATCGAGGGGGCATTGGAATGGAAGAACTAAAGAAAAGGAAGGCCGAAGAGAACTTAAAAAATGACAGAAAAAGGTTGCAGGTGAAACAGTATATGGAGAAGAAGTCTCTTGAGGATTTCAGGTTTGCAAATAGACTGTCTTCTCATTTGCACCGTTATGTTAAATTATGGCTCATTATTTCTGAACTACTTATCGGAAGATTGTTATATATCAGAACTGCCAGATAATCACAGAAAGGACCAAGGTGCTTAACTTTGACCATTGGTGTGGCATAATTTTTACAGCCCTTCTTTGAGTCATTTTTCATGAATACATTAATTAATGTAAATGGAAACATACATTTAATCACAACGTACATTGCCATATTAATATAAAAAGAACAATAAATATAATTAAAAAATATATTAAATTTACATGAAAATAACATGTCTCCAACATTATGGTGGTTGTAGCAAGTAAAATGCTCTGCACACTACTCTTTAAGTGAAAAAGTGAGTCCTAAAAACCTTAAGACTAAAATTAGATCCTAACTCATTTAAAAGAAAGCTTTTTTTATTCGACCTCAAGAACGTTCTAATGTTCAGGACTGTCTGACAACTGCTAGAAACTATTTTATTAGGGATGTTAATTAGCTTGATTGGATGCTAGAAACAGTGACAAAACTGAGCAAATTTACAGTGCAGCACAAAACCAGTTATATACCTGTAATGCTAATGCAATGGCCTCTCATTAGCCATGTTACTTAAACATGTATTTATATACGAAGAGATAACACCACAGCCTGTAAGAGAAATGAATTTCTGCTTCTTTTTTTTTTTTTTTTTTGAGGCCGCAAACACGATATGTTTCATAGCCAAAGACATTGTATGGCTCCATAAATTCACCCTTTCCAGGGATTGTCCAGGGATACTTTTATTTTCTACAGTCTGTATTAGTGCACATAATTAGCCTTTTGAGTTGTTATTTGATACTTTTCAGCCTACTTAATTGGGTTTCCAGGCAAGCATAACATGGATCTGGGCAAACACATTGGAGCCTTCTCTTGCCCAGTGGGCCACGCTGTGCCTATCTATGTTAATTTAATCCACTATCTTAATTACAGAGAGCGCAAAAGAACTGAAAGAGAAAGGCATGAAACTGAAGGAGATCTGAGGAAGAGTCAGTGGGCCTGTGAACAGCTGGACAGACAAAAGGTCTCCTAAACAAAAGAAAAAACATTTTTTATTTTGCCCTTCTCCTGCACACTCTCACCAGTTTCTCTTGGTATATTGAAGTGCTCTTTTGCTGTGATGTTTTGTGTTCCTGATTAGGGAATAATTGTACCAAGGGACAATTGGTACTGGCCTGAAGTAGTTAAGAATCAAGAGGCTGAGCATGATGAGCCCAACACTGAAGGAAGTAAAGACAATAAGGAATTGACGGTAAAAAAAAAAAGAGAAACAATTAATATAATAAATAAAACTGGTTTAAAAATAAAACAATTAAAACTAATAAAAATGGCAGTGATTAGTATTCCCTGTCAAAATGTTTTCTTTATTGTGTCCTTGCATATTCAGTCATTCCTAAAGCTGCAGTTCATCACATCATACCTGAGGAGTGAGCATTTCTACTGCATATGGTGTGGGACAGCATACAGAGGTAGGTAATTCAATTATTTGTCCTGTTTCTTGTTTTCACAAGAAAAATATCACACTATGATATAACTTGTTTTTCCTCACTTCATAGATGAGGAGGATATAAACACCAGTTGTCCTGGTGGTACAGCATCAAACCACAATGAGTAAAGCAACCATTATATGGAAGAATGACTAGGTTTTTCTTCTTTTTCCTATTATTTTTGCATACCGATCTTTAATTGCCCGTTTGAAAATTACATAGTTTTTGGTTTGATAACTTTGTAAGTAAAGATATTTTGATCGCCCTTCTGAAGTTATTTTAGGCTTGCAATTTTATGAACACCTGTAATGTTGTAATGGTGCAATGTAATTGTGTTGTGTTGTTTTACCTAATTAAATTGCCCGCTTAACTTAATCATATTAACTTCTTTCCCCCACTGTTTATGGCTAGTGCACTAGGTGGCCTAGATAGCCCAATTTTCATATCACTCTAGGGTAATGAAGCCACACTCATCTTTAACTGACATATTGTGCAGGGGACAGAGTCAGGATTATACTGAGAAGGGGGAATTTGAACAAATAGCTCAACCATGCACAAGCTCTGTGGTGCATGTTCTAGCTAATATGATGAATCACGAGCAGGTCACCATAGCACACACTGGCAATACTTTAGCTATTCAATCTGCAGAAATTGCTCTCTTTGTGGGGGAGCAGATTGACACCTCAATCCTAGTGGTGGGACACCGAGTGTAGCAGAACGGTTGATTAAAAAATTTTGCTCCTCATGGATGATTGTGATTATCTTCCTTTATTACTATTTGCACAAATAAAATAAAGTACACAATGGTATTTTCTGCATAGAAATATTCAAATTTTACAACAAAATAAATAATTAGATAGCACCAGCTATTTTACAACAGAATTAGCCTAATTAGCAATAAACTAATATAACAAAGACATTCAAAATATAAACACATTAAACAGATGTTACCAACCTTGTGGTCTTATCCACCAGATACTAAAGCAAAACATTAATTACACAAAACATTATTATTTTACTCAACTGCAACAGACCAGCTCCATGTGCTGTTCACCACTGCTTTTTCGTTCGGCCATTGTCACCTGGAGTGCTTTAGATAAAAAAAAAAAGAAAATAAATAAGGACAGAATTAAAGGTTATTTATACTGAGTCCAGGACTTTCATCCAATCTGCTCTGTGCACAGTGCTAATTATAGTTGGCACAATCCACTCGTGCAAGATGTGCAAATCAACCTTGCATCTAAAATTGTCCTAGCCAAATGGACTGTCAACACAGCACCTTTAGGTCACTGCAACCACATTCTATGTTTTCAACACTTACCAAATATACATGCATGAGTCTTGGCTAGGGAGTGTCACATGTCCATGTAAAGAGGTGGTCCTTAAACAACACCCTTTCCCCTCACAAATAAATGGTCTCATGTAGCCCAACTGTTAAGTGCAGAGGCTGCTGGTGGAACACTTTATAGCCCAAAACATTGCTCATTATGCAGTGACTACATCAATTCAGTGTCACAGCAGTACACCCCCCCCAGTTCTGCTGTTGCCCCCCCCCACTTCTCAGGGCTCAATTGATCATCAAAGTCTGACCACCACTCTGAACCAACAGAGGACAGAGCCATGACTGAAGGGTAGACCACACAATTTAGAACAAGGGTTCTACTCAACATACCTCCTCCTTCAGAAGGAAGACAACAGTTTCTGTCAAATTCTAGGCATGAGGTGGTTGAATAGGTGACAAAATGCCCTCCTCTTCCATTTGAAAGGTTATCACTAATTCATTAATTCCTGGGACCTGATCATGGTGTTGTAAAACCTGTGACAAAACATAAAGAAAGTCTAGCTGTTCTGTAACAGAGGCTGGGTTATCTCCTGCATGTCTTTTTTTTTTTTTACTTTGCATGTGTTTAAATGTAAGGAGATGGAGTGTTGAAAAGAAATTAAAAGT
The DNA here is from genome assembly GCA_037577455.1 of Pangasius macronema. Lineage (NCBI taxonomy): Eukaryota > Metazoa > Chordata > Actinopteri > Siluriformes > Pangasiidae > Pangasius > Pangasius macronema. The sequence continues at coordinate 23,046,618 of CM074947.1, forward strand.
AAAAACCACTGAACCATTATAACAAGCACCACTGTAATAAATTTTCATTTTACACCCAACTCCCAAAAGCCGTTTCCCAAGCACTAAGCTTATTTCATTGGGCTAATAAACTTTTTGTAATCATTTACAGTGGCAATGCATGCATAATAATATGATGGTTTAATACAGACAATCTGCATAATGTACACTCACATCCACTTTGTTAGGAACACCTGTACACCTGCACATTCATGCAGTTATCTAATCAGCCAATTAGGTAGCAGCAGCACAATGCAAAAAGTCATGCAGATACAGGTCAAGAGCTTCAGTTAATGTTCATATCAAACATCTGAATGAAGAAAAAGAGACAGACTATGAATGAAATTATGCTCAAATTGTGAAGGATCTGTTGGGTGTGAGAAATTTCACCAATACCCGTATGGCCGGTGTGTTCAGGTTGAGTCAGACCACATGCCATTGGAGATAATGTTTAAAAAGCCCCTCCATAAAGCTCAATTTAGGCTTCAAAAAATGCTAATGAGACTGCAAAAGTACAGCCTTAAGGTGAGATATGTTCCAAGAAAGGAGATGCCCATTGTGGCTGCATTGAGCAGAGCTTAACTAAAAGAGCTCTGCAGTCAAACTCAAGGAGCCAATTACCAAAGCCCATTCAGCAGTACTGGGCATTTACTGAGGAATTGACTTATACAGACAGACTGTTGTTCAAAAACACAAAACTGGTAGTGCCAAAAAAAATGAGTGGTGAAATGCTAGAAAGAATCCATGAAGTACACGTGGGTATTGTAAAGGAAAAGGAAAGAGCTAAAGATGCCTTTTTCTGGCCTGGAATGGTAAAGCAAATTGAGGGTGTTTTCAGCAAATATGACATAGCACTGAAGACAAATACAGCAATCACAGAGAACCTCTTGTGTCACACTCTGCTCCAGAAAGAGCATGGTCAAAGGTAGGAATGGATTTGTTTCACTACAGAGATGCTGAATATCTTCTGTGTCTGGATTACTATTCCAGGTACCCTGAAATTGCAAAGTTAAGTGATACGACGAGTAAGCAGTTTATTGCTGTTCTAAACTCAATTCGCTCAATTCGCCAGACTTGGAGTACCAGTTGAACTCTTTTCAGATAGTGGCAGACAGCATGTAAGTGCTAAAATGCCAGAGATTGCAGCCAGCTGGGAGTTCAAACATACTACCACAAGTCTGGATTTCCACAGTCAAATGGTCAAGTGGAGGGAGCAGTATAAACGATAAACAATCTGTTAAAGAAAGCATAAGACAGTAACAGAGATAGCTCTCTTGGAGTACAGAAACACACCATTGAATGGAGTAGGCATTTTCCCTGCACATTTACTCATGTGAAGGAGACTGACGTCAAAGATACCAGTGTCAAAAAATACTACTGATGCCAAGAGTTTTCAAACAGGTGCGTAGTAGACTGAGAAACGTACAAGTCAGGCAAAAGCACTATTTTGATCATGGGAAAAAGAAAACTCATGAAAATGAAGAAAGGAGAAAGAGTAAGAATTAGACAGGATAAAAAATGGCAATCCACAGTAATACCTGAAAAACATGAATAACCAAGGTCTTACCTTGTTCAAGCACCAGACAGTGACATCTTCAGAAGGAATAGAAGAGACTTGCTGAAAACAAAGGATACAATGTTTCCTTCAACTGAATCTGAGACTGTTGAGGTCTTACCTGTTTGAGACAGTGTCAAAATTTGGTAGACCTATTGCCTAGTAGGTATCGGGAGTAAAGTGCCAGTGACTGTAAATGGAAGTCATAAGAGTAACAGAAGTTTATTGTTATGTACTAGTAATGTTGAAAATGTGTTATGTGTTAAAAAAAACAATTGAGAAACAATGTTATAGTACTGTTTAAAAAAAGGAGATGTCATGTATAGTGTTGTATATGTTATTATGCAATATTGGAGTGAACACTGTGAGCGCTACTGCATTACTATCTTGATATGAGAACAACACATGAATAAAGATCATCAGTTCAACCACATGCGGTCTCTTGTTATCATACACATTACAAGAGGAAAATTCTCATTATCAGTTAAACTTAAGGAAAGAACATTTTAACATGAAAATAAAATGTTGGAAATTTAGACCACCATCATAATAACAGCCTTTTTAACATTATGCCTTTTATGTTATGATATAAGTTAATATTGCTGGGTTTGCATTGTTCTGTTATAATTGGGGGCCAGCAAGTTTTTGTGCATGTGCTTCGATTTAAATCATGCCATTAACCTTTAACACATGGGTGGCACAGATCACTACCTGACTGCATCCCCTCCCTAATTGGGCAGAGGACATGGCTCAGGTAACTGTATGGCATTTTACCTCATGGCATGCACACTATTTAGGAAGAAGAAGAAGAAGAAGCCTTTATTTGTCACATACACACTACAGCACAGTGAAATTCTTTTCTTCACATATCCCACTTTCCACTCTTTTGGTGGAAAAAAACAAGAACTGTTTTTTCTGCATCATATAGTGACATTATATTTCTTATCTCTGCAATATTTCTGAGATGAAGGAAGGCTATCCTAGTAATATTATCTACATGAGCTTCAAATGAATGGCTGGAGTCAGTAATAACACCAAGGTCTTTTAATTCTGCACATGCTATAACTGTAAGAGTTAGTATGTAATCAGAAAGCTTACCTGTAGCTGCCCGTGGCCCATGTAGAAATACTTTTGTCTTTGGAATTAAGTAGGAGTAAGTTACTCACCAGTGTCTAATGTCCTATAGACATTCCTTAACTTTATTAAGCTGGTGTCTCTCATCTGACTTTGCTGAGAAATATAACTGTGTGTCATCAGCGTAACAGTGGAAACTATACCATGTTTACAAATAATTGTATCCAGATGTAGCATACATAGTAGCATACATATAGTGGGGAAAAACAGTGGGCCTAAAACAGAACCTTGTAGAACACCAAATGTCTACCTTAGTATTCTTAAAGAAGTCACCATTTGCATCTACAAACTGATAATGATCAGTCAAATAAGACTTGAGCAGGATAGAGCTGTTCCTTTAACTCCAACAACATTTTCTAGTCTATCAAGCAGAATTAATATGATCAATAGTATCAAAAGCTGTACTAAAGTCAAGTAACACCAGCAAGGAGACACAACCCTGATTGAAGGCCAGTAGTAGGTCATTTACCACTTTAACAAGCACTGTCTCTGTGGTTTGATTAGGACTAAATCTTGACTGATAGATTTCATGAATGTTTTTCCTATGTAGGTATGAGCATAACTACTGATCTGATGTGGTTTTATTTTCATCTACATGGTTAGTTATGAAATTGACTGGCTTTAAATTAATAGTTTGAATTTTTGCCTAATGTTTTCAATATTGTCATTGAAAAAATGATGGTGTGCATGCTTCTGTGATGGTCTTATTCCTAGTTAATTTTGCTACAGTATTAAATAAGTATCTAGGATGATCTTTGTTATCTTCTTTTAGGGTGGAGAGATATGCTGATCTAGCAGCACTTAGAGCCTTTCTATCGCTAAGAAGGCTCTCCTTCCATACTATTTGGAATACTACCAATTTAGTTTAGCAATTTAGACACTATTTACGTCCTAATTTCGAGTGGTCTATTCTGATTAACCCCAAGTGAATCTAGAATGGACATAAACGCTATTCTCAGAAGGTCTTGTGGGTTATCAAAATTAATATTAAAGTCTCCAACAATTAAACCTCTGTCTACAGAAACAACCAGGTTCAAGATAAAATATGCAAATTCATAAAGAAATTCAGAATATGGCCCTGTGGGCCTGTAAATAATATTTTGTCAACTGGGTAGTCTTGTCAGGAGTCTAGAACCAGCAGTCTGAAAAACAGCTTCTACCTGCAGGCTATCAGAACCCTTAATAAACTGTAAATCATATCATATCATATGAAAGACTACAAAAACATCATGTCTTTTTTTGAATCTTGCATACTTTGCACAACTACATTCACTACCTCAAAGCAAAATCTCCACCTCAACCTTGCACCTGCGCACCTTTACTTTTTATTGTTATTGTATTGTATTGTGAATCTCTTGTAATCATTATTCTACATTTGTGTCTCTTAGATTTCTGTCTTGATTGCATCTTTATTATTTATTTCTGTTGTTATTATTGTACTGCTGTAGACTGCCTAAGCCTCACAAAAAGCATTTCAGTGTACATTGTCCCTGACACTTGTATATATGACAAATAAACTTGAAACTTGAACTTATTATGTGGTATTTTAACCACCAGAGGTCCCCATTGTTCCCCCACGCCCCCCCCCCACCCCCCTTTTTTTCCCTTCTTTTTTTTGGGATTTATTCCTTTTGATAGACTATTTATGTTGGCTTGCTTCTTTGAGGAGATTTTTGTGCTTCTCAGTTGCTGCTTGTTTGTGGGTCTTTCTGCCTTCAGTCTTGTCTTCAGTAAGTGAAAAACAGGGTTGAAATCAGATGACAGTCTTGGCCATTGATGAATATTCCATTTCTTTGTCTTCAAAAAGTCTTGAGTTGCTTTCGCTATATGTTTAGGGTCATTATCCACCTGCACTCTGAAGCGGTGTCCTATCAGTTTTGTAGCTTTTGGCTGAATGTGAGCAGAGAGTATAGCCCTATACACCTCAGAATTCATCTTGCTATTGCTATCAGCACCAGTGAGCCCATTCCATCAGCAGGCATGCATGCCCATGCCATAACACTAACTCCACCATGTTTGACACATGATGTGGTATACTTTGGATCATGAGCTGTTCCTTTCTTTCACCATACTTTTCTCTTC
>CM074947.1:23064336-23075326 GCA_037577455.1 Pangasius macronema
GACAAGGTTGAGCAGAAGAAGCAAGAGTATAAAATTTATTGCTGCAGCAAGATGTCTTCAGTATGCATTACAAAAATATGCTTAAAAAAATGCTTCATTTGTCTTGAAGTAATGTGGGAACGGACCGCACCTGGTCAATTATTTTCTTGTCAGTCAATTGTCCAAATACCTGGAAATGAGCCCTGAAAGAGGAAGTACTTTACTTAAAATGTCTGTAATTCCTAAATGGTAAATGCCATATTTTTGTGGAACCACTTAAAATAAAGCTGAAAGTCTACACTTTGATCACATCTTGATAGTTTTATTTCAAATTCATTGTGATGGTGTATAAATCACAAAAACTAAATCACAAAATTTAATAAATAAATCACAAAAACTCTGATGTAGCTTTATGAGTGGACTAGCTTCATTTATTGTTACATACTTATTTGGTTTAATCTAAGTGTCTGTTATACACAGTACATTAAACTCTTGATCAGTAATAGTTTACAATAGGCACTTATAGGCAATAGATGAAAGAAAGCTAATATTTAGCTTAAATTTAGTCCTAGCTTCAGATCAAAAGGGGTGAGTGTGTATGTGGCATGATCTAATTTTATGTTAATTGGGTTACTAAAACAAATTTTCTGAGTAAACACACAGCCATTTATTCTTAGAATTAATCCCGTCTATTTGAATGAACTAGACAGCAACTATTTATCTTTTCTCTTGTTAAATATAAAATATGGGTGGTGTAGTAAAAAAGTGGGAATATTAGTATAGCAGGGCATGAATATACAAGAAACATGGTAATAGGATTGATTTATACATATTAATAATAGTAAATAATAGTATTTTCTACAAAAATTAAGATGAAAAAGGACAAATTTGTTTTGAGTTAAACACTGTAGGAGGGGAAGTGTGCCAAAAATCACATGCAGTAATATTAATAGTTAATAAAGTTTGGATAAGAAATTGGTTTAATTGAGTGTCCATTGAGTGAGCATATGAGAATTATTATTTTTTAAACTCTATTATTATAGTATTATCATTATGTAGTACATGGGGAATCTAGTAACACCCTAGCAACCAGCTAAGTTTTCTTAGCAACCAACTACCTACAAACTTGTAACCAATTGGGATCCAATAGAAACCTCATAGAAACACCATAGAGGAGTACTAATGTTTGTACTGGCATAACTTATTCACTATTATTATTATTATCACAGTTCAGTTGAACTCTGGATTCTGATTAGTCAGAAGATGTTATTTAATGTTCTATAACAGCAGCTCTGACAATAGTGCAGCTACAAATCACAGGTTTATAATAATGTGTTTGTTCTAATACGTTATTGTTTCTGTAGCAACGGCTCATTCACAGACTTATGTGGCAGAGACACGTTTAAAGTCCAACAGGATTTTAAAGGTGTTATTTAACAAAGAAAAACGTCAGGATAACTTTTAACATTTATCTTAAAAGTACCTCTGTGTCGGAAGTAAAGCTTTGCATACATTCAGGAGCACTTTTAATTATATTTAATGACTTCGTTTTTTCTAGTCTGTATCAGTTTTTGTGACTTTTATTTTGCAAGTTTTGTTTTCGTTTTACCGGCCATTTCATTCACAGCGCTCGTGCAAGCTTTTCCTCTCTATACGCTGCTTTGTTTATCACGCCTAATTGATATCGCCGTCTTGAGCATCATATTCTTTGCGTGTGTAATAAACATCAAAATCCTTTTATAAACGATAAACAGTTCATGGATATACGTACGCAGATATCCATTTTGTATATACGCACGCGGTAAGAATAACCTATATAACCTGTACACTAGGCTGTATATTGTTAGCATTGCACTAGCTATGTATCTAATCCTTATTAAGGAACTCCGACGTTAATTATTTGTTTTGTTTGTTTTTACACATTGCCCGCAGCATACACAACTCCGTTTTGCTTTAACGAATTTCTCTAAGCAAATTATTTATTTATCTATCTATTACAGGACATCTTATACAGAAAATCAGAAAGTTTCCAACATTTTCAATAAAAAATCTATGGGTGTATAACGTATAGGGCACATATATTTGATCTACAACATATTTCCTCTCAAGAGAAATGAGTAAAAGTGAAGGTAGGTTTTTCATTTTTCTGTCACTTGTTAACTTGAATAGAAGATCCGTGTTTACCTTAAAATGTATGATGATACTGTGATTTTGATTTCTGTCAGGGGACGGATGCGTCCGAAAAAAGAAGACTGAATCAGCGCAGAAACCAGAGGAATATGTGAATAGATCATCTCCTGTGATTGAGGCATTCAAAGGTGAAGCTAATAGCACGACCCAGCCTTAATTAGGCCTAGTAATACTTGAGTAAGTCTAACTATGATATGCTGTCAATTATTGGATTTGAGTCCTAAGTTTTTCTTATTGTCCCCAGTGGTTTCAAGACATGGACAAGACTGCTGTATTGTATGGGGAGTGAAAGGCAATATGGCTAAATAAAATACTAAAGCAGTATTTAAGCCATTGGGTTACGAAATTCTTGACAACTCAGTTTATTAGTTGACACAGTCTTTGAGGCTGCACTTCCCTCTCTATGATCATTTGTAATTGGTTTCAGGGAAATAAGATTGTGTTTTTTTTTTCACCTCAGTGTTTCAACAAGAACTTGACACCAAGCATGACAAATATGAGCGTCTGGTCAAACTGACTCGAGACATCACAATTGAGAGCAAGAGGACAATATTCCTGCTGCACAGAGTGATAAGGTAAAAGCTGGTTAGGTCAGATAACTGGAAATACATATAATTATGTATCTTGGAAGGTTAATAATAATTATGCTGTATTTCAAGAAAATCGTAGACCCAGAATATTTATGGCTTATTTCAAATTGGTTACAAATGGTTTGCCTGTTCTGGTCATTCTGTGGTTTGCAGTGAACATGGAGACTTATTTCTGTACAAACTGGATTTAAAACCAAGATGATGTTGCATACAATGTAAAATTTATTTTGTAATGTTTTTGAAAGATGGGAAGTTTAAATAATGCATGATTAAAAAAATGTTTCACAACACAGTTTATTATTGAAAAATTGGTACATTACTCCACAAAACAAAGTTGATGTGGCTTCTAAAAATCCATTATCATGTTAAAATTGAAATGCCTTGTGTTACATTTTACTACTTCTTATACTACATCTTTTTAGAACATTTAACCGTAACCTTTTTGGGGGCAGATTGTTTGAGTCATGATCTGAACATAGTGTAATAAAACAAAATAAAATACTTGTTAGCTGAATAAAAATATGATTTTTTTAAAATATGAAACTGAACCACAGTGCACCCAGTGTTGAAGAGATTTTGAATCAGGCAGACGTCAGACTGGATGCTGTGAGGCAGAAGATTGGTCACATAGCTGAGGAGCTTGGAGAAGATGACCTCTATCAGTTCCACAAAGCCTTCATGTCAGGTTAGATTTCACATCATGGAATTAACAAAAAAGTTTAATTGTGTCCAACATTTGTAGGTAGTAGAAAGAAGAATTTATTTTAGCTTAACACCAGACCATCTGGAAGCCTTTTAAAAGTATTATGTTATAAATTGCAGTTTTATAATGGGTTTTAGTAACAAAAATTAATTGATAAGAATAGATTTGATAAAAATGCATGTGAAGTAAAAATCATCCTGATCAGAATATGAATTAAAACATTAAATGATAAGAAGTCATTTGTTTTGATAAATTCAAAGAAGATTTGATTTTAAACAATACAGGTTTTATATACACCATACTCAAAATTTATATTTATGTTTCTGTCCTTGAGCATTTATAATTCATACCACAAAACTAGAGCTGTTATCATTGTGTGAGTTATCGTGATGACCCCATCATGGAGGGCTGCAAAAAATGAATGTTTTAAAAGTAAGAAATATCACCACTCAAACTCCATTATGCGCACAAAGCAGAGTGACACACTCACTGCAGATTTAGATTTAATATGAAGGCCGAAGGTCCTAAATTCTGCCTGTCACATTTAAGACATTTAGTTAATGCAACAGAAGTGCTTTGCACTCTCTTTCAAAACCTAATATCATGCTAATTTAATAGACCAGTGTCTAAAAATAGCATGAACCTAAAACCCTGTTAGGGGAAGGTTAGTGTAGCCAGAAAAGAAAACATTTTTTTAAATTAATTAACTAATTTATTTTTTATTATTTTATAATGAAGAGATTATGAACACATATAGACTATGTTATATTTTTAATATTTTTCAGCATACCTGATGAAATATTTTACACTCTAAGCATCCTTTCAACCTGCTTCATTAAATAGCTTCAACTGGGAGGTTTTTCTTGCTTTTCCTAAACTCTTTTTTTTTAAAAACATTTTTAATGACGTTTCACATGGCTAGTAATAAAACAGAATACACAAACATACCCAAGAGATAACACTGTCGCATGTAACCATAATAATGGAGGGGGAGAAAGAAAGAAAAAAACTTGCGTGCTGCTGACAGATGGAGTCAAGGGAAAGCTTTAGGTACTACTGCAGGGCATGGATGCGCTCAGGGCAGATAGATCAAACTGGATGGTGTTTACCTGATCTATGAATGACTTTGACAAATTTCCCATTGGCGCCATGAAGAGAGTGCTTTATTTTTTCTAGTTTCATATAGAAAATGTTATTCTTTCTCTGAAGGCTGTGTAAGGATGGGTGTGGGTTTTTCCAAGTGAAGTGGAATGAGTCACCTAGCCAACAGTGTCAGAAACGGTACTGTTTTTGAAATGGGAGGGTAGTGCATTGCCTTTCACAGACCAGTTAGACACTCCCAATCAACTTGTTACCTGAATTGAAGACACCTGTTCTAACCAATCACCTGTATGAAAGACACCTGTTCACAGAATCAGACAATCAGACAGATTCCAAACTCTCCAACATGGGTAAGACNAAGACACCTGTTCTAACTAATCACCTGTATGAAAGACACCTGTTCACAGAATCAGACAGATTCCAAACTCTCCAACAATGGGTAAGAACAAAGAACTCTCTCAGGGCCTCAGAGACAGGATTGTTGACCTGCACATATCTGGAATGGGCTACAAAAACATTAGCAAGATGCTGGGTAAAGTAACAACCATTGGTGCAATTGTGAGAAAATTTAAGAAGTATAACATGACCATCAATAGACCTGGTCTGGTGCTCCACAGAAGATTTCACCTCGTAGGGTGGCAATGATCATGAGAACTGTGAGAAATTGGCCTGCAACCACACAGCGGGAGTTAGTGAATGACCTCGAGGCAGCTGGGACCACAGTCACCAGGAAAACAATTGGCAACACTTTGCGCCGCAATGGATTAAAATCCTGCAGTGCCNGAGTGCTCCTGAGGCTACTCAAGAATGGGTTTTTCGTCAAGGCGGAGAAATGTGTTTTTCATGCACAGTCAATCCAGTTTTTTGGGTTCTTCATCTCCTCCGAGGGCGTGCGTATGGATTCCAACAAGATAAAGCTGTGGTGGACTGGCCAACCCCTGACTCCCACAAGGCCCTGCAGAGGTTTCTGGGGTTTGGCAATTTTTACCAGCGTTTTATTCACAACTTCACCCAACTAGCTGCCCCTCTGACTGCCTTGACCTCCACCAAGACTGCATTCAGGTGGTCTAGTGCAGCTCACGCTGCATTTACCAACCTCAAGAGCCATTTTGTTTCAGCTCCTATGCTCATTGCCCCTAATCCTTCACATCAGTTTGTGGTGGAGGTCGACGCTTCAGAGGTGGGGGTTGGTGCGGCTCTATCCCAACGTTCCTCCGTGGACGATAAGGTGCGCGGTTTCTCATCGCTTGTCCCTCACCGAACAGAACTATGACATTGGTAATAAAGAGTTGTTGGCAATTAAGTTAGCCTTGGAGGAGTGGCGTCATTGGTTGGAGGGCTCGGTGGTGCCTTTTATCGTCTGGACTGATCACAGGAACCTTGAATAAATCAGGTCGGCTAAACATCTCAACTCCAGGCAGGCTCGGTGGGCTCTTTTTTTTTGGTCGCTTCGCTTTTTCTATGTTGCACCGCCCGGGCTCCAAAAACATCAAGCCTGATGCCTTGTCCCGTGTTTTTGATCGTTCTGATTGGCAGACCACTCCCGAGTTTATTTTACCCGAGATACTTGTTGTCTCCTATTGGCCTTACAAGGGGTAACGCCTCTCTCCGGTTGCCCGCTGGGTCGATTATTTGTGCCCGAGGGTTTAAGGTCAGACGTCATCCACTGGGGCCACTGTTCTAAGGTCGCTTGTCATCCGTACCACCTTTTTGGTCAAACAACGGTTCTGGTGGCCATTGATGGCTCGTGACATTCAGGATATTGTTTTGGCCTGCTCGGTTTGTCCTAGTTGCAAGACTTCCAATCGTCCCCTGGAGGGTCTCCTTCAACCGTTGTCCGTCCCTTCGAGACCCTGGTCCAACATAGCACTAGATTTTGTTTCTGCCCTACCTCTGTCCCAGGGTAACACGGTTGTTTTCGCCTAGTGGACCGATTCTCGAAGGTGGCCCATTTTATTCCCCTGCGCAAATTACCTTCAGCCAGGGAGACCGCGGGTTACTGTCATTGATCACGCCTTTCGCATTCATGGCCTCCCGACAGACGTGGTTTCTGACAGGGGCCCCAAGTTTGTTTCCAAATTTTGGAGAGAATTTTGTCGGCTACTGGGGGCGAGTGTTGGCCTTTCTTCTGGTTTCCATCCTCAGAGCAATGGGCAGACTGAGCGGGCCAACCAGGATCTTGAGCAGGTGTTACGATGTTTGGTTTCGCAGAACCCATCCTCTTGGAGTCAACAGCTCTCTTGGGTGGAGTATGCACACAATTCATTACCAGTGTCGTCCACGGGCCTCACTCCGTTTGAGTGTAGCATAGGGTACCAGCCACCCATTTTTCCGAGTCTGGAATCCAAAGTTGCAGTCCCCTCTGCCCATGCGTTTGTCCAGAACTGCCGCTGCACCTGGAGAACTGTTCATCAGACACTTCTCCGGGTGCGAGCGCATACCAAGGCTCTGGCTGATCGCCACCGGTCGAAGCCTCCTGTCTACGTTGTTGGTCAAAAGGTGTGGCTTTCTAGTAAAAATATTCCGCTTCGCTCCGTGTCTAGTAAGTTGGCTTCTAAATTCATTGGCCCGTTCACCGTCACTAAGATTCTTAGCCCAGTGACAGTCCGCCTCAAACTTCCTCCAGCGTACAGAATCCATCCCGTTTTTCATCTATCCAAATTGAAACCCATTTTTCACTCTCCTATTAATCCGCCGGCCCCCAGCCCCCGGCCCCAGACCCCAGAGAGGCGCTCCTAGGAGGAGGGGTACTGTCACGGTTCATGGGTTCATTGGCCTCTTCTGGCCTTTCTGTGTACTACCGTTGATTATTCACTAGCTTCAGCTGCTACTCGTTTACTTCTCTACTTAAGCCTCAGTGTTTGTCTTGTCTTTGTCAGATCGTTGTTTCATGTCTGTGTTTCTGTTCAGCACATGTGGTGAGCTCTGTTGTCCCGGTTCCCCGCTCTCTGATGGATTACTGTTGTCTTTCTGAGTTAGTGGACTGTTCTTGTTCACTCTACAGCTCTTATTAAAGGATCATTTTGGAACTCGCACTTGAATCCATCTCGTAATTCCGTGACAATATCATCCTTAAAATCCGATCTCCAAGCTTCAAATTTATAGTTTGAAGAGTCCTTTGATCCTGACACCAACATATATTCTATATGAATGAAGAAATTAAGCCTTTACTAAAACAATTTCTTGCCACTTCTTTTTCCAAAATAGACAATGATGGCATATCGAAGGAATTATTTTGTGATTTAAGGATAAAATTTCTTATTTGTAAATACTTAAAGAAATGTTTTGTAGGAATATTTTATGTATTAACTATTAACTTTTCATTGCCCCAAATGGGACTAAAACAAGATAAAGGATAGAAGGCACCTAAATATTTTTTCACATCAAACCATATGGAAATCATATTTATAATTATAGGATTGGAAACATTTTTTTTTAAGATCTTTCAACTCTTATATAATATATATTATATTATGAATATAAACACAAATTTAAAGGCAGGCCACAATTAATGGCAGCCGATTCCATATCCACCCAAGATGGGCAGTCCTCAGATAAAAAATAAAACAAAAGTTGCACAGCTCAATAATACCAATGAAAATTAGGACACCATAGACCTCCTCTATCATATGGCAATTAGAAGTGTCAGACGGAGTCTGGAACATGTGCTATTCCAAATGAATTTAGTGAACATTTTCTTAAGTCGTTGAAATAGATGTTTAGGGGGAGGCAGAGGAATGTTCTGGAATAAATATAAAAATTTTGCCAAAATATTAATTTTCAAAATATTTATTCAACCAATTAAAGATATGGGTTAGGACATCCATCTTTCTATAGAGTTATTAACACTTTCAAGAAGTGAATCATAATTTACTTGCACAACATCTCCTAGTTTTGGTACAATTTGTATACCCAAGTATGTAAAACAGTCAACTATATTGAAGGCTGCAACACAATTACTATGTTGCTATCTGTCTATCTCATTTAGATGTAGAATAGAGCTTTTAGAATTGTTAATTTTGTATCCAGAAATTTTTCCAAATGTAATAAGATAAGATAAGATCTAATAAAGCAGGTACTGATGTATCAAGACGCTTTAGGAAAAGAATTACATCGTTAGCAAATTACACAATTTTATGTTCTATCTGTCCAATCTTAATGTCTGTTAATTCCACATGTTTTTTTTACTGCTATTGCAAAAGGCTTGATGGAGATGAAGAAGAGGAGAAAGGGGAGAACCTTTTGTACACCCTCTTGATACGCTAAATGGTTTTGAAATAGTATTATTTGTCAACACTTCTGCTGTAGAACTATTATAAAGTAATCTTATCCACCTACAGTACCTTTCACCAAAACCAAATCTGACCAATAAATCATACAAATAAGACCATTCTACGCGATCAAAGGCCTTTTTTGGCATCCAATGATAGTAGAACAGTATCTCGTTCACCCCTCTGTTCATAAAGAATATTTAGGACTCTTTGAATATTGTGAAATCCTTGTCTACGTTGTATAAAACCATTTTGATCCTTTCCTATTAAATTTGATAGTGTACCTTCTAACCTCTTAGCCATAACTTTACTTAATATTTTTGTGTCTGAATTTAACAAGCTAATTGGCCGCATATTTTCACACTTTGTTTTTCCTGGTTTTGGTAATAAAACCAATTGTAATTAAAGCTCATCTCACTGATGCAGGCAAAAGATATTGATGATACGCCTCTACTATAATTTCCATAAAAGGAGTTTTTTAAAAACTTTTTAAAAAAAAAAATGTTTTATAGATTTCTATAGGAAGCCCATCTGGGCCCGCAGCTTTTCCTGATTTCATAGAGTCAATGGCTTCTCCAATTTCTTGTAATGTTAGGTCTTGATCTAATTTGTTCTTTTCTTCAATTGAAATCTGAGGTATATTTAGACTATCTAAAAATTGCATCTGGATATATACATTTAGTGAGCAATCTGAGCTATAGAGTTTTTCATAATAACTTCTAAATGCTTCATTGATCTCTACTGGGTCAACTATATTTCCAGTTGAACTCTCAATTATTGTGATAGTATGCTCCGTTTGTTGTTATCGAATTTGCCAAGCAAGTAACTGTCCTGTTTTATCTCCATATTCATAAAAAATTTGTTTCAACCTTAAAACTTTTGAAGCTGCTCTACTTGCTGACAATTCATTTTATCGAGACCTGAGTAATAATTTCTCTTTTGCTTCTACTGTATCTGTAGTTTTCTGAAAAATATCATTTTCAAATTTTTTGATTTGATCTTCTAATTGTTTCATTTCTTGTCTAGACTTCCTAGCTTTTGAACTGCAAAACCCAATTATATGTCCTCAAATGAACCGCTGCATGGTCAGAAATGACTATACTGTGATAACTACAATCCGTTGTATTGTTAAGCAATTGTGCGGAAATTAGGTATAATCAATATCAATTGATTCCAAAAATTGTGAGCTCCAAACATCTAATAAATTAAGATCTTTCATAAATTCCTGTAATACCTTCCTGGCTTTAGTCTGTGTTTTTTATCAATCCCTTCTGAACGATCTTTAGTATGATCCAACACACAATTCATATCTGGTGTTAAATTTTCAGAGTTAAAAAGTGTTGGTTCTGGTGTTGATTTGAAAGGCATCAACACTTGCAGTGAAAATCAGTGGTGGGGTCAAATTAATTACAGCGAGTTGACGTGATTGACACTAGCGAGGAGTTTCCAAGTCCAATTTCCGGTCCTTGCCCCTGATTTCCTCTTTGTGTAATGGCGGATGACTACGAGGAGAGGACGGCGTTCAAACAGGTGTGATTTTTTTTAAATAGCTTATACCAATTTTATATGTATACGTTTTAAACATTTAGACTATAAGTTTCTCAACATTGCTCTTGTGCTGAAATATTGAGGTTTTGCTTAATATAATTTATGTTGATATTTATAATAAGGTCTCGTTTGTTAGTATTACTTAAATTATTAAATGTGGATTATGTGTTTTGGAGAGGCAAGAAAAATACATTTGAAAGAATAAAGGTGTGTTCACACCATTGCCATTTATCGTAACAATGACATTCTGGCAGTGTCCATGTCCTCGTAGAAGTCATAGCTGTTAATAAATATAACTTTTGATTTTAGTAATGTTAAAAATTAAGGTGCTTATAATTAAATGCTATTGAGTTGACCTAATATTTGACTCTTCTTAAGTAAATCATAATGAAATCTAATTGTAGTCGAAAGTTTTTGGTTTATTTTGTTTTTTTGTTTATGTTTTTAAAGAAGTCTCTTCTGCCTGCGTTTATTTGATCCAAAGTAAAGCAAAAACAGTAAAATTTTTAAGTATTTTTAATATTTAAAATAAGTTTTCTATTTAAAAAACATTAAAAACCTTACTGTTCAAAACCGTTTGACTGGTAGATAGATAGATAGCTAGATAG
>CM074947.1:23120078-23136889 GCA_037577455.1 Pangasius macronema
ATTGGACAGAAGAGCAGTGTTTGGAGAATATTTTTTCTTTCCACCATTTTGTCCTCTGCTATAGAAACTCTTAAGCCACTTAAAAGTCCTCCTCTCTACTCTTAACAATTTTTACCTTAGGAGCTGTTTTTAGGGCTAAGATGTTTCGGGAATCATTTTTATCTTTACTAAGATTTAGTCCTAAATTTAAGGGGAAACTCTAAGAAAACATCATAATTCTAAGAATTTTCTTGGAATTTCATCACTAAGAGCAACTTTAAGGCTTAGGAAGCTTTGTGAATATGGGCCCTGGGCCCGTATGTATAAAACTTCTCAGAAATGCTCTTAAGAATAGTCTTAAACTTTGATTTAAAGTGTCAAAAAATTCTTAATAAAAAGTAGGACTTTTCTAAGAGTAGGAGACTTTTATAAAGAAACTAAAAGCAACTTTCAGTAAAGTCTAAGGCTGATTCTTAAGTGTTGACTGAAGTGACACTACAATGATGTCAACCCAAAATAGCCGTCCTTCTGAATCAGCCAATAGTGAGCATGCAAGGGTGAAGTCACAGCAGCATGACACCATTCATTCATGGTTTAAGACATTACAATTACTTTAATATTTAAATTTATTTATTTATTTATTTATTTATTTAAATTAATTTAGTATTATGTGCAAAGATATTACAAATAATTGCATGCATTTATTTTGCACAATTTTTATTATGAGTTTCAACACATTAATTAAATGGACAGATGTCATGCTAATTAATTAAGCTGATGAATCACAGCATTCTAAATTGCACTCACGTGTGTATATAAAGGAAAGACTAGAAAGTTGCAAACCATTCAAAATGAATTCTAAAAGAAAACCAAACTGGTCCAAAGAAAATCTTCTTCTAGTGCAGTCAGTCCTTAAATGGAAGGAGGTCATAAGAGAAAAATTCAGTTCAAATTTAACAAGTAAGGACAAAAAAATGCATGGCAACACATTGCAGTGAGTGTAAATGCAGCATTTTCTCATAGAAGACGTTCAGCAGAGGATTGTGAGAAAAGGTGGTACAATGTTTTGGCAACAGCATGCAAGGAAATTGCAGCATACAAAGAAAGCATGCGAGTCACTGGTACATTTTATTTCAGCCTTATTATACCCTTTTTTGTATTAAATGACTGTTTCCATGAGCAGCTGAGTTCTTGTCAAATAGGTGGAGGCCCTCAGTGTAATCCTCTATCTGAGATTGCTGAGATAGTAGAGGAGATATTGGGAATGGCCAATCCTTCCATTTGTGGCATTGCAGATGCCCCAGACCCTGCACTGCTGAAACTGAAGGAGTTACAGAGATGGTAAGAAGAAAATGATACATGTAATAACGTGTTATTCTTGACATTAGGTACTTTAATCTATGGACATGGAAAAAAAATACACATCTCCGGATTCAGTAAACATGTGTGCACTCTTTAATATTTTCTGAATGTGAATGTAGTGTGGATTATGCTGGAGCCGGTCCATCCGATGCATCTTCTCCTGTATCATGTCAGGACATCTCCCCGTGTCTTCTGTCATGGCAAATACTTCTGCAAATCAGAATAAGAAAAATAAGTTACAAAGTCAAGGGGATCTGGATGCCAAAAATCTATACAGTAGACTTTATTGAATCAAACAACAAAGCCGAGATGGTCTGCAGAGCATCTGATTTACATAGTCGTAGAATTTACAATTCTAAAATGATAATGTCATTGGATGGAGTTTCCTCTTTTTTCATTTAATCACATCTGCCTCTCGTCACAATTATCTTATTGTCCCCTTATCTTAGTTTTAACCACGTTAAATGTTAAATGTTAAATGTTTCAAAAACAACATTAGCCTTCACCTTAAAAAACTCCATCTTCAAGGGCACACCAGTCCGTTCTCACAGAAACATCCTTGCAGGACCACAGGCCTAGAGTCACTCTTCTAAATGTACTAGAAATGGTTCAGTGTAGTATATAAATGAAGCTCTAAAAATTAATACATGAGGTGATTTAAGGTCACTTTTCAATACTGTTGTATATATACTGATTGATATAATACTGATTAACAAATGATATTGAATATAGACAACAGGAAAATTCCTCCATACCTCCAGATGAGCCTTCTCCCTCCCTCCCTCCCTCTGTTTGCACAGAGTGCAGCCCCTGAGGATGACAAGTGTCTTAAATGAAAAAAGCTCAATTTACAAATAAAATTGCTGGAAATTCAAAATTAATATTATGCAGTAAAACTGAAAAGATGAATGAATAGTCAATGATTGTACATATGTTTTTTGCAAATAAAATGGTGTGGTGACAAATTTGTGTGTTGTTACTTATTGTCTACAAGTTTTGCTTACCCAAAATGTAAGTTAGCAAAGCAGTCCCTTATTGACTCTCTCCATGAAATGCTTTGTAATGTGTGGTCAGTGGTATTGTCATCATTCTCATTATAATTATGATCACTGTCATCATCATCATGATCATCATCATAAGCAGTGGGAGGTTACATGCTTTGCAAATATTGTGCAAAATGCCACAAGTCATAATAGTGCGACAAGCACGCTCAAGGGGAGTGTCGAATTTCTCCATGAAGGATGTGGAATCTCCTTTTTCAGCTGTCCAATTCCTCTCTCCACCACAGCTCTTAGTTTGTGTGCTCTTCATGACGCAAAACCAATAAAAGAACAGAAAGTCAAGAATGCACTGATTGAACTAAATTGGTATCTCGTCTACAGTTCAGTCCAGTACAGTACCTGTTATAATTAAGCTGCTGTTCTCCCTGTGGTCTTCTATAAGGAGTGAGAAGCCAGGATTTTAAAGGGTATCTCGAGTCACCCAGCAGATGACATCCAGGGTGAACATAATTTTGTTCGAATAACCCTGTGAGGCCACTCTGGGAAAGAACTCGAGCATCATGTGTTGACCCTGGCCATTTTGGCACAAGAACCAGGATCTTGTAACTGGCATCAAACACAACTTGAACAATGATGCTGTGGAATCCTTTTCTATTTATGTATGTCTCCTCATTTACTATTGGAGCAATCGAACATGAGTGCCGTCGATGACTCTAACAACTCCAGGGAAGCCCGCAATCTGCATAAAAGCTGCTTGCTTTTGCTGTATAGTTTGATGGTCAGTTGGGAAGTCAATGAACTGCCTTATTATATTTGGTGTGCTTAGTGCCACAATAGTACTATTTAAGCTCCTGCTGACTGTGGACTGTGATGGGCCCAAGTCATCTCTGGTGCATTGTTGCATTTTTCCAGTTGCCAAAAAACGCAGTGTCATTATGACTTTCATTTCTGCAGTTAAAGCATTGTTTTGTAGTGGGGGAGAACTTATTGAATTTATGACTAGGTCAGTAATAAAAAGAATATCTTGACGATCAAGCCTGTATCGTTTTATCAACTCCATCATCATATAATTCTAGCACATTCTTTCGTTATTGGAAAGTGGTCTCTGCCTCTCTACTGCCATGTTGTTACTCCTAACTAAGTTAAGAGACCTCTCCGGCTCTCTTAAATAATTTAGGAGGTGAGACCTAGTCTTAGCACTTAGGAACCTTTATGAATCACACTATTTCTTATGTCTAGGAATAACAGTAAAATTATGTAATTCTTAAAATTTTGACATACTTAAGACAAAAATTTTACTCTAAGCGGCTTTATACATATGGCCCCTGGTTTTTATGGATTCTAGTCTAGACATTCTGTCTGAAAATCTGTGTTTGTTGTATGTAATGCTATCCAAATTTATGTGCATGTGTAGAGCAAGGTTTAGGGGAAAAAGAATTCCTTGAGTCAGTTAACACACATTACCAATTCAAATATGATGATCCTTGGAAAAAGAAATGCAAATAGTGCCTGTTCTATGTGAATCCAGTGAGGATCACACTAGGATTACATTTCATGAGATGGGTAATTATTTTGAAACTTGTTCAAAATAATTACCCATCTCATGAAATGTTATCCTAGTGTAATTGTTAAATAGAAAAGCATGTAAAAATACATCTAATTATTTTTACAGTGAGAATTAGCATGTGTCTCCAGGGCAAGGTTAGATTCAAATAACTGTTTCTCTCTTACTGCATTTTTAAAAAAAAATTATTTTCATATTACTAATTTGTTAGTGGATTTCTACTGTTGACTAGGTTAATAAAAAGCATGAAATTTTAGTGGAGCACCCAGTTGATAGCAACATGATCTTAGAGGAAAATATTGATTATATTTGTTCCTCACACTCGTTTTAATATAAACATAAGAGTTTATACAGAATAACAAATATATATATATATATAAAGTGAGAAAAAAGTTCTGTGGGTGGAAATGCCTTGTTGATATGAGAGGTCAGAGAAAAATGGCCAGATTGGTTCGAGCTGCCAGGGAGGATATAATAACTCATATAAGCACTCTTTACAAGTGTGGTGTGCAGAAAAGCATCTCAGCAAACTAAACTGGACAGTTGAAGACTTTCAAATTTTGGTGAGTCTGTGCCCATGATAGCCTCGGATTCTTGTTTTTAGCTGACAGGAGTTGAACCTGATGTTGTCTTCTGCTGTTGTATCTCATCCACCACAAGGTTTGATGTGTTGTGAATTCTGAGATGCTTTTCTGGTCTCCTTTGATCTCTCTCTTCAGCCTGCAGACCCTCCATTCACATTTGTTTTTCTCACAATTCTGTGTAAACTCTAGAGAGTAGATATTTCTAGTAGATCAACAGTTTATGAAATACTCAATTCCTAGTAGATCAACAGTTTATGAAATACTCAAACCAGCCCATCTGGCACCAAAAACCATGCCAAGGTTAAAGTCACAGATATCACACTTTTTCCCCATTCTGATGTTTTATGTGAACATTAAGTGAAGCTCTTGACCTGTAACTACATGATTACATGATTACTGTTATGTTGATGACACACAGCTGTATGTTTCAGCAAAGCCAGATTACAGACATTAGCTTAAAAAAATTGAGTGTGTACAGGACATTAGAAACTGGATGCTTATTAACGTTCTCTTACTAAATTCTGACAAGACAGAAGTACTTGTACTAGGACCACATGCAGCTATAAGTAAGCTTTCTGATTACATAATAACTCTGGATGGCCTTTCTGTTTTATCATCTGCAGCAGTAAAAGACCTTGGTGTGATTATTGATTTCAGTCTTTCATTTGAAGCCCAGTCTTTCATTTGTAGATAATATTACTAGGATAGCTTTCTTTCATCTCAGAAGTGTTGTTAAGACAAGAAGTATATTGTCACTACATGATACAGAAAAATTAGTTCATGCTTTTGTTACCTCTTGTTTGGATTATTGTAATGCCTTACTGTCTGGATGGTCTGGTAGATGCATAAACAAGCTCCAGTTAGTCCAGAATGCAGCAGCAAGAGTCCTTACTAGAACCAGAAGATATGACCACATCACCCCTGTCTTATCCACACTGCATTGGCTCCCAATCAAATCTCATATTAATTATAAAAGACTACTATTGACCTATATTGACTGACTGGTCTCGTGCCACAGTACCTGAATGAACCTTTGCTTTTTTATGATCCACCACGCATTCTTCAATTAAATGGTGCAGACTATTTGTTGGTATCTTGAATAGTGAAGGCTGCAGCAGGGGATAGAACTTTCTCTTAATAGCCCCACAGGTATGGAACAGCCTTCCAATTAGTGTTCAGGGCTCAGACACAGTCTCAGTGTTTAGGTCTAGGCTGAAAACATATTTGTTTAGTCAAGCCTTTTGGTTCACAGGCATTGAGCGTTGTGGTGAACTGGGATGTTTGGATGCTGGCACCTCCCTATTCTCATGTGTTCACTCAGGATTGTTGACGGTGGAGTGGCTGGCCGCTTTATGTCCCAGGGCGACCTCATGTCTGTGTTACTTTCTGGCTCCCCCTTTTAGTTATGCTGTCATAGCTAGTCTTGCCAGAGTCCCTGCTTGCACTCTGCATGCAAAGTACATTGTCCTTAATCATTACATGACAAGAGCATACCTAACAATCTCTCCCTCTCTCACTGTCTAGCTACATATGCTACTCCTGAGATACCAGTGACCCTGACTCCTTCTGCTCTCTGAATCTGCCTGATCCATCCTGCTGCCCTACTTCTGGTTGGAGTTCTCATCGGTTGAAATTCGCTTACTGCTGCGGGGGGTGGCCTCACATGGACTGCCTGATGATCAGTGGGATTGCTGGGGATGGTGCCACTCATGGGCCACTTATGGCTTGGAGATCTCACATGGGGAGTTGTACTGTGATGGCTTGGGACTGCGATTACTGTGGTGGCTTTGAGGCTGCGGTTGCCACGAGCAGCTTTATACTCAGGACTCCCTCAGTGGACAGTGGATAGGTTTAACAAACTGGACTTCTTGCGAAAACTGTGATGAATTCACTGGTTACACAACTGCACTATTTGTCAATATAGTACACAGTTATAGAAGGGATTTATTTATAATTGCACTATGCATTGTTAAAAGTGCTATACAAATAAAATTGAATTGAATTGAAATAGTGGTCATGCGTAGGGACGGAGCAAAGGTCAGTTAACTTTTGCTCAGGAACCATGAATCTGACTGAGCTAAACTTTGGTATGAATCTAAGTGTTGTTTTTTTTATGACAATATTATTGCTTGAAAAACCTGGCTGCCATTGGCCAATGAGTTATTGTCATGAAACATAAATAGTATTGTATAGGAACCCACTACTATCTACTATGCAGTCTCACTCAAATTGACCATTGGAGGGTGCTATTCATGCTTGTACACACAAAAACAAGCATGTACATTGGAGAACCTGTCCTAGGATTTTGTCCTTTCGCCACAATTTTGGTGTCAAACTACTCAGCAGAGTGTGATCCTCAATAATTATGAAAAACATGCTGTAAACAATATGGCCATCATATGTCAATCAATTTGAAATTATGGTTCTGTAGAACCCTGCCATATGTGGGTGGAAAGGAGGACTCGACAGACAGGTGACTTTTTACAGAGCTTGGGGCATCTTTTATTTTTTATTGTTCTGCAAGCATCTTTCAACATTTTCTCCCTTGTGTTCACATACATGCACAAACACACAGAGTTCAGCTCAGTTCTCTCTCGCTGGTTCATAATGTTCTCTCCCAAAAAAAAGGACTTCATGTGAAAACTATAAGGAATTTCCAGGTTACACAGTTGCACATTTTGACCATGTACTCAATAGGAGTTAATTTATAAATTTAAAATCTGTATCCTGAATTTATATATTTCTCTAAAGCTGCTTTGTGACAATGTCCATTGTTAAAAGCTTTATAAAATAAAACTGAATTGAATTAAGAGACCAAAAAAAAATCATGTAAGTAACCATCACATGTTACCTGCTAGTTGTCTCCTCTCCATCCACAGCCGATGCTTGACCATGCCCCTGCTGCCACATACCTCCATTGCCTGACCCAGGCTGGGGAGGCATCTGGCCTGCAGCTGACTCACCATCACTGCAATCAGTGTGGTCTTAGGGTGCAATCAGTGTGGTTGCACATGCCCACAGCCCAACTGCACACTTCTAAGTGATGAAGTCATTTAAATATGCAACAGTTTGGCACTGTCTGGGTGGTGTATTCTGTCCATAAAACATTGAATGTCGCTGGGGCTCCAAACAAACCATAGGTAAGGCAGAGAAATTGGTGCAACGCAAAATGGAAAAGCAATTTTTTTTCTTGGGATATTGAAGTTAAGGGAGATGAAGATGAAGGAGTGCATGTTACGTACACCAATCAGCCATAATATTAAAACCACTGAGAGGTAAAGTGAATAGCATTGATGATCTTACATTATATTGGCACCTGTCAAGGGGTGGGATATATTAAGCAGCAAGTGAACAGTCATCTGTCAAAGTTAATGTGTTAGAAGCACAAAAAATGGGCAAGCATAAGGATTTAAGCAACTTGCTTGCTGTGTATGGGGCTGCGTAGCCACAGATGGGTCAGGGTGCCCATGCTGACCCTTGTCCACCACTGAAAGCATCTACAATGGGCACGTGAACATAGGCATCAGAACTGGACCAAGAGCATTGGAAGAAGGTGGCCTGGTCTGATGAATTGCATTTTCTTTTACATCATGTGGACTGCCGGGTGTGTGTACATTGCTTACCTGGGGAGAGATGGCACCAAGGGAATAAAGCAAGCCTGTGTATCCAGAGTGCTCTGTAGTCATGTTCTGCAGGGAAACCTTCAGTCTTGGCATTCATGTGGATGTTACTTTGACATGTACCCACTACCTTAACATTGTTGCAGACCAAGTACACCCCTCTTTGTGAAGTGGCCTCTTTCAGCAGGATAATGCACCCTACCACATTGCCAAAATTTTCAGGAATATTTTGAGAAACATGACAAATTGCTCAAATTGTTCAGTTGGCCTCCAAATTCCATAGATCTTAATCCAATCAAGCATCTGTGGGATGTGCTGGACAAAAAAGTCTGCTCCATGGAGACCACACCTCCCAAATTACAGGACAAGATCTGCTGCTAATGTCTTGGTGTCAGATACCACAGCACACCTTCAGAGGTCTTGTGGAGTCCATGTCTCAATGGGTCAGAGCTGTTTTGGTGGCACAAAGAGGACCTACACAATATTGGGCAGATGGTTTTAATGTTATGGCTGATCAGTGTAATCAGGAACAAGACCATGTAAGCATAATGACTTGGAGCATTATTATGTTAAAACATGATAATCATAATGTAATCTGTCATCCAATAAGATGTTGATTTCTTTGTTCTCTACAACTTACATAATTGATGAGCGTAATCATAAATAGTACTGTTTTTCATTTCGACCATCGTAGCACTTTGAGGCAAGGTATGGTAGAGTAGTAGAGTAAGAGTAATAGAATAATAGCTACCTGGGATTGTGAGCAATTGCTAATTGAATAAAATATTTGCTTGAGCATATTCAAGTATTGGCTGTGGTTTCTATTTTACAGGTATGTTTACACCACAGGAAATGTACCACCCAATAGCACTTTTTGAGGTGGCTGGCTGATTCACCAGCTGATGTTTGCGACATGCCACACTCCACCTGTAAACATTTCTGTGAATGCCAGGCCAATAGAAACAGGCCATGATACAGTTTAGTGTTTTATCCTGCCCAGACATAGGATTATGAATAGCCATTTGTAACAGCATTTCAGTATGGATCTTCGGTACCAGCAATTGGGTTGTCTCTTCTTTGGTTGGCTTCACTCAATAAAACACATCCTTACTAACTGAAAAATATGTGTGGGATAGTGCAACATTAGGCTGAATTTGCTGACCATCAATTATTCTCACTTGGTCGAAGGTGTGCCTCAGGGTCTTGTCATGAGACTGTTCCAAGAGGAAATCCTTGATGGGAATCAGGGAAGGGTGAGGGTAGAGCCCTCTCCACCCTCTGTGACACCCTGACATGCAGCAGACGTCAGTGGCCCTGGCACCGCCTCCCCATCCACCACTGTGCAAGTTCCACACCATGTCTTATTACTGCAGGACCCATCCAAAAATATTTCTTGTACTAATGCCTGAAACCTAGGCCAATATGTCCCAAGAATTTGTGGATTGGTGAGGATTAGCCACTACCTCTACTCTATGCACTACTAAAAGTAGTGTCAGGCTTCCCCACCACGCCAGCAAACCTGCCCAGGCTTTGCCCCAGTCCAGTTGGGTATGGGAGGTTCATCCAGTGATGCCAGTCAGTGGCACTGGACCCATTATACTGTTCCTGCCAGAAGCTGCATGATTAACTGATCCAGCACCACTAGATCGTCACCACTTCACCGTCCCACTCCCTAGCCAGCATCTACTGCTGACAGGAGTCCTTGAGCTGCTGTGCAAAGACAAATGGGCGGCCAACCTCCACGAGTTTCAGGCCCAGGAAGCATCATTACTATTCCTCTGGGGACCAACCGATTCATTGCAGCATGTCCTTCCTCATGGTCTGGTACTCTATCTGTGTCCACATCAGCAACTGCTGGTTGGCAAGCTGGGCTTACCCCAACAGCAAGGGTAGGAGGTTTAGGGCCCACTCTTCCTCTGGCCATGTGTGTGCATGCATTATGCATCAACAGGAATATTTGCAAAGACAGGTGGCTAAGGACATTTTTTTTCTTGGCAGAAATGATCTTGAAAATCTTCTTTTGATTGTACAATAACAATAAGCTTTTCCTGTAGTATTGTTTCTATAGTAACAGTACAGATGCTCCACATAATCTAATACTATTAATAAACAAATTTAAAAACAGGTTGTGTAACAAAGTAAGACATACAATAGTTGATGTGGTTTTTGCAAACAAAGCATCCATCTGCATTTCTTATGCAAGTGAGACAAGATGATCTTACAGAGTCTGCATCAGCCTCAGGTAGTGTCCCTACGACTGCAGCCTCCTCTGATACTGGCTCTACTGTATCCACATCTGGAACTGGCACCAATGTCCAACGGACTAGATAAAATCAAATTACAAGATTTGTAAGACCATCAATTGGCCCCATAAGACAAAGCAAAGTGAATGAGGAGTTAGTTAAAATGATTGCAATGGATTTGCAACCTTTTTCAGTTGCTGATGACAAGGATTTTAGAAGATTCTTGAAATCCCTTGATCCATCATACATTTTACCAAACAAAAAAGACCATATTGACAACTCTGTTACCACAGCTCTACAACAAAATAAAAGAAGAGCAATGCCTCTGAGCAATGCATCTGCCGTGTGTCTGACCACTGACAACTACCATCACTGGCAACTACCAGTTCTTTGGCAGTCACTTTTCATTTTATTGTTGAAAACTTTACAATTTGCATTTGGCCTGCTTTGCCCACACTTTAAACATAATTGTGAGGGAAAGCTTAAAACACATTCAGGAGACAGTGGCAGAAGTGAAGAATGTGGTTGAATATGTCAACAGAAGCACTGCTGCAACAGAATGTCTAAAAGCAACACAAAAACAAATGGGCCTTGAAGAGATGAGGCTCAAGCAAGTTGTAATAACAAGGTGGAACTCCACTTATTACATGCTAAAAAGATTTTGGCAGCAGAAGGAAACAATCATTGCTACACTTTCCTTGGTCAACCCCAACCTTCAACCCTGACACTTGATGAATGGGACATATTTAAAAATGCGTGTGAGATTCCGAAGCCCTTTGAAGAGGTCACACTTGAAATTAGTGCAGATAATTTAATTTAACATAGAACTGCTTTCACTGGTGAAATATTTTAAGTGTATGATTGTCATATTTCAACCCACATGGATTATTACTTTATTCTTTCTCATAAACAATGATAACTCATTTGATCTGATTGTGTCCTCTGTCTTTCATTAAAACAGATATGCGACCTCATCCAAGGTCATTTTGATGACAAGGAGACTACAAAAAGTTGTCCAGTGATTGTGGGATGCTGTGTCTAATCATGGCCCAGTTGTTGCAATGTTGGACTTACTGGCTGGGGACATGCAGAATCACTTTCACCAAGTGGAACAATTTCGTCTACTTGCTGGGGCAACTCTGCTTAACCCAAGGTTTAAGCAAAGGGCCTTTCATGATGCAGATGAAGCAACCAAAGGTAACTGCAGCTGCTGCAAGGGTTTGGTCCGTTACACAAGGGTAACCTCAAGCTGAGTGCACAACCCCCCAGCCCCTCCTCCATCTGAACAACAATGTTCATTCTGGGAGGATTTTGATGAGAGAGTGGCTAATGTAGTCAGCATCAGCAACCCTACATCCAATGTAGTGGCAGCGATGAGAGGGCATATTGCAGAGACCCTGATTCCAAGGACTGAAGACCCACTGGTCTGGTGGAAAGCTAGGCAGGCAGTATATGAAGGGTTAACTGCACTTATGAAAAAGAGACTTTGCATAGTAGCTACATTTGTGCCTTCAGAGAGAGTGTTTTCAAAAACAGGCCAAATTATTTCAGAAAGAAGAATCAGACTGAGTCTTAATAAAGCTAGATAGATTGTTTTTCTGAATGCAAACCTCCCCTGGTAAGACAAAGCACTAAAGAGAGGGGCAAATAACTAAGTAACAATATACATAATAAATAACAATATACAACAAATAAGTTGTATATTGTTTCTTATATGTCTTTTATTGTCATTTCACTGAGGTTAAACCTCTGTTTAAAACTGTTTTTGCACTTTTTTGAGAATGCAAGGTAACATTTGGTTAAAAAATGTGTATTATTTACAGATAGGCCTACAATAGAATATTGACTACAACAGTTAAATATAGTATGTAAATGTGCTTTTTTATACATAACTCATTTTTTCAACATCCCTGATTAAGACCATAAAAGCTTTTCATTTAGCCTATAACCACATCCTCATTAGATGAACAATACGAAAAGTCCTTTAAAACACGCAGATGCATGCATTTTGTTTTCAAAATAATGTAATACTTTAAAAACTTACCTTTTGCTAATCAATTGTTTAAAAAAACTGTAATACAACTGAGCCAAATACATACGTCCAATAAATTTGATCACATTATATTACACTTTTAGTTGTTGTTCTTCTTCTTTTGTCTGCTCCTATTAGGGGTCACCACAGCAGATCATTGGTCTGCGTATTTGATTTAGCATGGTTTTTATGCCAATTGCCCTTCCTTAAGCAACCAATTTTATCCAGGCTTGGAACCGTGCACTGGGAGTGCACTGTCGTCTGCAACCCCAGTGGCTGGAGTCGGTTCCCTGGCCTAACCATTAGTCCTCCAGGGACCCATTACACTTTTGGTATTGGACAAAATACACCACTAAAACCCTCAGCACGGGCATGCTCACATCAACAGCTCACTCATCAGTTCTTCGGAAATGTCAGAAAGAGATTGTTCTCAGTTCAGTGTTTCATTTACTTGAGAGCTGTTGCGACTGAGTCATTAGTGTACCGTTCAGCTAAAAAATTGCTGCGAGTCAGGTCCTCATACAGTGATAAGACAGGAATAAGTCATAAACATATTTCCAATATGTTTTATTTGTTACACATTCATCAAAACATTGATTGTTATACATTGTTATACATTCAATAGAAACATTAATTTCCTTCCCCAGAAATGAAACTCTTGGTACACACATGCATAATTTCAGCAGCTCATCAGTTCTCAGCATGTCGCACTTGTACGAAAGAGACTGTTCTCAGTTCAGTTAGTGTACTGTTGGAGTAACTGGAGTGCTGCTAAGAAGAGATGGAAAAATCTGATATCATTATCAGGCAGCATAGGATCATATACACATGGATATTGGCTCATTTCGAGTTGGAGAGACTGTCAGGCATGTCTGAAAGTGAATTTTGATTGAGTAATTTGTGGCTCAGTGTTGACTCGAGACACGAACTGTTTCAAACAATTAAATTTAATTTTATTTGTATAGCCCTTTTAGCAATGGACATTGTCACAAAGCAGCTTCACAGAAATATCTAAATTCAGGATAGAAATTTTAAATTTATAAATTTACCCCGAATGAGAAGCCAGAGGCAATTTTGGCATGGAAAACTCCCTGAGACAACATGAGGAAGAAACCTTGAGAGGAACCAGACTCAAAAGGGAATCCATCCTCATCTAGGTGACAATGAATAGTGCAACTATAAATAATTCCCTTCTATAATTGTGTATTACAAGTGCAATAGTGTAACCAGGAAATTAATTATAGTTTTCACAAGAAGTCGACTTTGTTGAAGTTATCAAACTATTCACTGATGGAGACTTGTGTGCAAAACTAATACCCATCCCTAGGACTTGCAGTCCTAATATTGCTACTAGGGATGGGTATCATTAAGTATCAGTACTACTCATCAATACTGCTTATTGGTTTGGTTCCTTATCATTTGTTTTTTTATTTTTCAAGAAAAAAGGACAATTCATGATAAGAATAGAATCAATGTCTATTTTTACGCAGTGCTCAAAAGCACATTTAACCAGGAGGAACAAAGCCAAAACTTTTGCCATAGTCAAAATTAATTATCAGCGTGTGAATAATTTGCACGAAAAATCATGTTTGATGTGTAACGGCCTTTAGCCTAAGTTATGCATAGTTAATTGAGCCTGGGAAAATCCATACAAAATCCCACCGTACTGACAGTACTTTGGTTGGGCAATACTGCAATACTGAAATTCATATTCATTCATAGTCGGCTCGAGTGAAAGACAACCACACTAGAACTTTTAGCTCTCCACCATGACTGACACAGAATGTGTGCAATGAACAGCAATAGCTATATGGAGCACGAGAGTGTGTGGGTGTATATACAGCAACGTTATTCATGTAAACACAGAGATATAGAGTGCCAGCAAAATTTTGCTCACAAAATCTTAATTAATTCAAATTTTCGAAAACCACAGCACAGATTAAAGAACCAACAACGCAGACCTTATTAATTCTCCAGTTCTAACTCATTTAGAACTGGTTCTTATTTAGAACCAGGTATGGGAGTCCAATGTCATCAATGTCATAAATAAAAGAGTTAGGAAAGTATTCCTTGAAATATGGAGACCAACTAGCACTGAGAGCATTTTGTCAACAAAGAACTGCAACTAATATGACCTCTGAAGAAAGTAACGCAGCTATTAAATCAACTCTTATGCAGAAACTGAGAGATTGGCATTGGAAAAGTTCTATGAATGAGGACACTTCAGGCTGTGGTAGCACTGGAAATACACATGCAGCCAAAAACAGCAGGTGAGTGTTAATAGGATGGCTTCACTTTGAAACTGAGGATTATCACCAGGTCCACACAAGACGTGGAGGTGGAATGCGACACCTATCTGTCCAATAGACAGTAACAAAGGGGGAGTTGTTTGAAATTGGCAAAGGACTGTTTTTTCCTCATAGATATTCCTCTTGAACGCACAGTGAACGATTTATATAAACTAAAGTGCGAATGCTGCACATCTACACATGTAGTAAAAAAAAAAAAAAAAGACTTCCCCAGCAAAATATTTCAGTAATAATATCTGACCCATCCTCCAACTTTGACCCTACAGAGGATGGGCCAGTGAACATAATATCACCAATACACATTTTGTTTCCTATAAATAGTGAAGTGGAAATCTTTACGCGCTGCTCAGCTGAAAAATTGGTCATGTTATAGAAGCAGTTTCTATAATATTTTAGTGGAATTAAAATGAGTACCTGTCAAATTTAATCAATAATTTGTGAGGCAGAAAATGAAACATGTAGATCTTTTCCTAAATATTGTGATGTTGAGGCACAGCCAGGAAGGCTTGATTTTTGATATTACAGTGGATATTATTAAAGAAAGCTTGTCATCTAACCATACTGTGTTACTGGTCTTTTCAAACTTGTTGATGTGAGTGCGGATTCAGTACACTACAAATATGATGTGTAAATAGTGTTTTTAAGTGTTTTAATGTACAATTATACAGTATAAAGCACATTAAGACCTGTTTTCTCATTATAGACAAAGGTTCTCTAGTCCATAACCTTCTAACTGTCACTAATTTCATCACAGACCAGGAAACCAGGAAAATGAAGAGGAGATGTTTAAGAAAGAATAGGAAGAGATGCCATCAAATGGGCCCTGAAGATTCAGATTAAAAACCTGATGAACTGACAGAGTAAATACAGGAGAGAGTAAGTACCACCACAAGAGAATGTACCACAACTGAATGCTTAATGGCTCAGTCTGTTGTACATGCGTAACACTCATGCAACCCCGTGGTACAGTACATTGCGGAACCTGGGATAAAATATATGTAGGCAATAAGGACACCGGGTAAAATGTTTAATTGCATATTTTAATGTGTGTTAATATTCTCCAAGTGAATATACTGACTATATTATACACATGGGTATTTAACATTGGATAATGATTAATAAATGAACCCGTATAAAGATTTTGTATCATTTGTTTAATTTGGTTCTCTTCATTTATTTAAGATTCAAAAGGATCTATTTAAAAGTCAAAAGGAATCCACAGTCCAGATCCAGAGGGGCTTCATTTACCCCTTCAACACCCTTCAATAATGATGTCAGCCATACTTTTGAAACCACAAGCGACATGTATATGAAGTTGACTGTGTAGTTTATTCCTCTAACACAGTTCCTGACCATTTGTTTAATGATGAGTCAGATTCCTGTGTTGCTGTTGTCATTTAAGCATCCCAAGAAAATACTGGAGTGCAGTTGGTACAGTATTTGAGGAGCATTGATCTGGAAAAAATGGAAAACTTTTTACGCTTCTGCATAGGGTTGACTGTGATTTCCCAGAATAAAACTGAAGTTACCTTTAATAGTTTGTGTGGTTTTAAACCATAGACCTCACTTGCGGAGCCATTCTTGAGATAACATACACCTACAGTTCATACCCAGAGTTCTGTGCAGAACTGGACAGTGTCCTCTTTGGTGATTGCTTTCCACAATCATTGTGGATATTGTGTAGTGGGTACTGTGAATAAAGTGTTGTGCAATGGGTATTGTGTGTGCACAACAAAATACTTTATTTCTACAGATTTATATTGTTTTGCATTTTCAGCATATAAATACACCTTACATAGCTGTTAAACATGAAGGGGGAATATGGACTTTTTATGTTTTTTTTTTTGTGCAACATTTTCCTGGTAGAAACCAAGTAGCAAGCTTCAGAAAAGTAGTATGGTGATTGTCAGTTAATGCAATTATGCTACAAAAGCTTATTGGATTTACTGGAGAACAGCAGGCTGTATTTTCATGCATATTACTTATATCTTAGTTTCATTTTCACAGTTACCCATCTTTTTCTGACCCATTCTGACAAGGCAGAAGTACTTGTACTAGGACCACATGCAGTTAGAAGTAAGCTTTCTGATTACATAATAACTCTGGATGGCCTTTCT
>CM074947.1:23144886-23158984 GCA_037577455.1 Pangasius macronema
CAGGTAAAATCCAGGTGAGTTAGGAATCCAAACACAGCTGTTCGTGCAGCTGA
This sequence comes from Pangasius macronema, assembly GCA_037577455.1. NCBI lineage: Eukaryota > Metazoa > Chordata > Actinopteri > Siluriformes > Pangasiidae > Pangasius > Pangasius macronema. The sequence continues at coordinate 23,144,940 of CM074947.1, forward strand.
TCGTATGAAGTTCAGTAGATCATAGCGACCGTAAATTGTAGCCCAAGCCAACAAAACAGCTGATCATGCAATCGCACTATTCAAACAAAATGAACAGCGCAGTTTGATAAAAACCGGTTACTCTTTCTATTTCTATTTCTGGTAGAGAAGCGGCAACCACACCGCACCGTTCTGATCTGATGAGGGGAACCAATGAGGATAGCTTCTGTTTTTGAGCTGTTCAGCTGGAAAAAGTTATGATTCATCCACGCCCTTATCTCTTCCAGACAGGCAGTGAGTGTAGGTAAAGTTGATGACGATGATGACGATGGTGATGATGAGTGAGCATCAGTTTTCATATATAGTTGTGTATAATCAGCATAGCAATGGAAAGAAATTCCCAAGCGACTGATGACTTTGCCAAGGGGGAGCATGTAAAGAATGAATAAAATAGGTCCAAGAACTGATCCCTGTGGAACTCCGCATCTAACAGCATGTGAACGGGACCTTGAGCTTCCCATGGCCACAAATTCAGATCTGTCTGCGAGGTATGACTCAAACCAACGCAAGACAGTGTTATTAAGTCCAACAGAGTGGTGTAGCCTGTTGAGAAGTATACCGTGATCAATGGTGTCGAACGCTGCAGAAAGATCCAAAAGGACAAGAAGTGATGGTGAACCAGCATCAGCTGTCCTCAGCAGGTCATTTGTGACTCTCACTAAGGCTGTTTCCGTGCTATCAAGAGATAGTTTCCAGTACCTTGGTGTTCACATCACGCAGTACCTGTCATGGTCTTGCCATGTTAACACCCTGGTGAAGAAGGTCCAGAAGCGTCTATATCACCTTAGACGTTTGAAAGACTTTCGACTGCCCTCTAAGGTGCTAAGGAACTTTTACATCTGCAACATCGAGAGCATACTGACAGGAAGCATCACAGCCTGGTTTGGGAACAGCACCCAGCAAGACAGGATGGCTCTACAGAGAGTGGTGTGATCAGCTGAGCATACCATCTGTACAGAGCACCCTGACCTACACTCAATCTACAGCAAGCAGTGCTGAAACAAGGCCAGGAAAATAGCGAAAGACCTCAACCATCAGAACAATGGTCTCTTCTCTCCTTTGCAGTATATATATATATATATATATATATATATATATATATATATATATATATATCGCCAGCTTTGGAGGATAGATTACCTGTAGCTCTGACCATAGTCACAAGCTGTTATGCAAGACATACAAAAAAAAGAATAAAGAGGCTCATAGCCATGGACAATCATATTTTATATGAATTATTCATACAGTCACCATATGACACAAGGTCTCAGCCTGTGTAAACATGTGCACAAGAAGGTATCCAGGTGTTAAACACCAACTGCTGCCAGCTGGGGGGTATAGAACTTTAAAAATGCAGACATTTTTTTTAAAGCAATGTAAATGACCACCCCACAATATTACCCTAGGCTAAACAACAAACTTTGTTAAATAAAAAACAAATCTCCACTGAATGAGGACAATAGCCATACTTTATTTCACAATATGAAACAATTCATAAAATTTATTTTATTTATATGTCAAAACCACAACTTTCAATAGAGTGCCAAATATTGATAGCTTATATTTCTTCATATTTGATAATTTCTAAACTTTTTCAAGAGGCCTGAAGGAGGATCACCTGTACACCGAAATTTGTGCTGCCAATAATCACCTGAGGGAAAACAGATGAACATTATCAGTAACATAACAAGAGAGTGCACATTTAATATCATGTTACCATAAATTTCTTTAGCTGAGAATATTAGAATAGTGTGTATTAAGATTTTTACATATTTAAATTTTCATGCATTGATTAAATGACAAAATTTACTATCATTTTTGTTGTGCTTTAATTGACAGATAATTTATCTGTAATGGTAAAAAAAAATACTTGAAGAGAGTTCTTCATCAGATGATTTCCTTTCTATTGGCACTTGATTTTCTGACTGACCAGCTTGGAATTCAGGTGTGCCTTTTGCTGCTTTTAGCATTGGCTCCTTTTTGCTTTTAAGGGCCCAATGCATTGACTAAAAAAATTAAGGAAACACAATAGATAACAAATAGCATGTATTTATTTTCCTATGTATTTAACCTGTCTGTAATTCCTTCATATTTCTTTGTGTATTATATAATAAGGAAAATAAAAAATGGAAATTGAAATAGTCAGTCACAATGTCCTATTACAAAAATGGCACTTACAATTTTAACTGTGTCACTCAAGGCTTGCCATTCACTGAATGGAACAGTGATGCTACTTCTCAACCAGTAATCATATTTTCTTCTTTTGGTCTCATCTGTGAGAACATCTTTGGCCTGTTGTAACTTTTGAAAGTCTTGTGCTTCACAAAAAAATGCAAGTAATGCAATAATAATCTTTAATCTTTTTTAAAAATAAATTGAAAAATCCAAATATACAGCCTCTGAAATTGAAACTCTCCACAATTGCCTGTTTTACTTATTTAACTGTACACTATGTTGGCCAGCAGGCTAATTTTAATTTGTTTGAGCTTACCTGCTTCAGGATTTTCCGGATGTTTGTCAGGGTGGCAAGACAGGGCTCTCACTTTGTACTCTGCCATAATTTGTTCAGTCTAATGGATACGAAAAGAACAGACTATAAACAGACTGCTTGTCAAACATGGTCAGTGCTACAACAGACTATTTTTTATATCTAGTATAAATTTACATAATCCGTTTTTGGCATTTTAATATTAATAATAATATTAATATTTGCACAGATGTCAGTATGCTATACAGGCTAATGTAGTAATGCAATGCCACTATCAATATCTGTTGAGAGCTCCAAATATCTATGCATATCTGTATCTACATATGGATTTAAACACATAGTGAACATGACCTAAACTGGAAGTTTTAGGCCTGCATTAAATATGAACCCTACCATTATGCCCACAGAAACACTGGAAAGCACACAGGGGGGTAAAAACAGATGTAGAAATGCCATTGTCATAGTGATGTGTGTGGACCTGTTTTTTCCCCCCAAATAAATCCTGCTTGTGCCATTATTAAAAGCCAAACACCTATTGTGTTTGTTAGTGTTATTAGAGGTTCAAGCAAGTGCTGGAACCCTCTTGTCTTTGTTAAGATTTTTTATTTCTTATTAGGGTTCCAAGTCCTGGAACCATATTGTAATTGTTAGAATTTTTCTTTCTTTGTATTATTATTTTTCTGCCTTAAAACTTAAATTATGCAGAGAAAACCATAAGTTGTAGAGGCATGGATCTTGGTCAATACTCCCTCCATAAGGCTGATCAAGCTGAAATATAGTATGCTGCATCGAGGTCAAAGTCTGTAAGGGAAATTTTGATATTGACCTGATTATTTAAAAAAACATGGCTGCCATTGTCAGTCAGATTTCAGCAGACGATTGACAGGATTAACACTGAGCTAACATTGAATAGTAGGTTTGGGTAGGGACCTAATAGTACCTGATGCAATCTCACTCAAATTGGCCACTGGAGAGAATTATTCATGTAAAAAAAAACATATCTTGGAAAATAAGGTGTAGAAAGAAATTTCTTCATTTGCCTGATTCTGTTGTAGAAACCATGAAAAATACCCTTTGGACCATTTAGCCACAACCACTCATATTTATGATAATTTGCATAATATGCAAAACCAACTTTTGCAAACTAGTCCTAGGATTTTTGGCCTATCTTTACAAGTTCAGTGTCAGACTACTTATATTGTAAACAATATGGCTGCCAAACATCAATAAATTCTAGTAAGATGAAGCCTAATTTACTTAAACAGCTATAACTCATAAGCATTAATAAATAATTCAGCATTACATCTCTGTCCGCCAGGCTAAGTCCTCTACTTCTCCTGTCTCTCACGGTGTTCCTCAGGGTTCTGTTCTTGGGCCTTTACTCTTCATCATCTATATCCTCCCGTTAGGTAACATTATCCGCCATCATAGCTTTAACTACCATTGCTATGCAGACGACACCCAGCTCTATATCAGTTCTCAACACAACTCTCCTTTTCCCACCAACTCCATAACAGCTTGTATTAATGATATAAATGCTTGGATGACCAGTAACTTTCTCAAACTCACCATTGATAAAACAGATCTACTACTTGTCGGTTCACCAAAAAATGTTGTTCTTTTCTGTGCTGATAATGTTAACATTGCTGGGATTTTGGTCTGACCACCGTCACCACCGTTAAAAACCTGGGTATAATCTTTGACTCCTCACTCTCATTTCTGCCTCACATTTCTTCACTCACTAAATCTGTCTTTATTTCACCTCCATAATATTGCTTGTTTATGTCCCTTCTTAATCAATGACGCTGAAACATGGTTCATGCCTTCCTCACTTCTCAACATGATTGATGTAATTCTCTTTTCTATGGTCTACCAAACAGAATATTAAATAAGCTCCAATATATCCAGAACTCTGCAGCTAGGGTTCTCACTTTTTCTAAGAAATCCTCTCATATTACTTCCATCCTACACAGACTTCATTGGCTACCCATTCGTTTTCGTATTCAGTACAAGATTCTCATTATCACCTTCAAAGCACTTCATGGTCTCGCCCCTCCATACATTTCTGATCTCATTCATAAATATTCCCCAGTTCGTACATTACACTATTCAGATACTGGTCTACTGTTAATTCCATGCCACAGGTTAGCATCATTTGGTGGATAAGCGTTTTGTATCTATGCCCCCACTCTCTGGAATTCTCTTCCCAAAAACGTACATGATCTTTCTTCATTACAGGATTTCAAAACCCACCTTAAAACACACCTTTTTCTTTCTTGTTTCTCTGATCTCTGACTGTATGATCTGATTCATGCCATTGGATTTCTTGTTTATTTCCTTTTGTTCTTTGTCTGCTGTCATGTTTATCTATTTTTATATCGTAAAGTGACCTTGAGTCTGCAGAAAGGCACTATATAAAATAAACTAATAATAATAATAATAATAATAATAATAATAATAATAATAATTAATTATTATTTATATATTATATTAATTATAATTAATTGCTTGCATGAATCTTGAAAGAGATATGCAGGATAAGATTCTCAGGGCATATTAAAAGGTTTATGAAATTTGTTATTGTACATCTATGTGTAGTATACAAGTGAACGATTTTTTGATGATGACCTAATTACTTAAAAAAATACTATTGGATAACTGGCCACTATCAGCCAGACACTATCAGATTTCATCAGGCATTTGACAGGGTTAACACTGAGCTATCATCATGAAACTTGAAGGGAAGGTTCGGGCAGGGACCCACTTCTACCTGATGGAATCTCAATTGGCCACAAGTGGGCAATATTAGTGTTTGTGCACACAGAAAGTATATCCCTTGGAAAGTAAAATTCACTGTAAAATTTCTTTTTTAGCTTTACTCTATTGCTTCTATTCTGTTTTATTCTTTTCAGCAAGATGATATTGAAGATGGCTGGCTTACTTATTTATTCCTAAAGAACCCACTCATGAAAGTGCCAATTACACTATTTTGATTTTACACTACTTCAGGCAATAGTATCTCTACTTCTGTGAAGTACTGTCAGTGAAATTTATCTTCTAATACTTTATTACATGCTCCATGTTGTCCACAATAAGCACTGCCACGAGTAGGCTAATGGGCTTTTAAAGGAAGTTAAGCATATATGCTATTTTGGAGGCATTTCTTTATGCAAATAAGTGTGGCTATTCACAAGTACAGCAATTTAGAATGTGTGGGATTGAGCAATGTCCATTTAGTAAAGCTGTGCATACACGTGTAATAATTGCTAATTTCCTTATACATTTTTGTGCACGAATTCAGAACATGTTAATAGCATGCTTTGATAAATGAGTCCCCTGGATACCTAGAATACATTGTGTTCTATTTTAAGCATCTTATTTTGGTCATCTGAACATCTCGGAGTGCCGCCTACATCGAGCACTGACTGATTTTGTCAGTCAAGTTCAAAAATCTGTGCAAGCACTCTATCACAGAAACACACAACAGACAGATGAAATTTACCTCATACTGAGCACTGAAGGTCAACAACCCTGGAGATAAGTGAGCATTTAATATAAATCATGTTTTATAGATATAGTTTCTTTGAATCCGTTTTATGTTATATTCTTCTGATAATTCTATTTAATCAATTATACATGGCTCTCTACCTAAGCAAATATTAACTAGCCTTTATCTTACCTTGCCAGCTCTGTCTGACCTCTGTATCCTAGATCTGTGTCAATGTCAAATATAATGCCCTACAGCAGGGATTCCCAATCTTTTTGAGTAAACAATCCCAAATGGACATTATGAATTTTCTCTGACCCCAAGATTCTTAAATTCAAGATATATAATATAGAACTACTGTAACATTTGGCCTTTTATTGACTTGTCAGTGACATATGTAACATAAGTGACTAAAAAGCAAACTGCACTGACTTGCCAATCTAGTGGGAAGTGTTGTGTTGCTATTGGAAAATAATCCACATGGGGGTGGTGTGATATGGCCAGACACAAAGCAGAGGAGTCTCTGTAACAAGCAGAAGGGAGGGGCCAGGCTGTGAGGACGCACGCCTGGCACCAAGCCGGCTAATCATTGAGAGAAAGGGATAAAGGAGCGGCTAGAGATGATGAGGGAGAAACAGAGAAATGTACGTGTGTTTTGTGTTATGTTTACGATTAAACATTACGTTAAATTCACTCAGTTCCCACCTCCTCCTTGTTCGTCTTTGACATGTGTTACATTGGTGCCGAAACCTGAGAAGGAGGAGGGACGCGCTGTCAGAGAGCTCTCGGCGCTGCAACCCTCCTGTGTGGTGCCAGAGAAAGGAGGAGTCGCTGCCATCTGCCCAAAGAGGGAAGGAGTCTCTGCCATCCACCTGAAAGGGGAGGAATCACTGCCAGCCGCCTGGAAAGGGGAGGAGAGGCTGACGGCTGCCAAAAAAGGGGAGGCGCGACTGCCATGGACCTGGGTACAGAGGACCCGCTTCCGTCCGCTGGGAGCTGGAGGTTCGGCTGCCATCCACCTGAAAAGGGGAGGAGCTGTAGCCGTCCTCCAGTAGTTCCAGCGCCAGTGCCTAGCACTGTAGGGATCGCTTCCTGGCTGGTAGAGGACAGCATGTCTGGGGACCGGGGAACAACTTTTTTTCTCTCTCTCTCTTACTGTCTCTATTGCTTGCTCCTTCTCTCCCCTCTCTTCCTCCTCTCGCTCTTAGGATGGGGGGCTGGCCGGCCGAAGGACATAGCTGTAAGAGCAGTAGCACTGCTCCTCCTGAGGGGGGGGGGGGGTGTATTTCAGGCCAGAGGCCTTAATCTGCCAACGGAGGAGTTTGGCAAGCAGGAGGGAGGGGCCAGGCTGTGAGGATGCACATCTGGCACTGGGTTGGCTAATCAGTAGAAGAGAGGGATAAAGGAGCAGCTGGAGACACTGAAAGAGAGAGAGAGAGATGCACACGTGTTTGTTATGTTTATGATTAAACGTTACGTTAAGTTCATTCAGTTCCTGTCTCCTCCTTGCCGGTCTTTGGCATTTGTTACAGTCTCATATATACATGGTGCATAACTTCTACATGTGCAGAAACAATGTATACACAAGCAGCATTGTTCAGACACGTGTTGCATATCTTATGTACATTCACTATATGGCACGTCAGAGCCAAAACATCCCTGTCCATCAGGTTTCCAGGTCAACCTGTAAAATGCTTAGTGATTTTATGTACATTTATGATAAACACACTAACAAGCTCTGTTTATTTTAAAACTTTCCACTTGATTGTGCTTGACTGTGCTCTCCTCTACGTCATGAGCTACACCTTAAATCAAGAACTCTGGCCTTACATTCAAACCTGTTTCGCATACCAGTCTTCTGAATTTTCTAGATTAGTATGCAAAACAGACCGTTTGGTAGGTTTGATGGCTACAATGAGAGGTTGTCAAACACTACTTATAATAGAAAAACTGGTTGGTGTAAGTACAAAGTAATAATCTGGTATAGTGAAAAAGTATGCAATTTGATAGATACCACTAGTATGTTTAGACATGGAAATTTGTCCATTACCATAGCTGAACTACTAGTGCTAGCAGAGTGTCTCAGGACAGTGCAAAAGACTACAAAAACTCATACCCTATAAATTTAAATGTGGCTTGTCTGAATGTGACTCCCAATAACATCTCAAAATATGAGCACACAAAATCAGTCCTCGATATTTCAAATATTAAAATAAATAAAGGAAACAATAGAGGACATAATGAGTTTCTCTTGCAAAGCCCTTTTTACAACAAGTGTCTATTTTAGGAAACCCTGACCTATAAAAAAACACCTCCAACTCGCTGTGTGACCTGTGTTAATTGTCCCAATGTGTGGAGTTTTGCTCTCAGGTCAAGAACATTTCATTTTTGCTATTAGAACATCAGTTTTCTATAATGACGCCTAAGACTCCATGGGGCTTATGCCCATACAATTATTCAAATGGGGAAAACCCCATGGAGGCTTGTGGGACTTCTCTTGCTGCAAATAACAGGGGCTTCACTTCCGGTTATGGAGTGGTACTCAGAAGACGTGAGTTAACGATCCTCCTATAAATTTGAATATACATCCCTCAAGCTCACTTAAAACTTTGATACATCCTTTGTTATTTAATGCACAAAAGTCTAACAACCAAAATGGCACTGAAAAAGAAGAACAGAAGTCAAGAAAAAGTGAATAACGAGGCTCAAGAGATATCACAGGATTCTGACTACGCAGATGAACTAAAAGAGATAGAGGAAGATGACGACAGTGAATTTACTAAAGTAACTGACTTGAACCCCAGCAATGCAGATGTTTTACAAGCCATTAAAGAAATAGACAAACGAGTTACGAGTAAAATTGATGGTGTTATGTCAGCAATCAAAGAGGTAAAGGAACACGTGAAGGAGGCCAAGGAACGCATTTCTAGAGCAGAAGATGAAATTGTTCAATTCAGTGCTCATGCACATTCCCTTGAATCACAGGTTAAAAAACTGACAGAAAAGGTTGATGACATGGAAAACAGAAACAGATGGAACAACCTGAGGCTGGTGGGTTTACCTGAAAAAGAAGAAGGAAACGATACGTGTGTGTTTTTAGAGGCCTGGATTCCAAAAATATTGGAAATCGTTAGTTATAAAGTGCGCACATAGAGTGGGCCCTCAACTAAATAAGAATGTTCAGAACACAAGACAGGATGCCAATACACCACCAACAACACTAATAATGAAGTTCCTAAACGTCAAACAAAAAGAACAGGTGCTTAGAGTGGCCAGGTCCAAGGGGATGATTTCATACAAGGAACACACTCTTCACTTTTATCCAGATGCTTCAGCTGAAGTTCACAGGAAACAAAGAGCTTATGATGGAGTGAGACAGAAGCTGTGTGAGAGAGAGGAATCGGTAAACACAGGATCATATACCCTGCTCGTCTACTTCTAACTCACCAGGAGAAATCAAGGGTGTTTGACACACCGGCGGCGGTCGAAAGCTTCATTGAAGAATTAGACACAGAATTAAGGTGGGCTCAATCCAGTTGGACTATTAAAATCCTGAATGTAGGTTTAAAATAACTCAGATCATACACCATAAACGTTATCCTTTTTTTGTTGTGGAGACTCGATAGTGAATCGAGACCAATTTGTAAAATAATAATTAAGTATATTCAGTTATTATTGTTCTCTGGAAATGTGAAAATGTGTGTTTATAGTTTAATATAATATAACCCCTGGCAAAAATTATGGAACCACCACACTTAGGGGATGTTCATCCAGCCTTTTTACTTTATATCAAACAAACAAATCACAGATATGACACAAAAAAGGTTTTTTCAATAGCTTAACATTCTGGCTTTGTGAAACATACATCAAAAAAATGCAGTGACATTTCTTTTATTAATGGCATGTCATTTTACAAATCAAGTAGAGGTAAAAAGTATGGAATCACTCAATGTTGAGGAAAAAAAATTATGGAATCAACTTTTAATTTCCATTTCTAAAACAAATACCGGGACATGTCTAAACATGCTAATTAGTCAGCAGTTAAAAGGGAGTGCTTACACACCTTAACGAGCGGTTGGACTTGGACTAATTGAAAGGAAACATGGCTCCAATGAGAGAGCTGTCAATTGAAACATTGGAAAGGATTATAAAACTCCTTCAACATGGAATGTGAGAGTAATGTTACAAATAGGGTTGTGATGATAAATATAGACAGAAGTATCTGATAGTTCCTCACAGGTGTGTGGACCAATCAGCGCCATATACGGAGTGTAAGGGGTGGGGAGTCAAACGCAGTAGTATGGACGCTACTGGGGAAATCGGGTTTTTTGTTGAATGTTCTTTAATAATAGGTGTGTTGTTCATAATTGTTTATAGTTTTATTTTTTGCTTCTCAGTATTTAAGATTGGTGAGTTTGTAAAAGGCAAAATACATCTTAATAGGAAATGTAAAAGATCATGGGGTGACAGGGAATGTGAAATTTGTAACCTGGAATTGCAGAGGATTGGGAAATATTAAAAAATAAAGCAGGTCATGGATAGGATCAAACAAATACAAGCACAAATAGTTTTTCTTCAGGAAACCCACATGGTAAAAAGTGAGGCAATTGCTGCTTGTCACACTTCTAATGCGAGAGGAGTAATGACTTTAATTCATAAATCAATCCCAGTACAGGTTCAGAAAGTAACTAAAGATACAGGAGGATATATTGTCTTACAATGTACCTTTTTTTCAGAAAAGATAAATTTAACATTTATGGTCCAAATTATGACAATCCTACATTTTTTAATGATTTGTTTTTGTTAATATGCCTGGATACTATCTTATCTCAAGGGATATGTATTGTGTGTTAGATCCTACTAAAGATCGTTCAGCAGGGATTGATAAAACACATACTAAAGACAGGAATTTATGAAAGATCTTAATTTATTAGATGTTTGGAGGGATCTTAATCCTGCAGCGATATCATATTGCTGTTATTCTGGTGTGCATCAAACATACTCATGTATTGATTATTACCTAATTTCCGCACAATTGCTTAACAATACAATGAATTGTAGTTATCACAGTATAGTCATCTCTGACCATGCAGCGGTTTCTTTATCATACAAAACTACAAAATTCATTAAAAAAAATCCACCTAAATGGCATTTTCAGATAGGATGACTTCGTGTCCCAGAGTTTGTAGAATATGTGGGCAAACAAATTGATTTGAATTTTGAAATTAATAAGTCTGAAACATCTGCTTGTAGTAGATGGGAAGAATTCAAAGCTTTTATTCGAAGGCATAATTGTGTTTTGCAGTTCAAAAGCTAGGAAGTCTAGACAAGGAATGAAACAATTAGAAGATCAAATAAAAAAATTAGAAAATAATATTTTTCAGAAAACTACAGATACAGTAGGAGCAAAAGTGAAATTATTATTACTCTGGTCTCGATATAATGAATTGTCAGCAAGTAGAGCAGCTTCAAAAGTTTTAAGGTTGAAACAAAATTTTTATGAATATGGAGATAAAACAGGACAGTTACTTGCTTGGCAAATTCGACAACAACAAACGGAGCGTACTATCACAATAATTGAGAGTTTAACTGGAAATATAGTTGGCCCAGTAGAGATCAATGAAGCATTTAGAACTTATTATGAAAAACTCTACAGCTCAGAGTGCTCACTAAATTTAGATATCCAGATGCAATTCTTAGATAGTCTAAGTATACCTCAGATTTCAACTGAAGAAAAGAACAAATTAGATCAAGACCTAACATTACAAGAATTTGGAGAAGCCATTAACTCTATGAAGTCAGGAAAAGCTGTGGGCCCAGATGGGCTTCCTACAGAAATCTATAAAACATTTTTTTTTTAATTGCTAACTCCTTTTATGGAAATGACGATATCAAGATCTTTTGCCTGCATCAATGAGAGGAGATTTAATTACATTATTACCAAAACCAGGAAAAACAAACACTAAGTGTGAAAATATGCAGCCAATTAGCTTGTTAAATTCAGACACAAAAATATTAAGTTATGGCTAAGAGGTTAGAAGGCACACTATCAAATTTAATAGGAGAGGATCAAAATGGTTTTATCCAAAGTAGGCAAGGATTTCACAATGTTCACAATGTTCCTAAATATTCTTTATGAACAGAGGGGTGAACAGGATACTGCTCTACTATCATTGGACGGCGAAAAGGCCTTCGATTGGGTCTTATTTGTTTGATTTATTGGTCAGATTTGATTTTGGTGAAAAGTACGGTAGGTGGGTTAGATTACTTTATAATAGTTCTACAGCAGAAGTGTTGACAAATAATATTGTTTCAAAACTATTTAGCATATCAAGAACACAATTTTATGTTTAGGTGACTTCTATCCTTTATCTTGTGTAGACAAGGTTCTCCCCTTTCTCGTCTTCTTTTTTGCCATCTCCGTCAAGACTTTTGCAATAGCAGTAAAAAAAAAACATGTGGAATTAACAGGCATTAAGATTGGACAGATAGAACATAAAACTGTGTTATTCGCTGATTATGTAATTCTTTTCCTAAAGCATCCTGATACATCAATGCCTGCTTTATTAGATCTTATCAGTACATTTGGAAAAATTTCTGGATACAAAATTAACAATTCTAAAAGTTCTATTCTATATCTAAATAAGATTGACAGACAGCAACCTAGTAATTGTGTTGCAACCTTCAATATAGTTGACAGTTTTACATCGGTATAAAAATTGTACCAAAACTAGGAGATGTTGTGCAAGTAAATTATGAAAGTGTTAATAATGCTATAAAAAGATAGATGTCCTTACCCATATCTTTAACTGGTCAAATAAATATTTTGAAAATTAATATTTTGCCAAAATTTTTATATTTATTCCAGAACATTCCTCTGACTCCCCCTAAACATCTATTTCAATGACTTAATAAAATTCATTTGGAATAACAGATGTTCCAGACTACGTCTGACACTTCTATATTTGCCATATGATAGAGGAGGTCTACAGTGTACTAATTTTCATTGGTATTATTGGGCTGTGCAACTTAGAACAATTATGTTTTATTTTTTATCTTAGGACTGCCAGTCTTGGGTGGATGTGGAATCGGCTGCCATTAATTCTGGCTTGCCTTAATATTTGTGTTGATCATCAGAATTGAAAGATCTTTAAAAAAAATGTTTCCAATCCTATAGTTATAAATATGATTAGCCTATGGTTTGATGTGAAAAAATATTTAGGTGCCTATCCTTTATCTTGTTTTAGTTCCATTTGGGGCAATGAAAAATTAAACCAGGCTGATTAGACGCAGGTTTCAAGATTTGGGCTGGCAAGGGCATTCGAAAGATAGCAGATCTATATGTTAACAATACTCTTATGCCATGTGAGGAAATAGTTAATACATGCAATATTCCTACAAAACATTTCTTTAAGTATTTAGAAATAAGAAATTTTATCCTCAAATCACAAATAATTCCCTTGATATGCCATCATTGTCTATTTTGGAAAAAGAAATGACAAGAAATTGTTTTAGGTTTAGGTTGTAAAGGTTTTGTAAAGGTTTAATTTCTTCATTATATAATATGCTGGTGTCAGGATCAAAGGACTCTTCAACCTATAAATTGGAAACTTGGAGATTGGATCTTAAGGACGATATTCAGATGGAGGACTGGATGGAAGCATGCAAGGAAGCTCAATCACAACAGTGAATCTGAAACTGCTACAATATAAGTGGTTGATAAGGATTTACATAACTCCAGTTGTATTGCATAAATATAATGAAAATATCCCAGACACTTGCTTAAGATGCAGCAACTTTAAAGGAACGCTATATCACTGTATATGGGAATGCGAAGAAGTTAGGAATTGAAAGGAATGATAGAAAAGATCATTGATGTTAACATACCACTGTCACCTTTAATCTTTTTATTTCATTTATATTCTAAGGAGATCAAGTTAAAAAAGAAGTTAAAAAATATTCCACAGTCAACTGTCAGCTTTATCATAACAAAATGGAAGAGTTTGGGAACAACAGCAACTCAGCCATGAA
>CM074947.1:23180395-23202046 GCA_037577455.1 Pangasius macronema
AGATAGGGATAGGTGGAGAGTGATGATTCGCTGTGGCGACCCCTGAAGGGAAAAGCCAAAAGAAGAAGAAGAAGACTTGTCAATCAGTTCTGATGAGGTATAAGTTAATTTGCACAAACAGCTGTAACTCATGATTGTTTAATTGGATTTGCATGAAACCTGAAAAGTTTGGATGTGCATGACTAAATTCTAAGGCCATCTGCAAAGCTTGGGGTATGGTCATGCAAAGGGGCATGATAAAGGTCAGATAACTGTTTCTCATGAACTGTAAGTTTGATTGAGCTGAAATTTGATAGGGTGCATCGATACATTAATATTTAAGTGGATTTTTCATGATGAGCTTATTACTTTTAAAACATGGGTGCCATTGCCCAGTCAGATTTCAGTAGGCATTTTGGAGGCTTACCATTGAGCCATTATCAAGAAATTTGAATGGCAGAATTACCTTATGCAATCCCACTCCAAATGGTCACTGTTGGGCACTGTTCAAGTTTTAATTTATGTTAATTTGCATAATATGCAATACATACACTTGCCAGCTAGTCTTAACATACTGTCTGTGAGGTTGTCACAAATCTGGTGTCAAACCTCAACCTCAGTAAATCAAAAATGCTTGTGAACAGTATTTGCGAACAGTATGGCTGCAACATGCCAATTATTCCTAGTGTGTCAGAGGTAGTTTACTCACAAAGCTGTAATCCATGAATGCCTGCATGGATTTACACAAAACCTGAAATGCATGTATGGGGGGGTAGGTGTTTAAGTTATTCCCTTAACTCCAACAACATTTTCTAGTCTATCAAGGAGAATAGTATGATCACTGGTGTCAAAAGCTGCACTAAGGTCAAGCGACACAAGCAAGGAGACACAACCCTGATCAGAGGGCAGTAGTAGGTCATTTACCACTTTAAACAGTGCTGTCTCTGTGCTATGATGAGGCCTAAATCCTGACTGATTTCAAGAATGTTATTCCTGTGTAGGTATGGGCATATCTGCTATGCTACAACCTTTTCTAAGATCTTGGAGATAAAGGGGAGGTTTGATATTGGTCTATAGTTGGACAGCTGACAGGGGTTGATGTCAGGCTTTTTAGTCAGGGGTTTGATGACTGCTAGTTTAAAAGATTGTTACATAGCCAGTGCTAAGGAAGGAATTCATAATTTTTAGAAGAAGCTTGATTGCTTCTGGCATTATCTGTTTGAAGAAACATGTAGGCAAGGGATTTAGTACACAAGTTGATGATTTTGATGAAGAAAGTAGTGAAATTATTTCAGAACTTGAAGGGGAGTAAAACATTCTAATAGCTGATCTACTATAGTTATATTTTTATCTACAGGGTTAGTTATCAAATTGTCTGACATTAAATTTATAGTCTGAAATTTTTTTTGACTGATATTTTAAATTTTGCCATTGAAAATGAAGTCATGACTAGTACATATTGATGGCATGCATGTTTGTGTTGGTCTCATTCCTAGTTAGTTTTCTACAGTGTTGAATAAGAATCTAGGAGTATTTTGTTGTCTTTTATTAGGGTGGAGTGACGCATTGAGCTCTTAGCAGCACTAAGAGCTTTTCTAAAGCCTTTCTATATCTCTCTAGTATTTCTAAATACAACCAATTTATATTGATGCCATTTATATTCTAATTTTCAAGTGGTCTGTTTTAAGTTGCATGTGTGATTGTTATACCAGGGTGATAACAGGTCTCTACTTTTTTTAAGCAAAGCTACATTATCTAGAGTGTAGTTGACTCTAAACATTCAT
Organism: Pangasius macronema; assembly: GCA_037577455.1. NCBI lineage: Eukaryota > Metazoa > Chordata > Actinopteri > Siluriformes > Pangasiidae > Pangasius > Pangasius macronema. The sequence goes on from CM074947.1 coordinate 23,182,159, forward strand.
TTGCCTGTCCAAGTTATGTATGGTCAGATGGTGATCCAATCATAATTAACTCTGAGAGATTGATGATATGTCAGCTGCTGCACAGCATTTTAAAAATGCATTTGATGTAGTAGTGTGGTAAAGTGCATAGTCAGGTCCCTAAGTATGTAGACAGAGACATAGTATTTATAATTTTGCCTCTGTACACCTGTACAACCTGTTGTTCGCAAATGTGTAGTTTTGCAAAAGCAAATCACACCTAAGTGGGCAGAGCCATATTGTCAAAACAGCAATTTTCCAGAGCAAACAAATGATGATAAAGAATTTTCACTGTATATCTTATTTTACAAGACATGTTTTTGTTTTCACAAATATTAATAGCACCTCCCAGTGGCTAATTTGAGTAAAATTGCATCAGATAGTAGTGGGTCCCTACCCAAACCTACCGTTCAGGTTTCGTAAGGATAGTTCAATGGTAACCCCTTCAAATGCTTTCTGATTAGCCAATGATGAAGCAATTAGGTCAGTCCACATAGATGCAGCATACCAAATTTCAGCTTGATCGTACTTGCAGTTCCTGGGGAAACTGTTGTTTCACTTCATCTCCACCCCTGAAGATGACCATGCCCCAAACTTTGCATTTGATGCCAGCATCTTGTCCTGTCTAAGCCTGTCAAATGTCATGCAGAACTACACAAGCATTCATGAGTTTGAGTAAATAAACGCCACCTAATTTATTGATTGATTGAGTTGTGACAGCCATATTGTTTACCAATGTGACCATGTTTTTGACAGTTATTCAATGTCACATTCTTCTGAGTAATTTGTCATGAAATTTGTGATGGACAAAAAATTCTCAGACTAAATATGAGGGGGAAAAAAAGTCGGTTTTGCTTATTATGTAGATTACCTAAACCTCAATGTGGGCAGAGCCTATATGGTTCTTGGGGCTTTTTTTGTTTGGGAAAACCCAAGGAATCTGTGGAAAAACTAATTTTGTTTGTAGTACTCCATGGTTCATGAGATTTGGACCAAAACTTAAAACTCTGCTCTCTTATGCCACCATTGGGCCCATCTCACTTGCCTGAGCAGTGGGAGGTGGTACTAACTTTTGACCAAATTACAGTTGTTCAGTATATTATAGTTTGGTCTGCATAGTTGATAAATAGTAATTAAAGTTACTTAGTTTATAATTGTTGGTAAATGGTAATTACAGATAACAATTACAATAGGGTTTCATCCAGCACCGTTGGTGCTTGGACCCCTAAAACGAAACCATACAATCCCAGTAGCGTGCCTGTGGACCTTCGGTGCTTGGCCTTCTAATTATTATACCTTCACAGGGGAGCCTGGCAGCCCATAGAATGCTTTTTACACTTTTTATGTAATTTGGCAGTGATAGATCACAGTCTTAGTTACCCTCACACAATTTTGGTGTAATGCCCTCAAGCCTGCTAATGCTACCAATAGGACAAATTTGGAAATGCATATGCAATAATAACTCCATAATGCAATGTCCTATGACATTGCATTATGGAGTTGGTATAAATACGATTCAACTTTCGTCTGATTCTTTGCATCAAGCCAAGTTCAACAGATGATGTTAATTAACATGATGTTAATTTCTGCCATATTGGCTTTTCCACCATTTAGATTTTTTTTCTTTTTATTGCTTTTTGTGTTACAAATTTTGTCATGTAATCAAATTAGGAATGCACCATTCTGAGACCAACCTGAAGAAAACTTTTCTCCAGTTTTTGATACGAGTTTAATCTTCCATAACATGCCTCAAACTTTGCTGTCAACCTCAGACCTTTGTAAGGGACATAACTGTCAAAGTTTGGTTCAAATACATATCACCAATCATGAATTACAGCTATTTAAGTAAACCATCTCCGCCTCCTTAGAATTGATTGACATATGGCGTCTATTTAATTAATAAATCTTAACGTGTTTTTGATCATTATTAAAGTTCACACTCTGCTGAGTATTTTGACATCAGTTAAACTGGCAACAACAATCTAAGTTGGTGGAGCTTAAATGGTACATTTGTTTGGGAGAGCCCAAGGAATCAGTGGGAAAAGGAATTTTGTTCTTATGCCTCACGGTTTGAGATATGGTAAAACCCTGTGCTATAGCACCACCTTTGGGCCAATTGGGTAGTGAGAGGAAATACTATTTATTGACCAATTTTAAATAGTATTCCAACAGTAGGTCAGAGCAACTACAAAGGCCCAAAATAGCTTTTTTTTTCAGTAGGTTCCTTCTACTTTGCTATATAGATATGTTACTTATATGTTCATGTTTAGGAAATTTAGACCCGTTTTCTGTCAGTCTGTCTGAGATTTTCATTAGTATGATCACAGCGATGTTAGCAAGGTCACACTAAGGTTAAATGTCTGAAATAGTTTTTCTGGAATAGCTTCTTCCTTGTATAAGGTATATTTTAAAGGTTTGCGAGGCATACAAATAAGTAACAAGAACTAGACTTTTTGGCAATGGAGGCATCCCCACCAATGCCACTGGCATCAAGTTCTACTTGTTCCTAATTGTATACATTTCATAGTGTGCAACATTTCAACTTGTAATTTCAAATTTTTCAATATACTCCTATGTAGTGCATTACATTTGCCCAGAATTGGAACCAACCACCATGCTCTGTTTTTCTTTAGTCAGGTGTGGATCTAACCAAAGACAACATGGCATTGCAGAGATTGAGAGAGGCAGCTGAGAAGGCCAAATGTGAACTTTCTTCTTCTCTGCAGGTTGGTTTTTATTTGTATTTTTTTTTCAGTTCCTTTTCAACAGAACAATTAGATTTAAATTGTTGAATCGTGGCCTAATGGTCCGAGAGTCGGACCTGTAACCTGAAGGTGAACCCGAAGGTCATGGGTTCAAGTCTCGGGTCCGGCAGGGATTGTAGGTGGGGGAATGAATGACCAGTGCTCTCTGCCACCCTCAATACCACGACTGAGGTGAGACCCTTGAGCAAGGCACCGATCCCCCAACNGGCGCCGCAGCTAAAATGGCTGCCCACTGCTCCGGGTGTGTGTTCACGGGTGTGTGTATTCACTACTGTGTGTGTGCACTTGGATGCAGAGCACAAATTCCGAGTATGGGTCACCATACTTGGCCACAAAGTCACTTCACTTCACTTATTAATTCTCTATAGTAAATATAGCCCTATAATCAAGAACACAAATTTTGGTGGGGGGGAAAATGCTGTTGAGGATTTTGCATGGAATTATTGTAACCTGCAGAATTTATTAGATTTTGGAAATGGTCCAACAAGGTTGAAGGTCACATCAAGGTCAATTGATGGACTGTGATCTAAATCTGTATTTCAACAGACCAGACTAATGACTTTAAAAGTACTGTAGCAAAGTCAACATGCAAAATAAAACTACCCATGTTTCATGGTTCAAGTTTTTTAAACTTGAATCATCCTGATTTCTGTAGCAGATCTTCTGTTGTGGTTAATTAAATCACATGCATTTATCTAAATTTACATCTGACGTTCGTTCAGCATGGGCTGAATGTTACAGATTTAATAAAAAAAAAATATATATATATTTGGTTTACTATTTCTAGTGTGATTAGTGAAGTGAAACATATATGTTTCTTATTTTATTAGTAGGTATCAAATAATCACCAATGGTTAAGCTTTACATTTACAGCATTTAACAGATGCGCTTATCCAGAGCAAATTACAAAAGTGCTTTTTAGTCTTTAACAACAATACATCTTCATGCTAATTCACTAGGTCAGGGATTAAATCCAATCCTTTTTTTACAGTGCGAAAAGAAAAAACAAGATTTTTTAAAATAAGAGACAAACTATGCATTTTGTTAATTTCACCATTAGGTTGTTTATATTACATTTCAGAAAATGCCTAAGCAACTGTCTCCAAAATAGAAGAAATGGATAGTGACAAAATCTAGAGGGGCAACGGTACTAATGTTGTGTTTGATTGTGATGTTATTGTATTTCAGATAAATGTGAGTATATTCAGTGCTACTAGAATCATTTTCTTATGTATCAAAGATTTTAGAGTATTGGCTTATATATCCAGTATTAGCCCTTATTCCTTCCATGTCAGTTAGATAGTAAATAAGAAAATGTGGGGGAAAAATGACCCCTTGATCTGAAAACCCAGATCCATTGAGTTTCTCCAGATAAAAAGAATTTAACTTTCTCTTGCCACCCAGACTGACATCAACCTGCCTTACCTAACAATGGACAGCTCTGGTCCCAAACACTTGAACATGAAGCTTACCCGTGCCCAATTTGAGGGTATTGTGGGAGATCTAATTAAAAGGACTGTGGCCCCATGTCAGAAGGCCATGCAAGATGCTGATGTTTCTAAGAGCGACATTGGAGAAGTCCTGCTGGTTGGAGGAATGACTCGTATGCCAAAGGTAACGATTTCCAGAACTGTTTAGTAGGCTTTCAGAGTACAGGGTGTAAAATGAACCATAGGACTGAGAAAGGTGGTGGCACTATTCAGTTCCTTATAAGTGCAGTTTGGTCATATTAGTATTGTTAATAGAGCAATTTTTGAACATGTAGCAAAATATGTAGATGGCAAAAAATCAAATAGCAAATGGTATTAGCTCCATTCTGTCAAGCTGTATTATATTATTTCAGCCAGCTCTTATTTTAGGTACTGGAAACAGAGTGGGTGGGTGGATGGGTGTATTTATTTATTTATTTATTTTTGAACCTTCTATTGGGCATGATGAAAATGATATACATGGCCTACATTGTGGTGAGCAAGTGGTTGTCTCATTAAGTGTACATTGTGTACCTGCCTAATCCATTTGTGATAAGAAATTTTTAATTTAAATTGGAATCTGAAATATTAACTCTGAAACATTAATGTTGCTAATAAAATGAATGTGCCATTCTGAGGTACACTTCCCCCAAAAATGATTAACCTACTTGTTATTAAGCAGTCAGAAGCATCATGGAACAATTTATTTATCTTTATGTTGGTTGCTGTTTGCTTCTAGAAAGGACCTCCTTCTGGTGAGTATAGGCATTAAAATTTGATCTCTAATACACAGTGCAAGGGTGGCCAGTCTGAGAGCACAGAGCAGTGTCGGTGACCATGAGTCTGTGTTAGATGGGAAAAGGGGGCAGGGCTTCCAAGCAGTGTGAATTAATTTTGGTGAGGTCAATATAAGTAGTTATAGGTCTCCAGCACCCCCTTGCTGTTCATAAAAGGCGACGAATAGGGCCTCTTGTAGGCCATGAGTTGCAACCCCTGTCTGTGGAGGAAGAGGTCCTGGCATATGAGGAATCCCGAGCCACTCAAGCAGCTAGTCATGACATGCCCTGGGTAGATACTGGCAGTTAAATCAGCTGTATGTTTCTCTTCCCTGATGGCAGTGGCTTAGGTTCAGTTGAGCAAATTGAACCCTCACTTCTTCTTGCAAGAGTATACCATCCTTATATCCCTGGTGCATATCTGCAGGAGTCCCACGGCTCTGTACATCCCTTGGTTGGGCTCTGAGGTGGGTGGGGAGCAAGGATGATAAACAAGCATGGCAAATAAACAACCTCGAATGATAGAACAGAATTCAGATTATTTAGATGCTGGCAGAGATTTATTCTTTAATAATCTTTATCAACTGACATGGCACTTATCCCCTTTCACAATTCAAAAAGGAATCTCATGGATAGGAGGAATGGTCAAAGATGTGAAAGTTTAGATGAGCTCAGATTTTGGTGGTATGATCAAAGAAATTCCACGCTGACAATCTGATGTGTGCAGGTACTTTGGCTGGTGTTCCCATGAAAGCCACTTTCCACCCATACCTAAACAACAATAAAGGAATAATCAGAACTAGAGAACTACAGGACATGGATGAGGCTGAAATAGCTTCAGAGTTATCATGACATGGTGTTGTAAGTGTGAAGAGGATTACAATCATAAAAAGGAGATTAAGTAATAAAGACTGGCACATACTTCATGAGGGGGGCACAGTGGCTTATTTGTTAGCACTGTTGCCTTGCATCGCCGGGATATGGGGTTTGAATCCCGCTTCCACACTCTATGCACGGAGTTTGCATGTTCTCCCCATGCTTCGGGGGTTTCATCCAGGTACTCTGGTTTCCTCCCCCAGTCCACAGACATGCATTGTAGCCTGATTGGCAGGCTAAAAAATAAATAAATAAATAAATAAATAATAATAACCACCTACAATTCTAGACATTTAGCTTTAATTTCAGGGCTTTGACACATATTTCATTAACCGTTTAGGAATCAGACACTCAACACTCAAGAACAGAAAGGCCAGATTAGGCTTTGCTGAAAACGTCTTAAAAAAAAAAAAGGCTGACCAGTTCTGATGCAAGGTTAACTTCTGAAAGGAAGGGCTCATGTACCATAGCACACATCATATGTCAAACATGTGGAAGCAGTGTTATGCATGGGCATGTATGGCTGCCAGTAGAACTGGGTCACTGGTGTTTATTGAGGTGATTGCTAGCAGGATTAATTCTGAAGCTTATAGAGCTATACTTTCTGCTCAGATTCAGTCAAATGCTGCAAAACTGATAGGACAGCACTTCACAGTACAGATGGATAATGACCCAAAACATACCACGAAAGCAGCCCAAGGGCTTCTTAAAGCAAAGAAATGAAAGGTTCTTAAATGTCTGCCCTCAACTCAATTAAGCCTGCTTTTCACTTACTGAAGGCAGAAAGACCCACAAACAAGCAGCAACTGAAGGCAGCGGCAGTAAAGGCCTGGCAAAGCATCTCAAGAGAGGAAACTCAGCAAATGTTTTTTTTCCATGCGTGCAAAGGATTTGTCCAATAACCAGTGCAAAAGACTTGTATCCAACTATTTATAAATAGTCCTAATATTTGATTGTTTGTCTAATTAATTTTGAGCCTGTGAAAACGGAGAGACTCTGCAAAAATTCCTGTAATTCTGTAAATTCTGCTGTAATTCCTAAATGGTTTATGCAATATTTTTGTAAAACTAATTGAATAAAAACTGAAATTATACACTTCAATCACATTGTGATTGCTTCATTTCAAATCCATTGTGGTGGTGTACAGAGGCAAAATTACAAAAATTGTCACTGTCCAAATGCTTATTGACCTGACTATATATGAAGCCAGACCTGAATAAATCAGACTGTTTGATATGAGTTTAACCACATTTAGATAATCTGAATACTAGTCTAGACAACTTAAAACAGTCCTGTAATTGCACTATTCCTCCCTGGGCTCTGAGGAAAAACAACCATTATCTTGGCATTGACCTGGCACAAAAAGACATAAACACACCCAACAGCAATTCTTAGAGCTGTGAACACTACCACGCCACAAAATGGTATTCGGAATTCGCTGATCCCCAATCACTGCTGCCAATACACTGTAATCAGTGTCAGACTGCTCTTTTGGTGTATTTGGTGTCATAACTCGTACTAGCGTACTCCAGTGTATACTATGCATAGATTTAGATAAATGTTGACAGGTCTGTTAATATAATTGATGTAAGCGTCACATCATTGCAGGATAAGATTGTGTAGGGAGAATTAAATCATTATCATACAAGACTAATTTCAAGCCAAATCATTATCGATGCATCCCTGATTAAAAAGTGTTTAAATACTATGCAAGTCATTTCTTTCCAATTTCAGGTTCAGCAAACGGTACAGGATCTGTTTGGTAGGGCCCCCAGTAAATCTGTTAACCCAGATGAAGCTGTGGCTATTGGGGCAGCCATCCAAGGGGGTGTATTGGCTGGAGACGTGACAGATGTGCTCCTGCTGGATGTCACTCCCCTCTCGTTGGGAATTGAGACTCTGGGAGGAGTGTTCACCAAACTTATAAACCGGAATACAACCATTCCCACCAAAAAAAGCCAGGTAAGTTTCCAGATGAAGTCACAAGTTAATATTCATTATTAATTAATTCATATAAAGTACAATATTATAATTAATTACAAAAATAACTGTGGTAAAAATTTAACCATACTAAATTAAAATTCATCGCTTTAAGGTCCATGACTCGTGGCCTAGCCCTATGGATAATCCTATATTTTAAATAAATAAATAAAAGCATATGGAGCCTTACTCAGAATAAATGATTGGAATGTGTGACTTGACATTTAAAGTAAATTAAATAAATATGTAATTAGAAAATAAATTAGACTAGGGTGTAAGTGGGGAATTTTTAGTAAAGCTATGTTGTAGTCCCACATTTTTGATCTGATGAAAATTGACCTGAGTGCTATAAAGATCATCTTCATATTTTTGTTGTTTAAAACCTTTATAAATAGATTCTATCTGAATTGCTACTCAAGAAAATTAAATGGCCAAATTTTGGCCCGTATCTCAAAGCGCAAGTCCTAGAGTGAAAATTGTTTTTATTACTTATTCTTGAGGTTCAGGCAAATTCAGTTAGGCCATGTCCAGTAATTTGCACCATGATGGATTTTTGCTGATTTGCTGAAAATGCGAACTTGTCAGAGGGTTTTTGAATATCCTAAAAAAAAACTGGTGTCAAAATATTTGAGAGGAGGCTTTAATAATTAATATCAAGTTAGATCAGATCTCTCTTGAATTTACTCAGGTGTTTTCCACTGCTGCTGATGGGCAAACACAAGTAGAAATTAAAGTTTGCCAAGGTGAGCGTGAAATGGCAGTGGATAATAAGCTCCTTGGACAATTCACACTGGTAAGTCATAATATATGTATATAAAAACTGAGAAAATTACTATTAAAATGGAATGAAATACTATTATTTTATTCTCTGATGTTTTTGGATGCTTTGATCTGCAAAGTCATGCTTAAATCTCATAATGAATTAGAGGAGCTCACATTACAGGAGCTCACATGGCTCTTTTTATTTCCCCCCTTTGTCTCTTTATGACCCAGTTAAAAGAAAAAAATATTTTGGTACATTAACTCTCAGTTCACTTAAAGAATATTTTTTGTAATATAAAATATTACAACTTAGACAATTATTACTAATTTAAGACATGATCTGTGACTGTTAACTGTGACTGTTAGGTTGGCATCCCTCCTGCTCCACGTGGTGTCCCACAGATTGAAGTTACCTTTGATATTGATGCCAATGGAATTGTACACGTTTCTGCTAAAGACAAAGGCACTGGACGTGAACAGCAAAGTAAGATTTGACTTTTGCCAGTACAGTTTTTTTTCTTCCTTCGCTTCTTAGTAGAACTTATGGATCATTCTCCTTTGTTCCTCATTTTTTTCAGTTGTCATCCAGTCCTCTGGTGGTCTCAGTAAAGATGACATTGAGAACATGATTAAAAATGCTGAAAAGTATGCAGAGGAGGACAGAAAGAGGAAGGTACTTCATCTTCTTTGTAATACACTCCTGAACAAAATCTTAAGACCAGGGAAAATATTACAAGTATTCACACTTTGCACTGGTGGATTCTAACCAGGTTGTAAGTACTTCTTCAAAATGCCAAAAAAAAGAAACAAGAGCAAGAGACAAAAAATAAAGAGTAGGCGATTTATTGAAAACTGCATTTAAACTCAAACAGGCTGGTCAACAAAAGTTTAAGACCATAGCCTTTAAAAGTTAAAATCTGTGCAAAAATATGGCTTTAATGTCATTGTCCTTCAGACAGTCACACTGTCATGATCTCCTGATGGCAAAAACAAAAAGGCTTTCTGTTTTTGAACATGGTAGGATTGTTGAGCTGCACAAGCATGGGATCTCACGATGTGCCATTGTGCCGAAGTTGGATGCAGTAAGACAGTCATTTTAAATTTATTAAAAGATCCTGAGAGTTATGGGACAAAAAAAAATCAAGTGGTAGACCCAAAAGAATTTCACCTGCACTGAGTCGGAGGATCTGACGGGCTGTCCGTGAAGATACAGGCTGATCCTCGACCCAAATTAAGGCCCTTACTGATGAAGCCCAATAACCATAAGACAGCATCTGCGAGAGAAGGGCTTAAAGAACAAAAAACGTCTTTGAAAGCCTTGTCTCCTCCCACACCACAAACTTGCCTGTTTGGAATTTGCAAGGGGGCACCAAACATTGGACACTGAAAGATGGAGGAAAGTTTTATTCTCGGATGAAAAAAAAAAAATTCAACCTGGATGGTCCTGATGACTTACAACGATACTGGCATGACAAGGAGATCCCACTGGAGATGTTTTCTACGCGGCACAGTGGAAGAGGCTCCGTCATGATCTGGGGTGCTTTTTCCTTCAATGAGAAAATGGAGCTTCAGGTTGTGTAGGGGCGTCAAATGGCAGCTGGCTATGTGGTAATGACTGGGTCTTTCAACAGGACAACGGTGCAGTTCACAGTGCCCACCTGAGGAAGGACTTCTTCCAGGATAATAACGTTGCACTTCTGGACCATCCTGCGTGTTCCCCTGATCTAAATCCCCTTGAGAANTTCCAGGACAATAACGTTGCACTTCTGGACCATCCTGCGTGTTCTCCTGATCTAAATCCCCTTGAGAATGTTTGGGGGTGGATGGCAAGGGAAGTTTACAAAAACGGACGTCAGTTCCAGACTGTGGATGCCCTTTGTGAAGCCATCTTCACTACATGGAGCAACGTTCCCACCAGCCTCCTGGAAACAGTTGCATCAAGCATGCTGAAATGAGTGTTTGAAGTTATCACCAAGAACGGTGGGGCTACTCACTACTGAGTCCTTTTTTTTTTGACACTTTTAGCTCTATTGTGGGTATTTTTGGGCTATTGGTCTTAAACTTTTGATCAGCTGATGAACGGCCTGTTGCATTGAAAATGCAGTTTTCAATAAATTTCCAATCTCTTTTTTTTGTGTCTCTTGCTCCTTTTTCTTCTTTTGACATTTTGAAGCAGTTCTTACAACCTGGTTATGATCCACCAGTGCAAAAAGGGAATACTTGGAATGTTTCCCCCGGTCTTAAGATTTTGTTCAGGAGTGTATTAGGATATATAACTAGGCCTAATCAGTTCAGTGCCAATTAGCCTGATTATGCTGATACTTTCCCATCCTTTCTCAAAGATTTTGGACTGAATCTATCTATATATCTATAATAATATTGATTATTATTGTATAAGAAAAAGGATAGGTTGACCCCCTTTTTTAAGTAAAAAAAAAAGTCTGGTATGTGTGCGTGTATACACACACACATATATATACCAGCCTTTTCTTTTTACTTAAAAAAGGGGGTCAACCTATCGTTTTTCTTATACAATAATAATCAATAATCCATACAATGCCAAAATCATCATTCTTCTATTGTTCTGGATTTTTTTTTTAGCATTAGCTTGCTATGGCTATCAGCACATCGGTAGCATTAACTAGCTAGGGCTAATTCGCTGGATACCCATGTTGGAATTCCGTAAATAAATGTGGAACTTCTAAATATACTTCAAAACTATAACAAATATGTACATACAGCATACATGTAATTATGTGGAATTTTTCCCCAGATGCATTTCATGTGCTGTAGGTAAGTAAGAGTTAAACTGCCTAGTTAAAATTTTCCAGTGTATACTGTCGGCCACGTTAAATACACGGGATTTCTTCAAACAAAGTGACGTCACTTCCTGGGCTTGGTGGCCTAAACGCGCATTTAAAAGATGGCGGACACGGAACATAAATCGGTCGCCGATTGTGATAGAACATGCGAGCCGGTCCGTAAGAAATCACGGAGTAGTGTTCTTCAGAACTGTGGTCCAGACGTTATTCACCGAGGTCAAGTAAAAAGTGGAGACCAGTTAGTTGGGAGTTGTGCGGTGGAGATTTCAGCACGGCCCGAAGATGCAGAACCGGAGATGGGGGTGGCTCAGGCCACGGAGGGTGCACAAGAAAACAACAATCAGCCTGTGACCTCGGAGCTCACAAAAAATTACGCTAATGCAGATAAGACTCTAATGTCTGGACCTGAAAGTGAGGTGTTAGGTACATAGCTACAAACTTTGTTGCTTTTGGTGGATTCAACATTCTGACTTCTTCACTTTACCATTATGCTAACGTTAGCATGAGAAGGAAGCAATGGAGAGATCTAGTTAGTCTAGTTATTGAACAATGGGCTTGCTAGCTAGTAAAGAATCTAACATTTATTATCAGTATGAGGCGTAGTCGACAAACCTTGAGACTCTTTCATTTGTCGAAGAATAGGTAGTAGTCACATGTTTAAGAACTCATAATCGTTTCCCTTTGCATCGTAACAGCAAAGCATAGGCAGCTTCCCCCAAGTGATATTGCAGGAGAACGCAACATATTTCCCAAGATGAACAGTTTCTACTTTTTAAGTATCTACTTTTTCCTGCTTCTGTTCAGGCAGTCTACAAACTAGTATAAGTAAAGTTGGGGGCTTTTTTTTTTTTTCTTTTCTAAACGACCCACTGGTAGGCATGGCAGCGCTCCAAATATTGCAGTAGTATTTAATTTGTTGCGTTGTTTGTTTGTTTTTTTTCTTTCTTTTAAACAGGGTTAATGGGCGATGAAGTTCACCGCAATGGATTTTATTCACCTGATTTAGGTGATGATGAGGACTGCTCCTCTCATGCAAGTTCTAGTGACTGGACTCCCCAGCCACGTATTGGTATGTCTAGGAGGTGATGTTTATACCTAACAGTATTCAGATTATCATGCGTTTTTAATTCGCTGCACTGAAATGTTTCTGGAAACTGGTGTAATGCTGCATTGTGTTATACCAGATGGCAGTGTAGAGTACTTTATATATCTGCCAGTTTAACCGGTCTTAATCTTTGTTTTGTTAGGTTCTTACCGCTTTATTCAGCAACAAATAATGAGAGAGACTGATCCACGGACTATTCTAAATGACCTGCTTCCAGACACTGCTATTCCACCAGATCTTGATGACATGACACTATGGCAGATAGTCATCAACATCTCAGAGCCTCCAAAGAGAAAGAAACGCAAAGATATTAACACCATAGAGGATGTCATCAGACTGCTTCATGATTGCAAAAAGATACTTGTCCTGACTGGTGCTGGGGTATGTTTGTAGTTGGTGTTAAGACTTTTTCCATGTTCTGTCCTAGCTGCAAGGACCGACTAGCAGAACGGGATCAAAAATCACATAGTGCCATTTGTTTCACACTTTCTATAATTACTGGGATTAGCTTAGACCCTTTCTGCATTGTGCTTGATTACACTCAGTGGTCATCTCCATATGACCAGTTTTGGAGAGCACCTTAATTTCCAGACATTAGCTTTGTGTTCTAATCCAATTTTTTTGTCATTGCCATACACTAGAGGAAATAATTGTCAGAGTAGGAAATAAATGATTTTTGGTAATGCGCATATGCACCTTCCTATAAGAGCCAAGGGTCTCTGATTTATGCTGTAGGATCATCTATGATTATGTAATTGAAAGAATACTTCATAGTGCATACTTCAGTTAATTGGTTTGGAACATTACGTATGCAAAAGCATATACCTTTATATTCTACAATGTACACTCACCTTCCACTTTTATTAGGAATAACTGCACATTCATGCAGTTATTCTAATCAGCCAATCATGTGGCAGCGCAATGCAAAAAATTATGGGGGTACAGGTCAAGAGCTTCAGGTAATGTCCACATCAAATATCAGAATGAAAAGTGTCATCTCTGGCATGGGTATTGGCACTAGATGGGCTGGTTATATTTCACAACAGTCTCTAGAGTTTACACGAAATGGAGTGAAAAACAAAAACATTGAGTGAGCGACAGTTCTGTGGCTGGAAACACCTTGTTGATAAGAGAGGTCAGAGGAAAATGGCCAGATTCATTCAAGCTGCCAGGAAAGATTATAGGAACTCGTATAAGAACTCTTTACAACCATGGTGAGCAGACAAGCATCTCATCATGCACAAAACATTGAGCCTTGCGGTGTATGGTCTACAACAGCAGGTGACCACAACAGCTTCCACTCCTGTCAGCCAAGAACAAGAATCTGAGGCTGTCATGGGCACAGGCTCACCGAAAATGGACAGTTGAAGATTAGAAAAAAGTCACCTGGTCTTTTCCCACTCTTCAACTGTCCAGTTTCGGTGAGTCTGTGCCCATGATAGCCTCAGATTCCTGTTCTATGCTGACAGGAGTGGAACCTGATATGAGCTCATCCATCTCAAAGTTTGATGTGTGTTCTTTTGATGTGTGATGCTTTTCTGCTCACCACAGTTGTAAAGAGTGCTTATTTGAGTTACTGTAGACTTCTGTCAGCTCAACCCAGTCTGGTCATTCTCCTCTGATCTCCGTCATTAACAAGGTGTTTCATCCTGCAGACCCTCTGTTTTTTTTGTCTTTTGAACCATCCTGTGTAAACTCTAGAGATCAGCAGTTTAATAAATACTCAAACCAGTCCATTTGGCACCAACAACCGTGATGTTTGATGTGAACATAAACTGAAGCTCTTGACCTGTATCTGCATGATTTTATGCATTGTGCTGCTGCCACCACGTGACTGACTGACAGGATAACTGCATGAATGTACAGGTGTTCTTATTAAAGTGACTGGTGAGTGTATATGCTAATAAACGTGTGTGTATATGTAGTGTATATACATGTATCTAAAGAGCTTTTAAGAGTATTATGTTATTGAAGGCAGTATTGCCATTTTGATTAGGGTTAAAGATAATTTGGTTAAACACATTAAATTATGATCTGTGTTTCTGAAATTTCTAGTACACATCCAGATGTGTGTGGTGCTCATTTGAGACTGTTTCTTTCAGTTTTTGTCAACAGGTGTATGGTTTTTACCATGAAAGTAGATCTTTCATATTGACTCTCTTTTTGTTTTCAGGTTTCTGTTTCCTGTGGAATACCCGATTTTAGGTCTAGAGATGGGATTTATGCTCGACTTGCTGTAGATTTTCCAGACCTTCCAGATCCCCAAGCAATGTTTGATATTGAGTACTTCAGAAGGGATCCCAGACCATTTTTTAAATTTGCGAAGGTCTGTGTACAGTCCATTTTCCTGTTTTCCTCTCTATTTGATTTTAAACCAATGCAGGTTTTTTCTTTTATTGTAGGAAATCTACCCTGGACAATTTCGGCCATCACTTTGTCACAGATTTATTGCCATGCTGGATAAGAAAGAGAAAATTCTAAGGAACTACACTCAGAACATTGACACTCTGGAGCAGGTTGCAGGAGTCCAAAGGGTCATGCAGTGTCATGGTATGCTGATTTCAATATTAATTTTTTAAAGGTTACTTTAGAGCAGTGGACACCAATGCGTTGATTGCGATCTACAGGTGGATCATGCAAGCCTCATTTGTTGATTTTTTTTTTTTTTTTTTTAGAAGCTAATAACAAATTAATATTTCGTGTCCATTTGACGCCATTGTGAACAGTGAATTGATAATTTGGTTTCTTAATAGAAGGCATGCTTATAAACTGTGTTCTGGTTGGTTAATATTAAAACATGAAATAATGTTTGTTTGATTTGGTCTCAATGAACAAATCCACCAGTAAGCATGCTTCAAGGCTGTGTGAGCTAGCCCCAATTTTGCTGGGCACAGAAAAGCCAGCTAGCTGTAAGGAATCATGGCAGAGCCACCTAAAAACTTAAAACATAACATTTATTTTTATGCTAGGAAAATGCATTTCTTTTCACCACTATAAAAAACAGTATGCTTAATAATAAAAAAAAATTAAATGCAAAGAAGCTGTTGACTTGGCCAAAAGGGGCTATTTGGAGTACTATCACACTATTGTATGCACAGATTTTGCTGAAAGCTATCCTCCAAGAAGCAAACTATGGCTTCAGAAACTGCGGGAGCTGAAGACTGCGTTATAGCTCAGCAATCTCTGTTCACTTAGCCTGCTGGGAAAACCATGGTGGCTGGCTACTGAAGCATCATTTCATGTCAGCCACTTGATCACCGAATGTAAGAAACCATTTACAGGTGGTGGATTTGTCAAAGAAGCAATGAGCATGAATGTCATTATTCAGTGATTTAAAAAACTAAAAGGGATCTAAAAATTGCAATTAAAAATATGCCACTAGAGCCATCTACTCTGGTAAGGCGAATTTAATTGTTTTCTGAAGATACATTTTGAGCAGGTTTTGAAAGACCTAGGCATCTGTGAATACTTCTCATTGCAATTGGACAAATCAATGGACATGACATGACCTGTGTGACCAGTGTGGTTTTTGTTCATAGAACATTTAAATATTTCTCCACCATGGAAGACTTTCTCACGCTCAGACCCTTAAACAAGAGCATGAGGGGTGAGGCTATATATGGGGGCAGTCGTGGCCTAATGGTCTGAGAGTCGGACTTGTAACCCAAAGGTGAACCTGAAGGTCGTGGGTTCGGCAGGGATTGTAGGTGGGGGGGGGTGAATGACCAGCCACCCTCAATACCACGACTGAGGTGAGACCCTTGAGCAAGGCACCGCTCCCCCAACTGCTCCCTGGGTGCCGCAGCTAAAATGGCTGCCCACTGCTCCGGGTGTGTGTGTGTGCACTTGGATGGGTTAAATGCAGAGCACAAATTCCGAGTATGGGTCACCATACTTGGTCACAAAGTCACTTCACTTCACTATATTCAGCAAGTCAAGTGTTGGGGTGATGGGGCACCAGCAATGTGAGGTGCATGGGGCACCAGCAATGTGAGGTGCATTGTCAAGCTTTGTTGTCTTGAACTGTGATGATGATTTCCCAATGTATATTAATTAGCATTGTGTCATTTGCCAGCAAGTGCTAGCTGCCAAAGTGGTGGATTTTTTTTTTTTTTTTTTTTTTGTCAAAATTGTTAATTCAATCAGGGACTTCAACATTACTTGCTTCAGTCTTTGCTCTGTGAACTTGATTCTGCTTACAGTGACCCGATTCTGCATGCTGACATGCACTGATTAAGATTGAGGAAAAGTGTTGCAGTATTTTGTGGCACTGCTACCTGAAATTGTATCATTTGTGGAATCCAGGAATGAGACGCATGATAAATTTATGGATGAGAGCTGGCTGTTAGATTTGGGATTTCTAATGGACTTGACTTCAAAGCTCAATTAACAAGTTGCAGGGCAAAAAACAAAGATTTCCACTATATGGCCAGTGCAATGAACCCATTTAAAGCAAAACTGGATGTATGGAGATCCGAACTAGGGATCAGGTTAGCGTAACGTTAAGTTATTAGCTAGTTTCACTTCAGTTTTGCAAACATTCTTGACCTTGTTTATGAGTAGTAAATTAAGAAAACTGAGTAAATGCTCATTAAGCAACTAGCAGCTGAAGCTAGTATTTTTCTGCTGTTATGACATAACATGTACACGGCATGCATTATGTGTGTTTGGCCAAGCCCCCTTATTTCCCTTCTTCTGTATCGCTGCAACCTACATCCCTCCAAACTCACAAGCATATGGGACAGAAAAGTCAGCTCTTTTTTTTTTGTATCTCATTTAATCAAGCCTTGAATCATGCTTTCAAATAAATGTTCAAATTCCAGTTCCATCAGCATTTTATTTGAAAGTGAAGTCTTTTCAAATATCACAATATTCTTGACTAAACTATCCTTTTTAGGATCAGATATATAAATTACAGCTTGGCCTGTCACAAAAGTGTATATGTTCTATTTTATATAATATCACGATTTCGGGATGACCCCATAAATCAGGCTTCCCCTATTTAGGGTATTTGAAGATGACTAACTGAAGGTAGTGTGCTAGCCAAAAGTCTATCAATCCTAATAGGTGTAAATAGTTTTTATGCTTAAATTGTTGAATTATTCAGTTGTATTTTAACATAGCATGCAGTAACGCATGATACCGTTGCTATTGTGCAGGATCATTTTGAACCCAAAACTGGATAACCATTTTGTGCCATATCGAAATATTTCACTATCTTACTAGAAACACACATTTTGGAAAAATATTGATGCACTGTGTTCAAATATCATTTTTGACACATATTGGAATTTTCAATAAAATGAGTAGGTCATTGTTGTTCTAGTGAAAAACAGTGTAATATAAAAAAGAGCTTGCATCATGTTTCTTTTATCATTGTTTTAAATTTTTCCAGCACTACCAGTGTTATCAAAGCATTTTTGTTTGTTTGTTTGTTTGTTTGTTTTTTTTTAAACAACCACACAACTAGTCTAAGCTTTGCACTAACATTGAATTCCTTTGAGACCTTAAAAGAAAGTGCTAGCATTTCTTACAAAAAATTAATTGCTAATTTAATTGCTAATTTGACTAATTTTTTTTATGGTAATGTAATTTTTTCCAGGTTCCTTTGCAACTGCATCCTGCCTTGTGTGTAAACACAAAGTTGATTGTGATGCCATAAGGGAAGATATATTCAGACAGGTATAACTCATTTATTATAAATTACAAAAAGCCACCTTTATTATGAATAAGAAAAATTCAAGTGCTAATTTTAACAATTAATAACTTTTTAACAATTTAACATTTAGTCAAGTTTCCTTCAGTTGTAGTTATATTAAAGTGGTCTTCAGTAGTGATTTTCCTCCACCATTTCTGTTAGTGGTTTACTTTGTCTTCTCTTCATTTAACTGGCTCTTATTTTGCCAGTTATATTTAGATAGATGACAAACATTTTGATAGATAACATTTATATATATATATATATATATATATATATATATATATATATATATATATATATATAATTATATATATAAAATATGCGCCCATAAAACTGTGGAGTGTCAGTCCATTCATTAGAGACAATGACTTCTCTTGTCCAGTACACTTGGAGGTTGGGTAAAATGGTCCTTGGTCTAGCCAAATATACATTGAACAGAGAGCCACTACTAAATTTACATTTTATGGCATTTGGTAGAAACACTTATCCAGAGTGACTTACATTTATCTCGGTTACACAACTGAGCAGTTGAGGGTTAAGGACCTTGCTCAAGGGCCCAGCAGTGGCAGCTTGGTGGTGCTGGGGATTGAACTCATGCCCTTTTGATCAGTAGTCCAACGTCTCAACCACTGAGCTACCACTGCCCTAAAAAAAAAAAGTGCTTTTTTGGTTGGTACTTGATAGCAAACCAGCTCGTCCACATCCTTCTACATATTTGTTGCTACAAAGCAAAAAGATCTTAAAGGTAGCTGAAGCAAAATGGTATACTGTCCTAAAGTTAAGAATGTTGAAACACTATATATATTACTACAGGAGACATGCAAAATGTTCAGACCAATGACTGTATATGTGGACAGCTTGTCACCATTGACATTTTGAACTCTAAATTTGGTTGAATTGACAGTCACCATCTTGACTGATTTTGCAGAGTAGGTCAAAATTTAAGTCAGAGCATGTGTAGTATACACTGCCGGTCAGACAGCGAGTTCACCTCTCGCACACCCATATTCTTCATGCTGGGAACACGGGCTGAGGTATATTTTCTGAAATTAAGATGGTGCATCAAACGCTAGCTCAAAGTGATATGTCCAGCCTTATTAATTGATGTGTAAAATGCTAAAAAAAATTAACTTTTTGTGCAAGTATATTGTTTTTACCATTGCCAGGAAAAGATTTTGGACCTTCGTGTCGTGTCTGACTAAGCTTCCATTTGCTAGGTAGCTAACATGGTAATGTAATGCATCAGTTCTAAATATACACTCCTGAACAAAATCTTAAGACCAGGGAAAATATTGCAAATATTCACACTTCGCACTGGTGGATCGTAACCAGGTTGTAGGTACTTCTTCGAAATGCCAAAAGAAGAAACAAGAGCAAGAGGCAAAAAATAGAGCGTAGGCAATTTATTGAAAACTACATTTAAACTCAAACTTTTGATCAGCTGATGACCAGCCTGTTTAAGGCCATAGCCTTTAAAAGTAAAAAATCTGTGCAAAAATATGGCTTTAATGTCATTGTCCTTCAGACAGTCAAATTGAATTCAATTCAGTTTTATTTGTATAGCGCTTTTAACAATGGACATTGTCACAAAGCAGCTTTACAGAAATAAATGGA
>CM074947.1:23240517-23261558 GCA_037577455.1 Pangasius macronema
AGGTGGTGGAATGAACTTCCCTTAGATGTCCGAACAGCTGAGTCACTGGCAGTCTTCAAACGACGTCTAAAGACTTATCTCTTCATAAAGTACTTAAGTTAGCACTTGCGCGCGCAGAGTTTTGGATTGATGGTATTCCTAGTTTGTGATCTAGTGAGCCAATAGCAGAATGTATTTTTGATTGACTTCAAAGCACTATTGTAAGTCGCTCAGGATAAGGGCGTCTGCCAAATGCTGTAAATGTAAAATGTCTGTGTCTGTATTCTGCTTGCCTCTGCAGGGAGTTGCTACAACTGACATGATTTATCTTGGTTTCACTTTTTACATTGCAAAATGTAGAACATTGTTTTCATACCATGGTTAAAGGTGAAACACTGCTATCAAAGTGATTTATTTTTTACAGAGAGAAAACAAAGTCAGGATTAATTTTGGAAGTTGGAGCAAGCTTTAAAGTAGCTTTAATACTTTGAAAATGCATGCTGGCGATGGAACAGACCCAATGAGAGTCATTTCCTTGCTGACTGCTTCCTGGGGCTGATTTCTATTTGCATTTAGAGAGAAAAGTAGCGACAAATAAAAATATTTTTACTTACACTGCACTGTAAATCTTGACTGATCTCTAGGTGTGTGAAGACAGCAGTCTGTTTCAGAGCATTTTAAATCAGTAATAAATGTATGAGGTCATAGGCTCTAGGCTACTATTCTCTACTGTTAAACAATGGGGTTTTACTATGTGGCCCACTCTGGCTATACACTTGACTGTGTTAATACATGGCCAGAGCCACACTGAGCACAGTAAAATACAGTAAATTTTAATGCCTCAACAACATGGACAAACTTACAGGGACACTTAAAACCTACTGTGCTCCACCTTTTTACAAAACCTACACTAGTTCCCTACATTTTATTAAGAGGGAGATTTGTATAAGCTACAGATTTAAACTTTTAAGATCTCTTTTCTATTCTAAATATTCTCTAAATATTTAGAAGTCTAATATTTTTAAAGTCTAAGTTTTTTTTTAATGAAACCCCTGATATTTTAACTGTGGGTGGCCCATATGTACCAGAGACAGTATGATGTAAAAGGTATTGTGACGGTGGGCCATCAGCCAGCACACAAAAGGCACAAAGCACACCTCACATGACTGCCACCATAGTGCTGAATGGACAGCACCGGTTCAGCATCACCATTGTTTTAATCATCATTAGAGCGTGTGGCTGCAAGGCAGTTTGGAGAAAATCGACTCAGCTGGTGGCCAATGATTGCAGCGGCAGCTCCCTAACCTCCTACAGAAACCAGGAGAGTATAGAAAGGGCGAACAGCCACTCTTAGAAGAAGAAAGGTATGCTAAACCAGTGCTCTAACGTCTCTCTCCCTCTCTCTGCTAGAAGCCAATGTCAGCAAGGATAAAGAGCCTTGACTCCTGCATGCTGACCCTCGTCTACCCTGATACACTACCCTGAGAGTGATGGCTGTGCCTCCTAGGTCTCGCTGCTATGCTGCTGCACTGAGTTCGACACACATGACTTTGGGACAATCGCGACTACATTACATAAAAATCAAATTCCTTTGTTTCCTGTCATTCCTACTCTCTTTCATGAGGTTGTTGGTCCATGACATCATTCATGGTATTCCATAGAATTCTGTGTTCTGTTTATTTACTCCAGCATATAGTCATGTTGTTATATAAAGTACATCTAAGGCTGCCTTCTGTCAAACCAGACAAGATGAAGTTACATTGACATTGACATGTTGGCGGCGTATAAACAAGCAGAGGACTGGCAACCCTGAGCCACTCCTTATGATTTTTTATTCCATAATATCTACAGTTTATTATCTGCATGTCTCCTTTATGTTTTATTTTCTTTTATAATTAAAATATAGCATGAATTACTGTTATATGCACTTTTTGTTAAATAAGATTTCCTCTTTGGTTATACAGAAGGAATAAATGCTTGTTGTTTGGAGGTACCAGGCCATTAAACAATTGGCACTGCCTATTCTACACTTAGCTGACTAGCTTGTTTGCACTCAGCAATAAGGTACAGAGGATAAATCAAATTCTACAATCTGGTCAGAGAGTTTTTAAATAGGAGGTACTCCTCAAAAAATATAACATTAAATGTGTGGTGTTGATGCTGTTCACACAGTTTTGTCTAAAACTTGTTTTCATAAAACTAGGATTCTTTTTTTCTTTGTTTAAAAACATTTATGAAACTGTTAAACCCCATCATCTGTCTGAAAGAGCATCTAACGAGTTCTTTCCTCCAACCTGTATTTGAGAGTAAGCTTTCAGAGTATGTAATAACTCTCAGTGGTCTCTCAGTTGCATCATATATACTTAGTGTGATTGAATCCAGTCTTTCATATGAAACTCATTTACAATGCCATTACATGCATGCAGAAACAAATAGTTCAAGCGTTTGTTACATGTTGATTGGGCTATTGTAACACCCTTCTGTCTGGATGTTCCAGTTGGTGCATAAACAAATTCCACTTAGTCCAGAATGCAGCAGTCAGACTCCTTACCAGAACCAGAAATTCTGAACCTGTGGATGAGTGAATAAGGGAATACTGGGCATAAATTACCCCAGGGGAGGTACCTGCACCAATCTTGCTGGTGGTTGTGGCAGTAGGCTCTCAGGAAGCTCCCAATTTCCTGGTTCAGTCTCTCTTGTTGACTGTTAGACTTGGGGTGATAACCTGAGGAGAGACTGACACTGATGGTAACCTAGTCTGTATGTGAGCGTGAAATTAAAGCAGATATAGAATAGTGGCCACCTGGCTTGGCATGTGTTCAGTCTCTTGGTTGACTTGACCCAGTTTCCCATGACATATTTTCTTTCTACAGGTGTGAGTTTCCTGGAGAAAAAGGCACATGGATAAAGTTTAGCTAGATTACTTTGTCCTTGGGACAAGGCAGCTCTGACCCCACTCTCAGAGGCACCTCCACAGTGAACTTTAGGTCAGGGTCTGGGTGACACAGGAAGGGGGCATTAGTGAACTTCTGTTTCAGGAGGTTAACAGGGCTGCTATGGTGCTGAACCATAAGGTTCTTAAGTACCTTCAGTAAATGTTTGCTAATCCTAGAAGACATTCCATCTCACAGTCTTAGGCCAGAATGTGACTGCTCCCACTTTGCTTTGGTCAATCTCTGCTCCTTTTTCATCCAAGATGTATCTTAAAATGTGAGAGATTTCTGACAAAATTCATATTTTCCAACTTGAAATACAGGTTATTTTCATGGGATACATGGGATATGTGTTCTTCTTCAGTCTGAGAGTAGTAGGATGCCATCAATATAAATTATGATGCATAAGTGCAGGAACTCCCAAAGATAAGATAAGATGTACCTTTATTGATATTGACCATAGGGGAAATTCAGGCAGCACAAGTAGGAGGAGTAACATCAAAGAAAAGAATCTCCATAAATATTTATACAAAAGAGGTAATAAAAACAATAAAAATAGTGGAATTATGTGGAATGACAATTAAGTGTTAAATGTGTGTGTTTGTGGGACTCAGTTAGTGGAGTAGGAGGTACTGGGTATTGTGGCATTGAAGAATCTGAGGTCTGAGGGCAGACGTTTTGAGGCAAATAGCTGGATGAATCTGTGGCTGAACATGCTTCTGAGCCTCCTCAGCTCAGCATAGAGAGGATAAAAAGGATTGTCTATGATAGCTTTCAGCTTCTCTCTCATCCTCTTCTCAGTCACTGCCTCCACTGTGTCCAGTTTCACCTCCACCACAGAGCTGGCCTTTATCATTATAGCAAGATGTCTCAGTCAACTTCTGCTCTTATCAGAAGTTGGAATCTGATGCACAATGTGTGGTGGTAGAAATGAGGTTTCTAGGGAGGCTGAGTTAACAGGTGTTCAAGGAAACCGGTAAGCTCAGCTGCAAGGGTCAACAGTTGGAAATAACAGCAATAACGCCTGAAATAACACCTGAGGCCCCTTCCAGCGAGTATACGAGACTGAGTTAAAGTAGAACAGAAAAATAATCCTCATCTTAGAGTTCAGTATTAAAGCAGAATGCACCTGCAGCATCAACTTTTGACATAAATTATGCCCAAGCAGCGCTATAAAGTATATGAGCTCATGCAGTTTAAGTAAGAAAAGTATAAACAAATAATATACACATAGGTAGCTTAGAGGTATTCTAACATTCTTTTATATTTTAATCTTAATAAAAGAGAATAAAGCAAAGATTTGCACATGACTGATGCAGCAGAATAAATCCAAGGGTAGTCAAATCAATAAGAGGGACAGAAACAAAATGAAGTAGGATGAAAAGAGGAAGTGAGCGCTTTTATACAAGCACAGTATTTTTTAATTGTAAACTGGGTTAGATTCATAGACACCTAGTGCAACTCAACAACAAACTCAACTGGTCAGACAATACTGAGGCTCTCTATAGGAAAGGACAGAGTAGGATGTTCTTTCTGAAGAGGCTCAGGTCCTTTAATGTGTGCATTAGGCTTCTACAGATGTTTTACCAGTCTGTGGTTGTAGGTGTCCACTCCCACCCCTGCCACCATCTCCACTCCCTCCCCCTTTATGATGACAGTGGTGGGGGGCCTCTTACTGCACTGGTAGTCCACCACCAGCTCCTTGGATTTCCTGATGTTGAGCTGAAGGTGGTTGTTGTTGCACTATCCTATGAAGTCTATCTATACTCCTCCTCCTTATCATCTGTGATAGAGCCAACAATGGAGCAGTCATCCAAAAACTTCTATAGGCGACACGTTCCTGAATTGAAGTCAGTGGTGTAGAGGGTGAGCATGAACGGTTACAGTACATTTCCCTGGGGTGCACTGGTGTTGCTAGTCACCATGTCTGACAAGAAGCCTTGCAACCTGATATAATGCAGACTGTCAGTGAGGTAATCTGTAATCCAGGCCATGAGGTCCTGGTCCACCCACATCACAGAGAGCTTCTCAGCCAGCCGGAGTGGCTGGACCATGTTAAAGACCACTTGAGAAGTCAAAGAACATGACCCTCACAGTGCTTTATGGCCTCTCCAGGTGTGTAAGCTCTGTGAAGAAGGTAAATGATGGCATCCTCCCCACCTACGTCAGTCTGGAATGCAAGCTGCAGCAAATCCAGGCAGTCATGTATGAGGGCTGAGGTGCTGCAGAACCAGCCTCTCAAGGGACTTCATTACATGTGACGTTAAGGCCGCTTGAGCACTGGGATGTCCTTTCTCTGGCGTAGGAACTATGCAGGATGCTGTCTTCCTGGGTGTGGGAGATGTAGTGATGTTGTTCTCTGTCTTTGCATTGTCTGCTCGTGAGAAGAGGCAGAGGTTTGGCTGTCATGCCCCAATCTTGTGGTGCAGCAGGGAGGCCTGCAAAGGCGGCAGTAGCCGAGTTGTGAAAGGGGACAGCCATATTGAAGGTGTGAATATGGACATTTGAGGTGGTTTGGCCTGCATTGGTGAGTCAAATCTGTTGAAAAACTGGTTTAACTCATTGACATGACCCATTATCCCCTCAACTATTCCTTCTAACATTTTCATACCAGTAATGCTCCTCATTCCCACCCACACCTCTCTCAGATTGTTCTGTTGCAGCTTCCCCTCAATCATGTTCATACAGCAGTCTTTAGCACTCCTCAGCTCCATCTCTATTCCCTTCTTGGCATATTCAGTGTCTCCTGCCATGATGGCTCTCTTCTTCCTGTTCAGCAGGGCTTAAGATGTCCCTGTTGATCTAAGGCTTGTTGTTTGGGAAGCAGAGGACCTGCTTGGTGGGGACAACAGTCTCCACACAGAACCTGATGTAGTCAGTTACACACCGAGTGAGACCATCAATGTCATCCCCATGATCTTCCTGAAACAGCTCCCAGTCATTTGTCTTGTAACACTCCATTAGGGCGTCCTCTGCCACCACAGACCACAGCTGCACAATTCTAGTGGTGATAGGCTGTCTCCTACCACCAGGCTTGTATGTAGGAGTATGGCCTCAACCCGATGGCAAAGAACCTCACTGATGGCATGGTACATGGCCTTCTTCTCTGGAAGAGAAAGAGGATATATGGTCAGTGAGGTGGTAATTTGACTTATGCAAGGTTGGCATAAGGTGATGAGTGGACAGCCAAGGGGTTATGTGGTGACTTGGTGATCATGAATAAGAGTGTTTGCCTGTGCATCTGGAGAGGGATGGTGTGCTTAGGTACTTTCCCTCCTCCCGATGGGGTGCCATCTAGTGTTTTGATAGTCAGGGTTCTTGTTAGAGGAACAAGAGGTATATTCAATATATCAGCCAATGTTTTATCCAAGAAGTTTCCAGCTGTGCCAGAGTCAACAAGGCCAGGGATAAAATGTGGAGATGTCCTATGTTCCCATAGTAAAAAGCACAGGCCAAAGCACTTATGGCACTTCATCTCTCTGGAGAGCAAATTAGTTTGTGATACTTCTACCGGTTCTCGTTTGGTCCCCTAGGAAAGACTGGCAGTGGAGGGTCTGGGTTTACAGGCTCTGATGAGATTATCTGTGCAAATGGCTAACTGGATGAACTGGTTAAGAGTCAGTGAGTTGTCCCAGAATACTAGCGCTGCTTGGAGCACTTTGTTGGGGCCGAAACACAATGCTGGTTCATTTCACCCACTCTCACCAGCCAAAGTGCAAGAAAGTTAGTGCAAAGTCAGAAGCAGATTTTATACCTTAATTCAGTGTCAAGAGTCTATCTCCAACATTCCATTTTATCACCATTTCTGGATGGTCAATGACTTTGCATAATTCTTTTTTGAAGCTCACATAGGTCTTATTCAGCAGTGTGGTGTTGAGCATAGCAGTAGCCAGTGTGAGTGCCCATTGGTCCACTCTGCACATTCAGAGGATCTGACACAGTGGTCTGGAGACCATGCACCTCTGCTGGATCCATATTGATTGGCAAAACCTTCTGTAACAAAGAATGCATCCGTACACAGAGACAGGGTTCAGATTCATATGCACCAGCCTTATTAGAGCAAAACTCAAGGTCAGATCAGTCCAGGTCATTACTAAAAACACTTGAGAAATGAACAAATCTAAATTGTTATCAAAAATGTGGTCAATAGGCAAGGCAGGGTACTAATTTCCATACTTAGTAAGTAAGCACAGACACATACAGGCCCAGTGTTTAGAAGTGGTTCTTTAAACAAAATCAAGTGCCCAAAATGGCATCAAAATTTTTTTGTGCCAGTACCTGCATAAGAACGAAAATAAAGACTGACAGCAATGGAGATGGAACAATCGACAAAAAATCTCCTACAGCCACCACTGCTACAAAACAGCTACATGTGGCAGAGGGGATTATGCCACCGTCTTGTGGGGGAAAAATTAAGCACTTAACTAAGGAAGACTGAGTGAGTACCAGAATCTTAGTCCCCCCTCACCCAATGCTTTAGGTCTCTGTATAACTGGTAGTTATATGTTGGTGCCTATCGTGTTACTATGTGGTGCTACAGATGAGGTGAGGTGGGCTCCAGGATTTACTTTATACACGGTGACCCCTGGAGTGTGTGTGCAGATAACCTATAAGAGCTTATAGGATAAGAGCTTTTGACTGCCAAACCCACCCTTCCCAGATCTAACAGGACAGGTAAGACGCCCCCACTCCTTAGTATAACTGAATCAACTTAACATACAGAGGTTCAGTGTAACTAACCAGAAATATTTATTTAGATGAAAAGTATTGGACTTAAGAGACGAATTAAATGAGTTGTAACTTACTTCTATTCTTTTGTTCCTTCACAGGAAGAGTAAAAGTATTTCAGAATGAAATCAAATGTAAACAGCAATAAAGAAAATATCAACAATTTATGACTGTTTCTGTTGAAACTTAAACAATCAGTGTGCCTCTTTTACTGCACTGGAAAGTTTCACATTCACAATCAGTTTGATTCAACAAAACTGAACATTTGAAAAGTTCACTTCAAAAATACAGGAAAAATAATACTCAGTCCGTTCCTGAGTCACAATGTCCATAGACTTGCAAAACAAAAGTATATGAATCACTCTGCAGAGAAATTCACAGTTCATAGTTCCTTGTATGAGTGTTTTCTTTTCAAAAGCACTGTTCAGTCTTTATACTCCTTGAAAAGAAAAGATTACTTGCTTACCAGTGTTCAGTTAAAAATGAAGAAAATAATGTACATCACCACCCTTGGGTCATGGACAGAGCGCTGAAAGGTGTCCGGATAGGCAGGGTGATGTTCCTTCACTCTATGAGCCCCAACGTTTGTCCCCGTGATCCTGAAGACTACAACTCGATCCTACGAGGCCGCAATCTTGTCTAACGGAGATCAGCCCGAGAACACGAACAATACACAGTCCCATCCAACAAATCAGCCAACTCTCCTCGCAAAAATAGGCAACTGCATCCACCACGTTTTTGTTCTTTGGAACTAACAAAACAAAAATCTGGATGCAAAACACACAAAAAAAAGTATTCAAGTATTCAACTCCAATAATAAACTCTAACAGGCCTGTAGCCTAGCTTCACGTGTATTTATTGCTCTGCATAACTCTGGGCCAGCTAGGTCCAAGATGTTGACTGCAGTGGTTAGGCCATTAGCCATCCCTGATATGGGACAATGTAAATTGAAATTGGCATTTGTCCATGTTCCTTGATTTTTCCCTGGTTTGTCCATGAGTGCTAAGACCATGAAAATGTTCATATAAGAAGGCTTTGTTTTGCAATATGCCTTAGGCTTTGACTAAAAATAAAGAGTCTTTGTTGCTTCACTGACATTTATGTTATTCTCTGTTCTGAAGCCTTGCCTACTGTGAACACTTTTAATAGTCCACACTAAATCACATATGACACAATGTTTCTGCTTCACTGCTCTCTCAGAATTGAAACTTTCAAGCATGTTGTTGCTCTAAAGGACTTAAAGCTTATCATTCTTACTTCTACTATACTACTTCCTACATTATATGGCCAAACGTTTTCAGACACCTGACCATAACATTCATACAGCATGTGCTTGTTGAACATCCCATTCCAGATTTAGTCCCTATTTGCTGTTTTGCTGTTAGTTTTGCTGTTAGTTCCCAATTTTTCCTCCACTCCTCTCCCATTAAGCCACAACAGCATTAGTGAGGTCAGGTAGCGGGGACAATCACCGTTCCAGTTCATCTCCAAGGTGTTCAGTGGGGTTGAGGTCAGGGCTCTGTACAGGCCACTCGAGTTCTACTACTCCAACCTTGGTAAAACATGTCTTCATGTGATAATGACAATGTGCACAGGGGCATTGTCATGCTGGAACAGGTTTGTGCTCCTTCATTCCAGTGAAGGGAATTTGTAATGTTATAGCCTACAAAGACATTCTATACAATTGTCCGCAAACTTTTGGCTATATAGTGTATGTGCTTTTACGCACTGTGACATCTCTGATTGGGTGTGGCCAGAGGCGCAACATGCCAGAAAGTTTCAACCTCAAGAGCAGTCTGGCTTTAAAAAAAATGCTATGCATTATGTATGATGTAATAAATAAAGTTCACTAAATTTGTATCCAGAATTACACAGTTTGAATGTAAAAGTACACATAAATATAAAGCTAATAAAATGTACCTTAACATTACAAAGGAAAACACTAACTTGTTAATATGTTCATAAACCTTTATAGAATGAGTTACATATTTAATTACAGATAATTATTGTCATTTTACATAAATTTGTATGTTTTTTATGAAAGCAGAAAAAAATACAATATAAAAATATAGAATTTTTTTAAAGTAAAATGAAGAGAAATAAAAAAAATTGTCATTATTGGTATAATACTTAAAATAACAGTTGGGTTGTTAATTTACAGATAATGTCTGTAATTTTACAAAGTTTTGTATACAATTAAAAAAAACAGAAAACTACAGTAAAATATGCACAGATTAAACAGCTTCTGCATGAACACAGTGTCAGTCTTAATGAAAAAACTAGAACCTTTGGGGTTCTAATGACACTAATTTGGAATTGTGATGGCACACCAGTGTTCAAAAGTTCTAAATGCAGCATTTAGATTTAGCATTTAGGTTCAGTGCTATTTACTGTAAGCTATTCTACCCCAAGCTGACTTGAACATGTAAGTTTATAAGATAGTATTTAAAACATATGCTTGAGTACTATCTCAAAGAAGCCAATATGTGTGAAAAAAAGTATTTAATAGGATACTCTATCAAATCAGTAAACACAGCTACAAGCCAAGTACACTTAAGTATTATTTTTGTTAAGTATATCTCTGATAAGTACATAAAAAATAGAGTGAAAGTATAATCTCTTATTTTCAGTTTAAAAGAAGTACTAATCGCACACTTGAATAAACTTCTTTTTTGTGAGGGGAAGGTTCTTATACTGTTCTCCTTTTATAACCACTTTCTCAGCAAGGTCATATCGTCATATTCTCAACCTTCATTTCAGAAAATACCAGTTACAGAAAATAATGCACACTGAAACGCATACACCACAAAAGCTCATTGAGCAAATGGTATCCGCTCCCCCCGCCCTGAAGCAACTGTTGCGCGCGCACACACGCCCGCGCGCACACATTCAATAAATAGGGAGACACCAGAGAAGTGTCAGTTAAGCCGACAACAGGGCGGACAACGAAGTCGCGCATTTCTTTTTTTTTCATTTCTCTTTTCTATCCAGTTGTCGTTACTGTCAAGACTGCGAGACTTACTTAATTGTTTGGTGAGGCCACAGGTTTATAATGCTATTTGATCTAAAGAAATTGCAAGCTATACCTGATGACCACAATTTTTGTCTGTAAGGCCACTACCCAAGTTTTTAAAGGAAGACGGAACATTCCATATCTTTAATTTTTCTTTTGATTTTCTTTTTTTCTTTCTTATATTTTTTTATTCTCAGCATGATTAGAGGACAGGCAAGAGAAGCAGTATATGCAGTATATTTTGTTTGAGACTCTTTCTCAGAGGGTTCGAGAGGGTCGTGTGTCATTGTTTCTCTTACTCTTTGGCTCGCATATCTCTACGCTCTCCGCTCACAGGACGTTTCGACAGCCGGAGAGTTTCCCTCGTTCTCACGCTCGAGCTTCGGACGTGCTTTGACGAAGCCATTGACGGTGACTTTATCCCTCACTCACGAAAGTTTCCCTTTCGTCCTGCTTCTCTCTCTCTCTCTCTCTCTCTCTCTCTCTCTCTCTCTCTCTCTCTCAGCATGCCCGCCGTTTTCCTCTTGATCCGCTCGGCGCTCCTCCGGCTCCTCGGCAGCAATTTAGCGAGCTCAGCAGCTCACTTTCTCAGCAGAAGTGTTTCCACTGCGGCTGCCCATCTCTCCGCCGCGCTGCGCATCATCTGGGAGCGTCTTAGCTCGCAAGAGTCCAAGGAGGCTATCCTCGGCTGTGTGCTCTGCATTCTCAACATGCACAAAAAAGTGGACAACTAACCTTTTCCTCTTCTCTTTTTTTAATCACTCTTTACTCTTTAATCAGGATAAGGATTATTCATAGCGCTTGTGCCTTTTTTTGGGGGGGGGGGGGGGGTAAACTTTGCGAAACCATGTAAGAAAACATTGTGAGGAAACTTCAGCCTTTGACTATCGGCGCAAGTTTTACTGATAAGTACACACCAATGGATAGCCCGAACTTTACTGAAAACCTGGTTCTGTACATCGGACTGCCTGCTGAAGGACGTGGGAGGATTCTGAACGCGCATGGACAGAAGGACTTGGCGGGCGAGATGAATAGAAACACTATGTCTCCGACCGCCGCCTCCAGATCCATACACAAAATCACCGTCACTGGTGGCCCGGAGAGCAGCCAAGCCGCCCTGAAAAAGTTGGGACTACGTTCGGAGAACACGAACAACAACACAGCAGCGACCACACAGCTGTCCAGAACAGTCGAGGATGTCCGTGAAAAAAAGCCAAGTTACCATTCCAAGGTATCCTTAAGTTCTTGCGTTTTCAACTAGTTATAAATAAACATGTTGACATACCTCCCTACCTACATACGTACACTCACGCGTCACTTTAATAGGAACACTTGTACACCTACTCATTTATGCAGTTTTTCAGTCAGCCAATTATGTGGAAGCAGCACAATGCATAAAATCATGGCGCTACAGGTCAAGAGCTTCAGTTAATGTTCACATCAAACATCAGAATGGGGAAAAAGTCTCTGATCTCTGTGACTTTAACTGAGGCATGGTTGTTGGTGCCAGTTGGGCTGGTTTGAATATTTCAGAAACTCCTGAACTTCTGGGAATTTCACACATGACAGTCTCTAGAGTTTACACAGAATGGTGCAAAAAACAAAAACATCCTGTGTGTGGAGGGTCTGCAGGCTGAAACACCTTGTTGATGAGAGAGACTGTGACCAGACTGGTCTGAGCTGACAGGAAGTCTGTAGTCAAATAATCACTCTTTACAACCTTGGTGCGCAGAAAAGGATCTCAGAAGACACAACACATCAAACCTTTTGGTGGATGGGCTACAGCAGCAGAAGACCACATCGGGTTCCATTCCTGTCAGCCAAGAACAGGAATCTGGGGCTGTCATGGGCAGGAATGGAATTGACAGGAATGGAACCTGATGTGGTTTTCTCCTGTTGTAGCCCATCCACCAAAAGTTATGCTTTCTGAGATGATTTCTGCTCACCACAGTTGTAAAGAGTGATTATTTGAGTAGCAACAAATATGCCACAGTCAAAGTCACAGATATCACACTTTTTCTTCATTCTAATGTTTGATGTGGACATTAACCGAAGCTCTTGACCTGTAGCTGCATGATTTTTTTTGCATTGCACTGCCACATGATTGGCTGATTAGATAACTGCATGAATGTGCAGTATTACAGGTGTTCCTAATAAAGTGAACAGTTAGTGTACATACATGGGGTGATTAAGATATATTCTCTGATACAGTATGTTCTCTGGAGTGATGAATCACACTTAACTATCTGGCAGTCTGATGGCCGAATCTGAGTTTTGCAGATACCAGGAGAACGCTACCATTCAGAACACATAGTGCCAAACAGTAAAGTTTGGCAGAGGAGGGACAATGATCTGGGGCTGTTTTTCAGGGTTTGGGCTAGGCCCCTTAGTTCCAGTGAAGAGTAATGGCATTTTAGACAATTGTATGCTTCCAGCTTTGTGGCAAAAGTTTGAGGAAGGCCCGTTGCTGTTCCAGAAAGACAGTGCCCCTATGCACAAAGTCAGGTCCATAAAGACATGATTTTATGAGTTTGGTGTGGAGGAACTCAACCCCACTGAACACCTTTGGGATGAATAATAACATCGATTTCATATCAGGCCTTCTCATCCAACATCAGTGCCTAACCTCACAAATGCTCTTTTGACTGAATGGGCACAAATTCCCACAGACACACTACGAAATTTTGTAGAATGCCTTCCCAGAAGAGTGACAGCTGTTATAGCTACAACAGGGGGACCAACTATGTATGGTTTTGAAATGGGATGTTCTACAAACTGACATGCATGTGATGGTCGGGTGTCCACATACTTTGGGCCATATAGTGTATTAGTTTCGACAATTTTATAACCTTATGAAAAAAAGCTAACTAAAGCATATGTCATTTTTCCTACCTCAAGATTTCTTAGATCAACTTCTGGTTTGATGCTTACCTTAGGAGATGTTAAATCATGTTATTTTCTATTAAGCACTTTGACTACAATGGCTTATTAACTGTGACACTCTTACGGGATCGACTGGAAATGAGGAGACGGCAGGCAGGCTTGGGACAATTCAAAAGGGGGACTCTTTATTTTCAGTGATTTTATTTCACTGGGCATGGGCACACACACACACACACACACACACACACACACACACACACACACACACACACACACACAAGGCTCTGTGCTGCTCAGCTTGCTTTCCCGTCCCGCATTTTATCCTTGCTGCATTATAAGCTCAGTGCATCATAAGGCTCTGTGCTGCATTTACATTACATTTACATTTATGGCATTTGGCAGACTTACAGTTATCTCATTTTATACAACTGAGCAGTTGAGGATTAAGGGCATATGCAAGGGATATGCAACCAAATATTAAGTGTCATTTACTTTAATTTAATTTAAGATCTTCTGTTCCACTGCTTTTGTTTATCTAAACATTGAGTGGTCTGGCACAAAAGGTGCCATGTTCTAAGTTGTTTAACACATCTAGATGTAAATATCAGGAAATGAAGCCTGAAATGCTGATCTATCATTCCATATTCATGTTTTGATCTCAAACAAAAATATCTTCAGTATATAGCAAAAACAAAAGAATTGGCCTTGTCATTTCAATACTTTTGGAGGGGACTGTATCTTTATTTTTCCAGTTGTGGTTGTAAATGAAGTAATTACTCTTTGTCTATGTATTTGCACACAGACTTCCATGATCAAATCTCAAACCACTGAAATAGAACTCTTCAAGTGGAGCAGCCCACACTGCAATCACAAAGAGGTCTCCAGGGTTTCAAAGTTCTTTTCAGTCCTGAAGAATAGCTGTTTTACTCAGAAAAATGCACTGTTTAACATTAAGATTCTTCAGGTATTAATATCAGTCTACATGTCTTTTAAATGTCTATAAATGTGCTACATTAATGGTGTTCATTTCTTATTTTTACTTACGCTTCTTACATTACTTTCTGACAGAAAATGTATTATTCTTTTCTGCCACTTAAAGAGGTCAATCAAATTTTCTAGTCCATATGGGGTTAATCTCCCTCTCTCTCCCTCTCTCTCTAATGCTTATTGTTGTCTGGGTCCTTTTTGTCTAGGACAGAGAGCAGGCAGAACAAGGGAAAGGAAGGTGGACCAGCCACAAGAGGAACAATTATTTGGAGATGATGTCATTGTTTGGCCCTGTCTCTTCACACCTCTGGCCTGTTGAGATGAAGCCAAGCTGCTCAAGCTCTCACATTATCTCATTGCTGTGATGTCTCCGACATACAAGTACATATTTCATGGAGTTGGGCTCAGGGCCACTGACCACAGATACTGGAACTCTTCCTTGTACTAGGGACCAGTTGACAGTACTCAAGGTTTAATATTCGCAAAACTGATTATAAAAATTTTTTTTTTTTGAAAAGTGATAGATACAACAAATATAACCTGTTCACACTATTAGGCTAAACTTAATAACCCATTAATGTTAACCCATATTAATAAGCTAAATGGCCTTTTATGACTGATCTTTTATATCAGCTGAGCTAATCCTGTGTATGAAGCTTTTTTAAAGTAATGTAAAAATGAATAGAAGTTTTGTGTCGAATTCAGCAATTTAGAACACTGGAAGCAAAATACAAATTGTTAATTACTCAGCTATTCCTGCACAGTACATCTGATAAATTAAACATATTTTGAGGAGAGGCAATTCTTTATAAGAAGGCTTGGACTGTATGATAATCACTTTGTGATTACCATACAAACCAATTGAGGCAATGTTCAACATTAAATACCATAGATATTTAAGAGGCCATATTGAATTCCCACTGTATTGCAAATGCTTGTTTTTTATTTTTTATATTTATATATTTTGTGTGTGTGTGTGTGTGTGTGTGTGTGTGTGTGTGTGTGTGTGTGTGTGTGTGTGTGTATTTTATACCTTTGATATGTGCCAGGAAAATTGATTAGTTCAAAATCCTGTGGCCTCGTAGTTATACATGATAATGTCTCACTTTAAGACTGTCAAAACTTCTGACTTGTGAGAGCTCCATTGTATATAAACATGGCCAGGATGTTTCTTAAGTCTTGCAAAAAATATAATTATTAATAATATGATATTTGGGCTCCTTTTGATATTTGTAAAGTGTAAGTATAGACAGAACCAGTAACAAAGTGTTCTGGCTGAGGAAAAATAACACTCCACTGAGTGCTGTTTGGGGTTTCTAAGATGTTTCTAAGACTTTCAGAGATCTGTTCTTAAAACGAGTTTGCCTAATAGTCCAAGAAAATTTAATGAACCTTAATGTAACCTTATCAAGTGAAACAACAAGGCAAATAATGTGAAAAATACATACATAAACAGATAGCCCAGTCATTTTATTTAGTGGAACTTCAGATCAAAACACTGATCACCTTTATCCTATAATGAAACATTTCTATTTTTGATGGGAATGGATTCTCCTAGAATTACCCCACCCCCATCCACAGGGCACGAGGGCTCACTGTATGGTTTGATGAGTATGAAAATGAAGTAAAATCACCTGCTATGGCACCAGATCAAGTTGAAAACCTGTGGGTGTTGTGGACTCAAATGTTAGATAGTGCCTCCATTACCACTTCCATCATCCATTGTGTGATCTCAAAGGGCCCTTGCCACTTGGCAAGCTCGATGTGGGTAGTAAAATGAGCAGTTTATCTCCTGGTGCAAACTCCCATAGCTGAGTACCCTTGTTATAAAGCCAGGATTGACGTTTTTGCGCCTGTAGCAAATTCTCCTGGGTTATGTGGCTTAAAGTGTGGTGTTGCTCTCAAGTCAAGAATGTACTGAATTTAATTTTTACTGTTGGAAGCTCTCTCCTCTGAGGTTTCCTGAATGACGCCACAAGGCTTCCACACATACAATAACTCAATCGGGGAAAACCCCGCAGAGGATTGCGGGTCCTCTTGTACTGCAAACCATAGGGGCTCTAGCCACTTACCCCAATTTCACGCATCATCATGAACGAACTTACGAATCATGTGTTTCAACGTTTGATTGAATCGTTCCACCAGCCCATCTGTCTGCGGATGATTAATGCTGGTGCGAGGTGATTTAACCCTCAAAAACTCATAAAGCTCGCATAGTGTTCGGGACATAAATGACATGCTCTGATCAGTCAGGATCAGCAGAGCTCCCCCTGCTCTCAATGCCCCACTGATGCTGATGGCCACGGCACCGCCTCCCCAGCCAATGCTGAGCACATCCCACACCGTTTTCCACTACTGCAGGACCCATCCACAAACATTTCTTTCGCTAATGCTCAGAACCCCGGTCAATTAGTCCTCGGACTAACCGTCACCTCTACTCTACAGAAGTGAATAATGACTGGCACTAGCGGATATTCTTGAACATCCCCATGCACACCACTCATCTACACCAAAGGTGCTTATCCCAATGCCTCACCTTGAACCAAGCATTGGTGGATTGAAGTCTTGAATCCACCAATGCTTGATATGTACCCCTTTGAACACTCACTGGTATGCGGTACATCCTGGATCGATCAGGGGTAGCCAGGCTCACTGAACACCAGTGTCACTGTTCTGGGGTGCGACCGACCCATTGCAAAACCGCCTATTTCATGTCCGGGTAGACCAGCATGTTGGCCACTGTTAGCTGCTGGGCCACGAGTTGGGCTTCACCTGTCAGGAGCAGCAACAAGCGGGCTGTCCACTGATTACTCGGGCCAGCCCCATGCCACTGCAGAGCATACAGTTCCAGAAACACTTCCAGATCATTCTGCGGTCCCTTCTTGGTATGGGCGATGTGGGGCTTGGCTATGGCAGCTGCCAGCTCCGCAACTGCGGTACCAGCCTGCCAGACCAGGCCCTGGAGCACCTGTTGATCCACTGCCTGGGCGTCGAGCAGTCGCGTGATTCACTGCTCCTGGTCTCAGCTCAGCTGGAGGAGGGCCTGGGTCTGGTGGAGACTGGTGAGAGACTATATCGTTAGCCTCATAGCATAATTGCCCAAGTCATATTTGGTTAAACATGACTTAGGCAATTATGGTATGAGGCTAACGATATGATGTCGGCCAGAGATGTGGACTCCATGACGGTGTATAGAGTATCCTGGGTTTCGGCACCAGTGTAGCAATCTCACAGGTTCAGGCGGAAATAAGGAAGCAGGAGGCAGGCTTAGAACAACTCAGAACAACTAATTTGTTCTCAATTATTTTCTTATGCTTTCAGCAGTCTCTTTAAGTTCCACACACCCACACACATACATGGCTCTGTGCTGGATCATGCTCTCTCTCTTGATGCGTTCGTCTCTCTCTCTCCGTTATCCTTGCCCCAGCTCACTACAACACAGAATACTCGTTAGTCAAATTCTCCGCAGGTGTGCATTCTTTATCAATCACCTCCTCTGGCTCCGCCCTCCATTCACAAATCGGTGCTCGACCATGCCCCTGCTTCCACAACTATTTTTTTCTCCACAACACACCTTTAGAATTGAATGCTTGTTCTGTAAATGGTTTCAGGTAGACTTGCATAGCTGGCTTGGGGGGGAGGGGGGGGCTTCATTCAAGTGTAGCTGTATAGGCAATGTAGAGAATTTTGAAGATTTGTATACAGGGGACCCATCAGAATTAAAATTGTATGAAAACTTGTTTGGATTTGAAAGAATTCCACCAGGATGTGACTATTTTTCATACATAACTCCATCATAGATGTCTGAGATAACATTCTCAACAGTGTGTGGCCTGTCAAAATGATAGCTGAGGGCCTCTTGAATTTCTGGATTTTCCAGAAGGTTCTGAATCTGTGGTGCAACTGGCACATTGTTGAAAAAGCTACAATTATTTAAAGAACTGATTACAGCTGGTTCATTACAATTGTAATGTTCTAGTCAATAATTAGTTTTTGTGTTCCAGTGTGAGATTTGCAGCCTTTACAGTAAAGATAAAACTCAACTAGTTGTTTTTGAATACCTTATTAAACATATGTTTGGACCTTGAGACTACTTCATTGCCAAAAAGGAAATTTATGAGCTTCAGCAAGTCATCCAGTTGACAGCCAGTAATATTATGTATAGCAGCATGACTCATTATCCTTTGTGATTGCCTTTGTGATTGAGCCTGTTGATCTGAGAACTGTTTCCATCCCTGTGTCTGTCCCAATTTTTGTGAAGTGGATCATCTGTCGGAGTTTAAACCTCACTGTCTGTATCATCAGATCTTCAGAAGACATGCTGAAAACAAAGCTTAGTATGGCACTTGGCTTAGTATGGCACAAGACATAGAACTATGTTTTAATATTAATATTTAGTGATTGTTAATTTAATGTAAAATATTGGTTTACAGTAGTAATTGAAAAATCACGGCAGCAACTGCGGTGGTGTAAGGCCATTCTTGATGAGTAACGACTGTATGAATTTAACTGCATTACAAAATAAAATATCAAACAAGGTGTTATCAAATATTGAAGCTACCTCCGAGTCTGAAGCGAACTCATCAAGGTGGAAAAGTGCATCGTGTGTCAGTAGGTGCCTGGCATGAGTATAAGCAGGTCAAGTTTGTCTCTGAAGGGTCTCCCACCTCTGAAACAATACAAAAGCCATTAAATTCAGTAGTACAGCATGGTGTTTATTATATTTTTATGAATGAGTTGGTGGTTGCTACTCTATATAGTGTAGCTACCTCTGAATCTGAAGAGAATTTTTTTTTATGTCCAAAGAGGACTCATCTGAACAGGGCTTTGTTTGTCCCTGTAATGCCTTCCACCTAAAAAAAATCATACACAACATGTAATTCAAAATCTGTTACAGTGCAATGTTTGACTAGTCAGCTGTTGGACAATAAGTCATCCACTGTGTCCCATCTACAACTGATGCTATCTCTGAGTCTTAAGTCAACTTATCTAGGTGCAAATGAGCTTCAGAAGGGTACCATACCATGTCAGAAGGGGTCTGGTATGATTGTGAGCTGATGTTTGTCCCTGATGGATCTCCCACCTTTACATCAATATAAGGGCTCATGTTCATTGCAATTTAAAATGGTGGTTGGACAATTAATAGAAACATGTAGTTACCTCAAAAGCAGCCTTCTTTTCAAGTCTTTATCCAGCTCCACGTATTCTTTATATTTTCGTTTCAGCAACTATACAGAGAAATTTAACTGAATAACCTAGTATAAGTATTAAAAATATAAGTTTTATCAGTGTAAAAACTGAGGAAGTTGTTAGTTTTAACATTTTAAAACAGGACTGGGTGATACCTTAACAGCGAGAGCGTGTGCGGTACCTGCACTGAGGGTGTGAGGAGGGCTCTCATGCCAACTTGTTTTTAAAATAATGGTATTTTACCTCAGGCATGTTTGCCTATGGGCGGTATTCAGACAGGCACAAACATATCATTCCTATAGAAGACATTAAAAATTTTGACCCTAAAATTATCAGCAGGATATTTTGTATCTTTTTCGCTGGGAAAACACTATAAAGCTCAGGTACTTTTGATAAAAGGTAAGTTTTAGATAAAGTAAATTGGGCTTCGAGTAACATAAATTCAAATGCCTATTTGAGCTGACTAGAAAGCTAGAAATCTACTTTGATTAACTGTGGTTCAGTTTACAAACTCCAGAGACCCATAAAGTGATATAAGAGGAATTAGCCAACCCCTCCAAACAGATTAGAATTGCAAAAATCCTTAGTCAGGATGATGACAAGGACAAAACAGCAACTGAAAAAAAAAGGGGGGGGCACTGAAAAAGAAAAACGTATGTGTTAATTAAGAGCTTACTCTGGTTTTCAAAACCTGTTAAAATAACTTACCCATTTATTGAGACATATGTTTTCTTGCTTAGCGCTCATCGTCTAGTGACATAAGGTTTGCAAATGAATCACTTGTTTGGATCATTTTTTAATGAATCTTTCTGAATCCAAATCACTTGGCAGTCCATCCGGATCGCTCCAGTTTATAGTCTAAAATGAATCGAAACTCATTATCGAACTTGAAATGATCCCAATAGTACATTGCAGCGTTATGATGAGGTATTATTAGCCTAATAATATACGTACATATTCACGTTTGTTTTAATTGCATTTTTTAATGCTTACTATATATACACAGTACATCGTTCAGCCATAACATTATGACCACCTGCCTAATATTGTGTTGGTCCCCCTTTGCTGCCAAAACAGCTCTGACCCACTGAGGCATGGACTCCACTAGATCCCTGAAGGTGTGCTTTGGTATCTGGCACAAAGATGTTAACAGCAGATCCTTTAAGTCCTTGGAGGCCAAGTCAACACCTTGAACTCTTTGTCATGTTCCTCAAACCATTCCTGAACAATTTTTACAGTGTGGCAGGGCGAAAAGAGGTCACTTCCATTAGGGAATACTGTTGCCATGAAGAGGTGTACCTGGTCTGCAACAATGTTTAGGTAGGTGG
>CM074947.1:23268471-23280035 GCA_037577455.1 Pangasius macronema
GACCACACCTACCCCATTTCTCTTACTATCCACACCATAATAAAACAGTTTGAATCCTGCTCCTATACTACAAGCCTTGCTACCCTTCCACCTGGTCTCCTGTACACACAGTATATCACACCTTCCTTCTCTCAATCATATCATATTCCTTCTCTCTATTCTCAGTCCTACACTCTTACCTTTCCTCTTCTCTCTCTGTCTACGCACTCCTCTACGTCTTCGACCAACAGTAGCCCAATTTCCATTGGCGCCCTGTAGTTCAACGGTGTTAACCTGGGTTTCGATCGATCCAGTATGAAATTCGGAGGACTGACGATTCGCATGATTTAATTTGGCAACATTTTACGCCGGATGCCCATCCTGACGCAACCCTCTCTATTTATCCAGGCTTGGGACCGGAGCAGAAGTCACTGGACTGTGACCCCCATGGCTAGATTAATATTGACACAAATAAAATATAAAATTTTAATACATTTATTTTGTTATTCGAGCCCCTGCAGTATCAATGCATTGTATTGTAAGAAAAAGTAGATCAGGATTTATATGTGTAATTTTCTGCTATTATAAATGTTATTTTAATCTTTTCAGTGTCAAATGTATTTCTTGGCAAAGTTATTGATCTGGAAAAATTGTTTGAATTGTTAACATACTACTGCTGTCAGACATTCACCTGAAATGCAGAAGTGTGTCACGTTTACCAGTTGTGCAGATCAGGAAAACAATCGTGATTTTATTTTGTATATTTCCTTATCGGTCTGAAATTAATTTCTGGTTACACCACTGCCAACATAAAACATGGAGTGCTTCAGAATCGTTTTGGATGCGAGTGTGACTTATATCAAGCACAGCACACAGTCGTTGATTTTAACCCATGTTTCAGACTGTGGTCAAGCCAGTTGCAGTAGAAAATCTGAGATTTGCAGTAATCACCTTCAAAAGGCTACACTACGGATCTGCTGTGAATCCTGGATAGTTTGAAAATGCTGAGCAGTAGTGTACTATGGGCCCTTTCAGTATTTCTTTTGGTAAGTCTTTTGTGTGATGTGTGCTGTAATGCTTCCTTCTGATTAGCTTAATGTTTTGTACTATTAAGTAAGCATGCAGTTAGGTTCCCACACACAAACATCGTGCTCTGTATGCTACTACCTAATACCTAATCTTTCCAGTATTTTGTATTGTGATATTGAGACAGTGAAATTCTGTCTCTTGCCTAATTGATAGCCTTGATAATGACCACTGTCTGCAATTTCTTCTTCTTCTTCAAAAAAGAGACCAATTCTTCCAAGTTCATGTTATTCTTTCTTCTTAAAAAATAAATAAATAAATAAATAAATAAAATTTCTTGCACAGTCCTTTTAACGTTCTAATAATAGTAATTATCTGGTGCTGATGTGCTTAAGTGTTTCTTTATTTGTTAAGGAAAGTATTTTTAATTTTTTTGCTCTGTTACATGCCCCATTCTTTCATCGTATTATGACTGTCAGAGTATTATTCTTGTATATTGTAACGTTTTTCTCACAATATCACGACTTTTTCCTCAAAATACTATGACTTTGTTCTCAAAATATTGCAACGTTTTTCTCATAATATCATAGGGTTGTGAGTATGCATCATGATACAATGCATCACGATACAAGAA
The DNA here is from genome assembly GCA_037577455.1 of Pangasius macronema. Lineage (NCBI taxonomy): Eukaryota > Metazoa > Chordata > Actinopteri > Siluriformes > Pangasiidae > Pangasius > Pangasius macronema. The sequence continues at coordinate 23,270,111 of CM074947.1, forward strand.
TGAGATAATCAAGGAAATGTGTAATTCACATCTTAGGAATCAGTGTTCTATTAATTATGCATGTAATGCAGTTGCACCTTTTGAACACCAGAGGCCCCAAGCGACGCAACCCATAGACATAAAATATGTAGAGAGAGCACGCTGGGCCCATAGCTCCAGATCAAAATGACAGACAGTTATGTGGATACAAAACCACACTGTAACAGTTATAAGAGCTCTTCAATAGCTTTCAAACAGCACCAACCCCAAGCTACTGCACTCTGCCAAGTGAAATCCTTTATAGTTACAGACCAGTTTCTGTCTGTAGAGGTCTGTTATGGATTTTGCAAAACGTACAATGGCACATTATCCATGGCATGAATTTATCCTGTCATGTAGGATCTGACCAATATGAAAATTAGGTTAATGCGTTTCAGAATCAGTTACTGAATGCCACCTCTATATTGAAAATTTGGAAAGGCTGTACAAAAGAAGACTTTCCTGAGAACCACCCACGAAATACAGCACCTGAACTTCAGCAAGCGTCTTGGGAGCATGTTTATTGGAAAAAAGGGGCTGTAATGCAAGAGAAAGAAGCTATAGCCATTGTATGTTAGAATAACCCTCACCCTACCCCACAAAACTGATAAACAGAAAAACTAATGCTTCATGAGTTTTTTTTTTTTTTTTAGTTTTTTTTTTTAAATAAATAAATAAATAAATAAAGTCAAGTTGCTGTTTTTCCCAACTGAAAATAAACATCAGTATTGGATCAGGACAGAGAAATACCACTGTGAGTCACCATGGCAAGCCTGTAATTTAGAGTTTTCAGATTCATATGCCATCATGCTAAACCTTAGAGATATAACTTGGAGTTTACAGATCAGGTAATCAAAATATAGAAACAACCAAGCATGAATTTTTATTCTGAACACTGTCATTTACCTAGCTACAGGGGACGAATGAAATTCTCACTGTACAGAGTACACGCAGAGATCAAAATGAAGAGAATCCTTTCCCCTTTAAAAAGGGCTTGTATTTTTGTTCTATAGGCTACTATAATTTAAAATGTTGCCAGTAATCTTCACACTAAGGGACAGCAAAGACTGCAACCTGCAAGAGAGGAAAGCAACGAATAAGTTAATAAATTCTGATTGTTTTTTAAACACAGTGATTACAGTACTGGTATCTTTAATATTGAATGTTAAGTAGTTGAATATATTGCAAACTCACAAAATAAAAAATGGTGTGTGAATATCCCATCTCGTTTTGGATAAGAATAAAATGTCAGGTCATATTTAAATCTAGATTTATTCGCATTGGCCCATGGAAACCTCTGTGAACACATTTGAATTGGCCAAAAAAAGCGCTAGGGACGAATTTTCGTTTTATTAAAAAGTGTTTACATATTCTACACTCATGGCGCGCACACGCATTAAGACAGGTTAGATTCCTCCGTTTCCCCTTCATGCGAGCCCCTGTTATTACTACTCTCCTCTCCTCTCCTCCTCCTGCCTGTCCCTTTGGCGCGCATCACTCACAGCAGAGCAAGCCTGTTCTTGATAACGCTGCTGTGTAAATTTTGGAACTGCCGACAACGAGGCACATTTTTAAGCTACTTTTGCTTGAGCTTTTCAGCACCACCCTTTCGCTTTGGTCTGTCCATTTTGAGATACTGAGAGGAAGGTGGAAGAGAGGTGAAGCGATATTTATATAGGTGGCGCAAGATCCCTTATCATGCCATCTATATAGTGCTTTGTGATGGGCCGCTGTCCCTGCATGATGAGCTGGTCCTTGACGGAAAAAAAAAAAATTGTGCTGGCCCACTGGAAAAATGCCCGGTATGCCAGCTTACCAGTCCAGCACTGTTGGCAGTGCACAAACCGGATCAGAGGTGGATTACATCCTCAAGTTGTGAATTTTTTTTGTCCACATTCCAAACTGCATATTACCATACTGAAGCATGGTGCATGTCATTAGTCACACTGTTTGTTTAGTGCATAGCATGTGATTTGGGATGCACCCTTGAATAGTTCTTGAGTGTGTATTGACTTGCAGATATCAAGTTCTCATCGGTTGAGTTCGCTTGCTGCTGCTGGGGGTGGCCTCATATGTACGGCCTGAAGAACCGTTTGGTTTGCTGGGGATGGTGCCAGCTGTACTGTAATGGCTTGGGACTGTGATTGCTGTAGTGTTAATTGCTTCTTGTGATTGCTTCTATTATTAATTGCACTATCTGTTTCACCCAGATGAGGATGGGTTCCCTTTTGAGCCTGGTTCCTCTCAAGGTTTCCTCCTCATATCATCTCAGGGAGTTTTTCCTTGCCACTGTCACCACTGGCTTGCTCATTAGGGATAAATTCACAGTGATAAATTCAAATATTTATAATATATTTTTTGTTAATCCATTTATTTCTGTAAAGCTGCTTTGTGATAATGTCCATTGTTAAAAGCGCTATACAAATAAAACTGAATTGAATTGAATGTTAATCTTGACGTAAATGCATATAAAATGTGGCCCTTAATATATAGTTACTATAAATGCAGACCTGTCAAGCAAATTTGCAACCAAAAAAGTTCTGTGAAAAATATCCTGCTGAGTAAACAATTAGTAATTGATGAATTATGAACCCCCAAACCCCCCCCCCCCCTTCCCCCAAACACACACACACACACACACACACACACACACACACACACACATACACACACGCACATCATTTTTGATCTTTGGAAATGTGCATCAGGTTGCAAGCTTAAACTCGGTTGTAATTGACATGCTTTTTTTTTCTTTAATTATTCATAGATGAGGAGGGTGCTGGAGACATGGTTGCTGAAGAATCTGGTCCAGGAGCTCAGAATAGTCCATATCAACTTCGGAGAAAGTCTCTCTTACCCAAAAGAACTGTATATCCAGCCAAGACTAATATGGAGGCAAGTAATGCCGTGGTTATGTCAACACAAGCGGGGCCATTATTGAAGACTTACGAGTGTTGAAACCAAGATTAGACAAGTCTGGCTTTTGTTGGACCAATACTAATGATAAACAATCATTTTGAAAAAATACTGACTTATGGTGGTTTAAGCAAACTTAAAGTGCAGTTATTTTTTACCTGTCAGGCCAATTAAAAAAAAAAACAGTTCTACAAATATTAAGAAAGAAAATAATTAGCTTGAAATTTCCTTAAAGTTTGAATAACTTTTACAAATGAAGGCAAAAAGTTAAGACTCTTGCTATAAAACTGCATCTTGAAAATGGAAATGGAGTACTAATTAAACACTTGAATGTGGATATTTTGTTGTCAAATTTCTAAATTTTTTTGAAAATTAAAATAATGTTCAAGCTGTGAAATCGGCTTGGACAGCCCTAGTATACAGTAAAGCACACGTAACTTCTTCACTTATCAGCCTATGCTTAAATAGGTCCATACAGCAGACCTTTTGCTAGGCATGTACCCTATAGCCAAGATGGTGATTCATGCATAAAATTGTGTACATATGTTAATCTTAATGTATACCACCAACTTGTGTATATAGGCAGCCAGCCAGTGAACAAAAGTGCCTTTTCTAGGTTGGCCCACTTGCCAGTCTGGCAGAAGTGGGCAGAAAAAAGCACAATTTGTACTTTAGGTCTCTGTCAGCATTTTAACCATAGACTGTTCACATTATCGTTTTATTCACAAAATATTAAATGATAGACTATGTGTTAAATAACCCAGATGAGGATGGGTTCCCTTTTGAGCCTGGTTCCTCTCAAGGTTTCTTCCTCATATCATCTCAGGGAGTTTTTCCTTGCCACCGTTGCCACTGGCTTGCTCATTAGGGATAAATTCACAGTGATAAATTCAAATATTTACAATATATTTTTGTGAATCCATTTATTTCTGTAAAGCTGCTTTGTGACAATGTCCATTGTTAAAAGCGTTATACAAATAAAATCGAATTGAGTTGAAATAACTTTGTTAGATAAATATGTGCTTGCGCTAATTGACTGGCCAGTTGGAATGATGACCTCTGCATAATTGATTAATGAGTTTTGTAACCGTAAAAATCCATGTCTACATGTCTTATGTGCTAGCCCACTGTAGAAGTTTGTGTACATATATATATATTTTTTCTTTCCTTCCGTAGGGTGATTCCACATCAACAGCAGAAAACTTTGGTCATCGGGCCAAGCGTGCTAGGGTGGCAGGGAAATTACAAGACATAACAGGTAAAGAATATCTGTATTACGTCAGTGCTCTAAAAGAACCTTTATTCTCTTAGTGTTTATTGCTTACATGATCTGTGGGCATTTAATGATTTATAACCACCCCAGCTGCTCCAGCAGAGCAGTACCTGCAAGTGAAGCTTCCAGATGAGGTGGTACTGAAGATCTTCTCCTATCTGCTGGAGCAAGATCTGTGTCGGGCTGCCTGCGTGTGCAAACGCTTTAGTGAACTGGCCAACGACCCCATTCTGTGGTGAGATTGCTTTTAGGTTTGGATTCTCAGCACAGCAGTTGTCTGCTTGCTAAAGTGAACTGAGAGCATTTAAATAGTGTTTATTATTTAACCCCATAATCGAATCTCACTTTCTCACTCTGCAGAATTGTTTTTGGATAAGGGGGCAAATTTATTAAATAGTAACCAAACTAAAATGGTGCTTTTTAAAATGGTTTATTGACAGGAAGCGACTCTATATAGAGGTTTTTGAATACGCCCGTCCCATGATGCACCCAGACTCAGGAAAATTTTACCAAATTAACCCAGAAGAGTATGAGCAGTCCAATCCATGGAAGGAGAGCTTTCAGCAGCTGGTAATGTGGTGTTTGTTTATTCTGTTCTTTTTTAATTTTTATTTTTTAATCAGTGTAATTCTCTTTTCTGCAATCTCAGTTCATTTAGATGCCACTCAGAAAAGCTACATAGCATAGTGTTATTTAGTCTTAAAGGGGTCATGAAAGTGAACCCTTAATGTCTGCCAGTTCATATTTCTGAGTCAGACAGTGACTGAAGTCTGTGGTATTTGCATTTTTTCTTCAGTATAAGGGAGCACATGTGAAGCCAGGCTTTGCAGAACACTTTTACAGTAATCCTGCCAGATATAAAGGGAGGGAGAATATGCTGGTAAGTATTTTTATAATAATGTCCTGTACTCTGAGTTCTATTCATATTTTCAGTCCTCTGCTTAAAACACCTGTTCTCTCTCTCTCTCTCTCTCTGTCTCTGTTTCACTCTCTCTATCTCTGTCACTCTTTCTGCATGCTTGTCTGTCTCTTTCCTATTCTCCCACTCTCTCTTTCTCTGCCTAGTATTACGACACTATTGAGGATGCATTAGGCGGGGTACAGGAGGCTCACTTTGATGGGCTTATATTTGTCCACTCAGGGATTTACACAGATGAGTGGATCTATATTGAGTCGCCAATCACAATGATTGGTGCAGGTATGTATGTCCCAACATGTTAGCCTCTGGGAAATTCCAACTTTACCTCATCTGGTTAAAGTGGTATTTTTTCCCCTTCTACCACAGCACCAGGGAAAGTTGCAGACAAAGTTGTCATTGAGAACACTAGAGATTCAACATTTGTGTTCATGGAGGGGTCGGAAGATGCATATGTCGGCTATATGACGATAAAGGTAAGCATTCCTTTGTAATGTGTGTAGTAACTACTGGCAGAATATCGGAAGCACCATAATAGATAAGTAATAAAGCACAGTGGGACATGCTGTAATAGGAACATGATCAACAATTGGGTGTGATGGTTATTTTGTAGTAAGAGTGTGTTTTATTCTTTTTTTATTATTTATTTATTGAGCAAAAAAGTCAAGAAACCATAAGTCCTCTGTTCTGAAAACTTTTACATTATTATGAAACTGGGTCATCTGTTATACAGAAATAATCAACATCATCTGAGCAATCAAATTTGAGAATTCAACAGGACTGTAGTATAAGACAGGTATAAAACAAGGGCTTAATGTTGCTAGACTTGGTTGCTTTTTCTTGCAGTTTAACCCTGATGATAAGTCAGCCCAGCATCACAATGCGCATCACTGTTTAGAGATCACAGTTAACTGCAGCCCCATCATTGATCACTGCATCATACGTAGCACATGCACAGGTGAACCCAGATCTTTAATTAATTTATTAGCTGTGCTTTCCGTTTGTGGTATATTGTGTGGTACTAAAACTGCCATCTCATCTACAGTGGGTTCAGCGGTATGCGTGAGTGGCCAGGGGGCGTGTCCCACTATCAAACACTGTAACATCAGCGACTGTGAGAATGTAGGCCTATACATCACAGACCATGCACAGGTTAACACAGCATTCTAAACTTTCTATAATTAATGACAGATGAACTTGTACTTTTCTGTTGTCATTGTTTTATATACTGACTCTCAGATGTATTATATGGAAGATAAGAATGATTCTTCTAGATAAGGCATGATATTAACAGTAGCCATTAACATGTTACCTTTCACTCCTGTTTCAGGGCATTTTTGAAGATAATGAGATATCCAATAATGCTCTAGCTGGGATCTGGGTTAAGAATCACGGAAATCCCATAATTAGAAGGAATCACATCCACCATGGTAGAGATGTGGGAGTCTTTACTTTCGACCATGGCATGGTAACTACAACTTCTATCTGTTCATCACTATTGAACTTAAATATGCTAATTTTCTCAACTTTGGGTTTGAGCAAGAGATTCGTTTAGTTGCTGCCACATACACCGTGTTGTTTCTTGGCATTAATTCATGATGGCATAAACCCACTCCTCACATACTATAAGCGACTTAAGAGAGCTACAAATCCCAAATGATTTGTGCTCCCTACATACTTGCAGTACATAGGGTAAAACATAGCAGCTTGTACACCATGTAGTGCACTATATGGCCAATAATAAAAATTTGCTTTGTATCTCGGCTTGGTAGCTCTCTCCCCTGAAGTTTACCCAATGACGCATTTACAGTTAATTTCCATTGCAGTTCACAAATGTTTGTCTTGGTCAGGGCCTGAGCCAAATTGAAAGACGGGTTAGTAATTTGATAACGAGACTGCTGCCTTTTAATAGACTTTTTTTTCAGAATATGGGACTTGTGTAGCTGCTCTGTTTTTTATAGATGTGTCCATGTAGCTAATGCACAATAAATCATATCTGCTCTGTATTATCATCATATCTGCTCCACAGGTTAGTTATGATGCTGTTTCCTTTGCCTTGGAGAGAAGTAACTGTAGTATAAATGTGTCTGTTATGAGGGCTTTCAAAAACCGGTCTGTCAGTACCGTTGAAGAGACAGTTATGCCTTAAAGCTCTGCATGTATCAGTATTGATCAGTCTGATTAAAAATATTGGCTTTTTTATTGAAAGGCTGGACATAAGTGATGAAGCAGTCATGTTGAGCGTTACATGCTGCCCCATTCATATTTCAAGCAGTGGGCTATCTCTACTCCATACAGTCTCTGGTGCTAGTAAACTAGCTCTCATTTATCACAGGTGCACGGGTGGGATTTTGGTATGCGAGTCTTTATTTGCACAGTAACGGTTTCGAACATTACCTAGACCAGAGTTTGTGGACACCTGACCATCATACCCATATGTGCTTTGGCTGCTTGAGGTCTTCGACTCCAACTTTGGGAAAAACGTCTTCATGGTCCCTGCTTTGTGCACAGGGGCATTGTCATGCTGGAACTTGTTTGGGATGGCTCCCTTAGTTCCAGTGAAGGGGGAAAACGTCCTACACAAATGTGTTTTTCCAACATTTTTGTGGCAACCCTTTCGATAAGGCCTACAAATAGGTGTGATGGTCAGGTGGCCACAAACCTTGGCCATATAGTGTAACTTAGCTATATTATTAATGACAAACGGCTCATACATTACACTACATGTGAAAATGTGACCTTTTTTAGCTGGTTAAATCTTCTTGAGCATTGGAGTTTGGGTAAATTTTTCTGTTAAAAATCACATTTATGAGTCTAGGGGTACTTTTACAATAAGGAAATTCAGATTACTCCACTCCTCCCTTTTCCCACACAAAAATATCTTTGTAACCATGGGTCTTAGTTTTAGGATAAATGAAGTGTTCTTTGGTTTTTATCTCCTAACTTTCTGCCTTCCCCTTTAGGGCTACTTTGAAAGCTGCAACATCCATAGAAACCGGATAGCAGGATTTGAAGTGAAGGCATATGCCAACCCCACAGTAGTGCGCTGTGAAATCCACCATGGACAGACTGGGGGCATATATGTACATGAAAAGGGCAGAGGGCAGTTCATTGAGAACAAGATCTATGCAAACAACTTTGCTGGTGTATGGATTACCTCAAATAGTGACCCTACAATTAGGTAAGTCTGACGGTTTTATAGGACATTTTACATTTACATGCACTTAGCATCCAAAAATCTGTAGGGCCCTATGGAAACAGTTTTATTTAAAATTGTTCCTGTTTCCTATTTATCTCTATAACATCAAAGATTTTGATAAGTATGCAAAAATATTGCTTACTAAATGAAACTACATCTTTATTACAACAAGAATTAAAGCACATATTGTGGACTGACAGTTCTACGGTCCCTACTTCAATCCTGAGCTTGAGTTACTGTTTGCGTGGTGTTTTGGCCCTAGGTGTGAGGCATGTGGCCCTAGGTGTGAGTGTGTGTAAATGGGACCCTGAGAAGGACTGGTGTTCCATTCATGGTGAATTCCTGCCCTGCACCCAGTGTTTCAAAGATCAGTGCTCTCGATCAGTGACTGTACAGTATATATGAGTGGACAACATGGTGCTATTTATTCCCACTGGGCTTCATCTATCAATCTTTTGATGAGTAATGAGTAAAATCGTGCACGCACTCAGGATCATGAGAAACAAGAAGACATGAGAAACAAGACCTCTGAAGGTGTGCTGTGGTATGTGGCATCAAAACGTTGGCAGCAGATCCTTAAAGTCCCGTAAGTTACAAGGAGGGGCCTCCATAGATTAGACTTGTTTGTCCAGCACATTGATTGGGTGGAAATCTGGGGACTCTGGATGCCAAGTCAACACCTTTAACTCTGTCATGTTTCTCAAATCATTGGGAACTGGCCTTGGGTGCCAGTTCACTGGTTGTCCTTCCTTGAACCACTTTTAGTAGGTTCTAACCTCCACAAACTGGGAATACCCCACAAGACCTGCAGTTTTGGAGATGCTCTGACCCAGTTGTCTAGCCATCACAATTTGGCCCTTGTCAGAGTCACTCAGATCCTTGTGCATTCCCTTTTTTTTCACACATCAACTTCGGGAACTGGCTGTTTACTTGCTGCCTAATATATCCCAACCCTTGACATGTACCATTGTAACAAGATAATCAATGTTATTCACTTCACCTGTGAGTGGCTTTAGTGTTATGGCTGACCAGTGTAAGTGGCTTATGAAAATATACCATATACCAAGTGAAAATATTCAGGTAAACAGCAGTCAGCATTTACACTCAACACAACCTATTTTGAGAGGGGAGAGAATTGCTGCTGTCCATGATTTAGCGCTGTTTTATGCTCCGATTTTATTTATTTATTGATTGATTTTATTGTTTATTTTTAATTTCCTCATGTGAAATTGCAGGGGTAATGCGATCTTTAATGGCAACCAAGGTGGTGTTTACATATTTGGTGATGGCCGGGGTCTTATTGAAGGAAACGACATATATGGGAATGCCTTAGCAGGGATTCAGATCCGGACCAACAGCTGTCCTATTGTCCGGCACAACAAGATCCATGACGGCCAACACGGGGGCATATATGTGGTGAGAAAATGGGGTTAACAGTATTGCAAGTTGCTGTGTGACAAGTGTTTATTTATATAGAAGGATGCAACTATGTATGTATGTATGTATGTACGTACGTACGTGTGTGTGTGTGTGTGTGTATATACACATACACACACACACACACACACACACACACACACATACACATATATATATATATATA
>CM074947.1:23280135-23294069 GCA_037577455.1 Pangasius macronema
GTCTCTATGGCGCACAGACGGGACTGAAAACTTGCCAATGTCTCCGTTAGAGCATTCACCGATGTCTGAAGCGGCACATAGACTCTTGAATCAGAGCTGAAATGACTTCTTTCATCGAAGCTCGCTGTTTTGTTAACTCCGTTACTAGCTGGCTCATAAATACACCATCGATATCTGCAGGGATTTCTTCAGATTTCTCTGCACTAGCCATCTTTGCTAATTTGCTATCTACGCTGGTTCTCGTTGTTGGCGGGGCATTTACTGCTGATTTGTTCTTGCTCATCTTCCTGTATCGATACGATTGCACCAAGCACGGTTTTAACACTTATAAAAATGTTTTTATTACTTAAATGGCACTATTAAAATATATATTATCAGAAAATATCGAGAGCTCTGCAAACCCGCGTCTACACCTCACATTGCCAAACCGGAAGTCCATCCAGAATAACATATTTTACTTTTAATTTGTAATATATGAATAATAGTATCTGCTTTACTGTTACTCTTCTACTCTGCACTGAATATTTTTGGAAAAGTGCCAGTTTTGATGTACACAGTCAGCATTTGCCTTAGGATTAGACTTCTTCATTGAAACTTATTAGACAGTACAACTTCAACTCATCTCATTAAAGAGCAACTACAGAAAATACACCCAACCCATCTTAAACTGTATCGGCTCTTTTGATCATATCTCCAGAAATGGAGATATCTTTATTTCATCTGCAGATCAATCTGTTTGTTTCACACTGCACATGACTCATTCATTATTTCACACTTACACAACAACTTCCACTACATCTTCCATTCACAACATTTTCCATTCAGTGGTACAGAGTACAGTGCTTTATTTCTGCTCTTTCTGACCATGAGTAAGTAAATCAACTCCTAGGGAAATTAATGGAGTCTCTTATTTTGTCTGTCGAGTGTTTTTTGAGCTGTAAAAATTTCTCAAATACACATTTATAGTTTACTGGCAAATAAATTACCCACTCCTCAGTGATCACTTCAAGGAATGCAGTATCTGGTGATTTAGATAGTGTTCGGACACAGGCAAAAAGGGGAAAATAGGCTACTGGAGCTGCTCTTTAAAGGAAATAAATTATAGAATGAATTAAATGTTTATAACATTCAGCTTGTGGTTCTTCTCAGTTGTCTCTTCTGGTTAGCTAGAGGGAAAAAAAAACAACTATAAACAGCAGTTTACAATTATAGTTCCTTTCCTGCAAATTCTGACGATGTAGTGACGATGCGATGTTCAGAATTCCTTTTAAATTACAAACCACATTCAGCATATTTGAAATCAGTGACAACACTTCAATGCCAAATAATGTTTAATACTTGCAGACTGAATGCTGTAATTACAAAACCTGCACTGCATTTTCAGTCTTACTAATAAAGGCTTATTGGAGCCTACAGCTGAGATTTCTCTTTCCTCATTGTGTTCACAGGTTGGTGTTTATTTTTATGATAATGGGCATGGAGTGCTGGAAGACAATGATATCTACAACCACATGTATTCAGGAGTTCAGATCAGGTCAGTTCTCATTCACAAGGTAGAAATGATTAGAGACACTATTATACAGAACTGTTCTGTATGCAGTTTTGGCCCTGCCTTTAATACCAGTTGATATCCATTTAAATAATTTCCTGGGTTATTGTCTTATTTCAACATACAGGACTGGAAGCAACCCAAAAATAAGACGAAACAAGATCTGGGGTGGACAAAATGGTGGCATCCTTGTTTACAACTCTGGTAAACCTTCTGCTCTCCTTTAGAATCTTTGTAATTTGGCATGATGTTGAAAAAAGGCATGTTTCTGCTGCAGGTGGCACATATCTCTTTGTTGATTATTGCAGCTGTAGTCATTCTAGTGAGGTTAATGGAAAGTATTTATGATCAATTGACTTAGTGGTACATTTTGATGTGTTTTCAGGTTTGGGTTTAATAGAAGACAATGAGATCTTTGACAACGCCATGGCAGGGGTTTGGATCAAGACAGACAGCAACCCAACACTTCGTAGGAATAAGATCCATGATGGGAGAGATGGAGGAATTTGCATATTTAATGGAGGACGAGGTTAGTGCTCTAGAGTCAATTTGAAATATATACTGGATTTTGCACAAGTTTATAAAATAAAACTCCTATTCATTCCTTAACCACATAATGTGCATTCACATTTTAACAGCATCTTGTAGGTCATTCTAATTTTTTCATCTAGGTACCCCCTATACTCCAAAACATGACTCTTTAAATTTACATTTACAGAATTTAACATACATCTTACCCATACTGACTTACAGAACTGCTCTGTAGTCTCTGTCAAAATAATCCTCATTCTAGTGAAATAGGTCATGGTCAAAGAGTACCATCATGCTACGGTACAGTTATAATAATTGCATTTTGAATTTTAAAAACTTCTCATTTACTCTTCAAACCTATTGAAAGGTCTGCTCTGCATACCAGTCTTCTGGATTTTCTAGATTAGTAAATTTTTTTGAATGTAGGGTCAGGGTTTTTGATTTGAGACTCAGCACATGACAGTCACGACCACAGCAGAAAGCTTTAAGAGACGGAGCTCATCAGTCTGTTTAACATCACTGTGCATGTAAACGCTAAACATTTTACAGTTTGACTTGTGGCCCTGACACAAAACTCTAGTGAGTTTTAAATCTTCTGGATGTAGTAGATAAGATATGCAGCAATTGTGAACAATGCTGCTTGCCTGGTCAATGCTTCTGCACGAGCCAAGTATAAACCAGGCTCCTCTGGTATGCATCAGTCCATATCACACCACCCTGGTGTGGATTATTTTCCTATAAGACCACAACACTTCCCACTAGACTGGTTAGTCAATACAAGTAATATTCTTTTGTCACTTTAATCACTTGCGTTACACATACATGTTACTAACACCCTGTCCTAGGGCAGTAGTAGTTTCTATATCATGATGCACAATGTATTCCATTATCATTGCAAATGTTTGGTTGTATTAGTTTATTGGTTTAGAATTATGTATTCAACGTTACTTTAAAGCTAGCAGTAGTAATATTTGAGTTTCATTGATTTTTGATTGATGGTTACATTTCTACACTCTAATAGAATTGCAGCCTGTTCAATTAAGCCTGGAGCATCTTCATAAGTTTTTTATTTGTGGTGTCTCTGCTTCAGGGTTGCTGGAGGAGAATGACATCTTTAGGAACGCCCAGGCAGGGGTCCTCATCAGTACCAACAGTCACCCTGTATTGCGAAAAAACAGGATATTTGATGGCTTTGCTGCAGGTGTGGAGAAAATCAACTTAGAATCCTTGTAACGTTAAAAATGTGCCTTTTGTCTAATAATTTCAATGTGTAAAACAGGTATTGAGATTACAAACCATGCGACTGCAACTTTAGAAGGAAATCAGATTTTTAACAACCGCTTTGGTGGGTTGTTTCTTGCATCTGGTGTCAACGTGACAATGAAAGGTGAGGAAATGTTGAGGATAGTCATGACCTGCTTGCTGGTTATATAAGCTTTTTAAAATAAATAATCATCCTTAAACACAGATAATAAGATAATGAACAATCAAGACGCCATCGAAAAAGCTGTGAGCCGAGGACAATGCCTGTATAAGATTTCCAGTTACACCAGCTATCCAATGCATGATTTTTACAGGTAACACCATTCCTCAGGCTAAGCTGCTACTGGAAAATATTAGTAATAAGTTGTTTAGAATTTTTTTTTTTTACATGGTGTAGAACTGACCAAACTAATTTTATTGCTTTTTCTCCATGCAGATGTCACACCTGTAACACAACAGACCGCAATGCAATTTGTGTGAACTGCATCAAAAAGTGTCATCAAGGACATGATGTAGAGTTTATTAGACACGATAGGTCAGTCCCATCGGTCATACATTGCAGTTTTGTCAAAGTTGAGTGCTCTCCACCCTTCTGGATTTGGATTTTGAGACCTGTATTACTGAATAGTTTTTCTCTTGTCTTTTGTGTAACCTGTGTAATGTCTTTACTCCACAGGTTTTTCTGTGACTGTGGTGCTGGAACATTGTCAAACCCATGCACATTAGCCGGAGAGCCGACACACGACACGGATACACTGTATGACTCTGCTCCTCCTATAGAGTCAAGCACACTGCAGCACAACTGAGTCTGTGACCTCAAGAGACTTCATACCACTCCTTAGTGATGTACCGCTGCCCTTTTTCCATTGTCAATACAGTACCAACATCAGTGCTTTGAGAGGTGGCCGATGGTGACGTAAATAAGCCGACTCTGCAAGCTTCTGTTACCAAATTACATAACGTTTCAGTACAATGGCACTAAGCTATGTTGTTTCAGATGTTCACATGTGAGATCTATATTGTCATTGTTCACAGCGTAAATTGTCACCGGATCAGAAGTGTGTCAGATCTGATCCAATATAACTCAAACAGATCAGATTGGTGGATCCCTAGCACTCCTCAATCGAGTGCTGAAATTATTTTAGAAATAATTCAATTTCAATAATAATTTCACAAATTATAAACTCGGAACACTTCAAAAAGAAAGCTTAAGACAGAAGACAGCTAATAATGCAAGCTAGGAAGAGACTAGTATTTAAAAAAAAAATAGCAACCGTTCTGCTAGGATATAATAGTTCCCCTGATTTGTTTTCCAAGAGAGGTGGATAGGTGACGGATGTAAACGTTGACTCATGAGCCACAGACTGATGTTGGGTAGTGCTAGAAAGAAACTTGGTAAAAGATTGCTCTTTCCAGGTAAGAACCAGCAGTCTTTCACCAGTTTCTTAGCGAATGTCTCCAAGAATTTATTGAAACACTATGGTGTATGTATGGTGATAAATATGACCAGCACTGCAGCATTTAAAAAAAATAATAATAATAACTGGTATTCAATTTGAATGCTTTCTCGTAGTTTTGTATTTTCAAGTGGAAATCTTAAATGTACTTGAATGTTTATTTTATTAAATATTAATTTTGGGAGTTGTTATACCTTTTGGACTTAACTGTAATTGTACTCATGGTGCAGGATGTATTGTTCTTTCTGTGAAAGAGATTTATCAGGAAAAGTGAAAATGAAAAACACTAGCTATTCTCCAGCATTGCTGTTTTTTTTGTTTTGTTTTTTTTTTAAATTAAAGGGAAAAATGTTTTAATGGCAGAATGAGTGTTTTCACAAGCCTAATGGAGTAAAGGTTGTGGCCTCTGTACGTTCTTGGTTTTGAAAATACCTCTGTTTAACTACTTTTTTAATGACTGTATAATCCATCTCTGACTTGTCCTCCTTGGACTTACCCTTCCTCTGCTAATGGCAGTCAGATTTTTAACCCAG
The DNA here is from genome assembly GCA_037577455.1 of Pangasius macronema. NCBI lineage: Eukaryota > Metazoa > Chordata > Actinopteri > Siluriformes > Pangasiidae > Pangasius > Pangasius macronema. The sequence continues at coordinate 23,285,469 of CM074947.1, forward strand.
TAATGATAATGGTGAAATATGTATAGAAGCATTCTCATAACATCAGTGACTGTTGCCTTTTCCTCAAAATGTCCTGGGTGAAAGGGTTAAACCAAATGAATGAGCTACTCTGCTACAGAAAATGTAAAGCAGTTTCTTGCTTTATTGAAGCTCAGATTAATACTAACTTTGTTTTTGCTTTTTCATACAACTGCATTTCTGATACATGGGTTCTTATACAGCCTGAATTGTATGCATGTTCCATGACAGCTAGACTTAATATATTGTGACATACTTAATCATTAAGTAGATATTGGTAAAGATCTAATTTCCTAGTGAGAGAGAGAACGTGTGCATTTTTAAGAATAAACTTTATTAGATCATGTCAGTAGTAGTGAAAATACTTTCCACTTGAACAATAACCATCTCATACAGAGTACAAACTCTCTTCTCTATTAAAGGTTGCCAATCATCTGAACCAGTCTGGCAAACCGTTCATGGTTAGCTGTGGGATCTTCAGTAAATGAACACACTTTCCTAAAGAGAGAATATAAAAAAATGTATAAGAATATATGTAAGAATTCTCACATTGCATACTGGAAAACCCGTTTTGAACATATATATATATATTTTTTTTTTTTTAGAAGAATTAATGTTTCTCACTTGAAGAGCCTCAGAGCCATGGTGCTCCGCTCAAACTCATGGGCTTTACAATGTCCTGACTGAAGCACCTCTTCAGGGATATCAGCAAGGCGTGCAGCATTAAATCCGTAGCTCTTGGGACAAGCACCACTGATGAACTTGTACAGGAATGTGATGGTCTCCTGGCTAGGATCCTCATCACACTCATTCTCCACCATGCAGGCCTGAGTGCAATTGAAAAGGTCACAAGTCTTAAAACTACAACTGAATTAGAGGGTCATGACTGAGACTTTAAGATGTACTAGACCGGTAGCTTTACATTTCCCTTTCATGATAAATGTGCCTGGTGTACAGCTGCATTTTTTTTCTCTGTAACAAAACAATGGATTGCTGCAAAAAAAAAAAAAAGCTGCAAAAAAATTTATGTTCACTAGCATGATGTTGCATGGCTCACCTGTAAGTTAAAAAAGTGAAAATACGATGCATTTTATTACAAAAAGTTTCAAAAGAAAATACAATGTGTTTGAGCAGTTGTTTTTTAATCCACATATTGCATTTTAGCAACATAATGAAAGCTAAATTTAGTTAAGCATGTGCTCGAAGTAGTGTCTAAAGAAAGGGTTTGTGAAATTACTGTTAACATTTTCACATTGTTAATGTATTAACAATATCTGTGCCAAAGACAGATCTGTCACAACCTCTTAAATTGTTGAGCTGAGTAGTTAAATTACTAGGACAGTGGTGTTGGAAAGGGCCAGGATTTGTTCAACTAAACAGATTAATAATTATCATGTGATCTATCTCAGTCTGAGCTAAAGAATGAATAAGACTCACCATATGACCAAGTTTAACAGCACAGTCCTGAGCGTAGTCTTCTACCAGTGAGTGGTAGTGGGTGGAGAACAGAGTTCGGCAACAGATCCTCTCCGACAGTTCCTTCACCACTGCACTTGCTATGGCTGTGCCATCATAGGTGGCTGTACCCCTGCCTATAGCCAGTCACATTAAATGTGGCATAGAAGGTGTGTTGGGTGCATTTCAGGCTTTGAAGGGGAAAAAATGCTATAATGATATGTTAAGAACATAAAAGAAGTAATGTGTTACCCAGTTCATCAAGAAGAACAAGTGAATGAGTGGTCCCGTGTAGGAGGATACTGGCTGTTTCACTCAACTCCACGAAAAAAGTACTCTCTCCTAATGGTACAGAACAGGTAAACATGAATATCTAGATCAAGTCAGGTGATCTCATTAAAAGTAATTTCTTGCACTATAAAATATCTTCTTTTTAAACCTTGAACAGGCACCTTAAGTAGCACTCGTATAAAGAGGGAGGCAACTCACCAGACATGATACGATCTGAGGCACCAAGGCGGGTGAACACTCGGTCCACAGGGGTTAGGCGCAGGCTTTCAGCAGGCACATAGCAACCCAACTGTGCCAAGATCACAATCAGGCCACACTACAACAAAAAATGCACAGGGTTAAATTTCGTCTTTGTGTCAAAAAGACAGATGACTAAAACAAAATCTCTCTCTCTATCTATCACCAGTGTTTCCACAGACCAGGAAAAAGCCTGTCCACTTTAGGGTAACAACCTCCTGGGGAAAAAAACCTTAAAAAAGAAGCTTAAAAAGTTTACATAATTTTACGCATTTACATAAACCAATATCCTTCCCACAGCCCCTAAATAAGTACTCTGCAAAAAAAAATTCAAATCAAGGCAAACTTGACATTAAAATTATTTACTAATTAGAATTGTACCCTATACAGTCCATAAGAATGAACTCACCTGCCTCATTAGGGTGGACTTGCCTCCCATGTTTGGCCCTGTGACAAGTACACATGGGGCTAGTGCCTTCTTGTTGCCTTCAATCTCCTCTTCCTCATTGCCAGGACAACCAATAAAGATGTCATTGGGGATGAAATCATCACCAAAATAGGTTTTGGTGACACAGGGGTGCCGGGATCCTCTGAGGTCCAGGAAAGGGGAAGAATGGGGGCTATTTCCTGGCAGAACAATCTCTGGTTTTACCATCGGCCCATTCCCACTCTGGCTATATCGGGACAAACTCAACAGCACATCTGCAATAGCACAGACACTATAAAGCACTACTGTAATTATTAGATTGTGAAACAAGTTTTCATAAGGATCACTTGACATTTAGGTGGTCCTAAAAGGTATGTGGGTAAAATGTGCCCAAGTCAAGAAAAAGTAATGGTGTAATTTACCACAAACCTCTTCAAAACTTAGAGTATAACAAAATCCAGAGAATCAAAGGCTACAGAGCATTAAAACAAATACCAAATATAGCTGCAAGGAGCAATTAAGGGGGCCAAGGACTTTCTGCCCCCAACCCTTAGTGGCAGCCGAAGACAGAAGCCACTGGCACCATCAGTGCTTGCTCCAAAGGAGATGTACTAAATTTAAAGGCAAATGGTTAAGCTGTTGTTGAGATAATACCTCACTTCCTGTTTTCAGTAGCCCTCCCAAGTTGCAAATGTCATCAAATTTGCTTTCTTAATGTCAGGTCATGACATCTTAATGTCTCACATGTAAATATATGTGAGAAGTTTAATATATAAAAGCGTTGTGGAGATATGCCCTCATGTCCTGTTTGGTGACTTAGCCATTAAATTCATTGGTAGATTATGGATTATCTAGATTATGAATTATGGATTACAGTTATCAAAAATCCATTTTTGGGGGGGGTGGGGGATTGATCTCATGATCATGTGATCCAAATCTCTTAATGATTAGACACAATTTGTAAGAGATGAAGCAAAATAAAATTTTTATTAAATTTCATGGCTTCCTGTTTGGCAGATCACAAATTCATTAAATGTCAAACTCTCGGCCCAGATTGCAGGTTAAATGGTTCAGAAGTTATGAGCCATTTTAGTAATTTGTGAATTACAGCACCCCCTATAGGGGATTTAGACTAAACTTCTTGGAGTCCTCAGGACAAAGTCCTTTACTTATCTACAAAGTTTGGTCACAATCTATCACACCATTGCTGAGACATGCCCTCACATCCTGTTTGGTAACTTCATCCAATTCATTTGCATGTTATGTACAAACCGTCAAAAATCTGAGAAAGATCTTTTGTTCTGGTTGGTCTTAAGCATTATTTAGTTTTAAGTCTGGCTGGATGGCTTCTAAATAATGCTTAAGTGTTACTCATTTGGCTGTTCAGTTTTCTTTTTAATGTTATAAGTTAATGTTTTAAGTAGCTTTGATTAGGGTTATCAACTCAGTGTGACAAATCCTGGACATTTTTTTTTATATAAATTATTTGTGCAGTGGGCTGATTTTTCCCCTGCAGGTTACGGATTGTGCATGTATTTGATTAACTCAAAATAGCACTAGTCCACTCCATAAAAATGCCAAACATACCCATAAACCTCGCAGTGATTTGATTTACTCATTCTCATAAGAACACTTTGTTTATGGCAATATACACTCAACAAGCACTTCATTAGGACTTCATTATGCTAATAATAGGTAGGGCCTCCTTGCATAACATAATTAGATCTTGCCCTTTTCATGCTGCGAATCTCTCATTCTACCACATCCCAAAGGGGTGTTCTACTGAATTCAGATCAAGGGACTGGAAAGGCCACCGAAGAACAGTGAAATCATTGTTGTAATCATGAAGCCAGTTTAAGATGACTTTTGCTTTGTGACATGGTGCATTATTATGCTGGAAGTAGCCATTAAATGATGGGTAAATTGTGGCCTTCAAGGGATGCACATGGTCAGCAACAATACTCAAATGGCCTGTGGCAGTCACGCAATGATTGCTAATAACAGGCCCAAAGTTTGCCAAGAAAACATTCCCCACACCATCTCCTCCAGCCTGGACTGCTGACACAAGGCAGGTTGGGTCCGTGGATTCATGCTGCTGGCACCAAATTCTGACCCTCAAGATTCATCAGACCAGGCTACATTTTTCCAGTCTTCAACTGTCCAGTTTTGGTGAGCCTGTGCCCACTGCAGTTTCAGCTTTCTGTTCTTGGCTAAAAGAAGTGGAACCCGACACAGTCTTCTGTGGTTGTAGCCCATCCATCTCAAGTTTCGACATGTTGTGCATTCTGAGTTGCTTTTCTGCTCACCACTATTGTACAGAGTGGTTATGAGTTTTTGGAGCCTTTCTGTCACCTCAAATCTGGCCATTGACCTCTGTTGACCTCTCTCTCATCAACAAGGCGTTTCCGTCCATAGAAATGCCACTCACTGGATGTTTTTTATTTACTGGTCCATTATGAGTAAACTCTAGAGACTGTTGTGCATAAAAATCCCAGGAGATCAGTAGTTATAGAAATACTCAAACCTGCCTGTATCTGCAAGATTTTATGCATTACACTGCTGCCACATGATTGGCTGATTAGATAATTGCATGAATGAGTACAGGTGTTCCTAAGAAAGAGTTTGGTGAGTGTATAACAGAGCATTGTTGAAATAATTGAACAAATTTACATGTTTTAACTGCTTTGTAAAATGTGTATTACTTTAAATATTACATTGCATTTGGCAATGATAGTTACTAATGTTCAAAATCAAAAGCAGTGGAATTTGGAAAATGACTGAGGAGCTAGTATTAGAACTATTTTGAAATTTTGGCATGTCATGTCTTATGTCACTTAAATAATCCCACATATTCAAATTTTTCAATGCATTTTCTCATTTTCATTCTGCGAGACTGAGGCATCTATCAGGGTTATCAGCCTTTGACCCAATGCAGCATGATGTGTAAACATCAGCAAGATGTGTAAAGAAAATTAGGTATATACAACTACTTTCCCATGTTACAACAATTTTGAGCAGTTAAGAGCTAAGGGTCTCTGAAAAGCACAGCAATATCTCCCATTTCAGTCAGTATTTTTCTAAGAGGAATTTAAAAACTGGATGAAATGTTATATTGTAATTATGTAGTAGTCCTTACCAAGAACTGACATGCACTCCACAGCAGTCTGCCAGTCTCTGTAGTTTTTATCAAAGTTGTAAAACAGTCTCCTCATGCAATCTTTCAGTGCAGTGTCCCTTTTGTCTTCCCAGCTCTGCAACTCTGAGAACATATGCTCAATCTCCTTTGTTGAGTATCTCTTCCAGCCCTTCTTTGTGGACCTCACCTCAAATTCCTCTGGTATGCTCCTCTCAGAAACACTGTCTGGAACCTCCATTTGATATCGGTTCCGTCCTGTGCCCCAGTAAGATAAACTCTTGCAGCCAAGTCTCTTCTTCTGTCGATCCAAGTAGTCTTGCAGTTTTCTCTCGCAGTCCTTGATCCCACTCAGAGCCTGATCATACTCTGGGTCAAAGCCAGCCTTGGGTGTAATTACACCAGTCGTACGTGCTTTTTGATGGTCGAAAGCTGTGTCCCAGCGGTTAAGCTCCGGTCTAAGATCGGGAAAAAGCCCTTCGCCACTTGTTTTTAGGATCACTACTTGCCGAAGCAATTTAGATTGGAAACCTACTGAGACTGACTCAATGTTTGACACTATTTCCTGCATGATTTTGAACCCTTCCAGTGCTGAAAGGAAGTCAGCAATCTTGCGTTTGCTATAGACAATCTCCTCATAAAGAACTGCTCTGCTGTCCGGGTGGTCCTGCGCCTTCAGAGGAGTACCCATACTATGGATTTTGCTGAGCAACCTTTCCAGGTCTGGGAGTTTCTTTAGGAGTTCTGTAACCTCAGTAGCTTGTGCTGGAGCAGCCATTAGGTCTTTAACAGCATCCAACCGATCATTAATGGAGGCTGGGTTACAGAGGGGACCACAGAGCCATTGTTTTAGCAGCCTCTTGCCAAAAGGAGTACAGCAGGTGTCCAACTGTTCAAGCAGAGTACCTTCTGTACCTCCAGTAGAACCATTCTGGAGAATCTCAAGGTTGGCCAGTGTCACCCCATCCAGCACCATGCGTTGGCAAGTTTGGGCAAAGAAATCTGATGCATTCTCTGACTGCTGTATCTCCACATCCACTGGAACATATTCCTGAAAGTTAGCCATGGAAAGAAGCTCTTGATCAACCAGACATTTTTTAAGATAGAATATGCATCCCCCAAGTGCAGAGAGAGCAAGTTCATATCCTTCTTTAGGAGTAAGACCTAGCGAGTCGCTTTCAGAAGTCATTGCTTTTAGAGCACTGGGGAGAGCTGATCCTGAAGAATCATCACTCTCTTCTTTACTTTCTTTAAAGTAGTCTTCATCGGCTAAGGTTTTTAGGGTTTTCTGGGCATCCCAGAATTGTGAGCCAGCATTGAGACTCTCGTGCATTGCTGAGGACAGAGCAGCCTTGAAGATCTTCCGTGTCTCAGCTGACAAGTTACCCTTCTCGAACAGCACCTGGGCTGGCACATAATGTGCAAGTAAGGTACGCAGACGGGAACAGTGGCGGTCATCTCGGAACTGGCCTACATAAAAGCGTCCCACTGAGCTGTCAATGAAGCAGACCCCATATATGTGACATTGACCTGCGTTTTCCTCCTGATTTTTTTCTTTCACACTGAGCAGGTACTTGCTCTCGGCCTCAGAAGGGGCACCATCAAGCACACTATACGTCTGGGTGCCCCGGGTGATTACTCTGCATACCTCTCGCCGAACTACACGGTCAAATTTAGTCGGACGCACCATAGCCTTGCATCGTGCTTCCATCATTTCAGGGGTCTCAGTCTGTTCAATGCGTGCCACCTTGTAACCTTTTTGTACGAGCACATCAGAGAAACGGCCAAAACCTATCTCAGGGAAACCAGAATGTGCCCAGGTGCCTTTCATGAAAGTAAGCCCCAACTCATTGACACCAATCACAGCATCCATGTGGTAGAGCTCATAAAACTTGCCGACTTTATAGAAAAGAACAGTATCAAACATCTCTGACTTGAGCTGCCACCATCGACGCATGCCAGGTGTAACCCTGTTAAGGAAGTCTTCAGGCACATATAGAGTGGTTGGATCATAGTCATTATCCACCTGACGCCTCCTCCGAGCATCCTTTCTTTTGCCATCCTGCAACCAATCCAATTTTTCATGGTCCCACACACCAACCCCATCTAAGTTTCCTGCAGCACTGCCCTGACTCTCAAAGCTCTCTGGAGCAGAAAAAGCAGACAGACGTGACTTTGTGTCAGCTGCAAGACTCACAGGATTGCTCTTGTGGATCTCTGAAGGTATAGGCGTACTCTTTGTTTTGGCAGTTTTCTCTGTTACACGTTTCCGTTTTACAGGTTTCACAGGACTGTCCGGTTCAGATCCAGATATACTCTCCTCCGCATCACTGACCCCATCACAGACCCCATCTTCATCCTCACTGCTGGTTTCTGCCTGATCTGGCTTGAACTCCTCATCAGAGCCCTCACTGTCAGAGGCCACCACAATACGCCGACGTTTGGGTTTTTGAGCATGTGCTGTTGCAGCACGTGATGAACGCCTGCCAGGCTTCACCTTCTGAACCTCTTCTTCTGACATTTCTTCATCTGATGGTGTTGATTTTTCAACCTACAGGGAATGTGATTTCACAAGTGGGTAGGAACTTACTGTTTTACAGTAAATTAAACCAGGCATCATATAAAACAAATCCCTCCTGTTTTATCCATCCTAGGTCAAGACATAGGCAAATAAGGTATTACATTCACCCTTCAAAAGAATAAGCAAATAATTATATAAACATTACACACTATGCTTAAAATTTCCCACTTAAACAATAAAAAAAACTACACACATTTGTAATAAAAATAATTCTTCTCAAAACATTTTTAAACAGAATTACTTTTCCTCAAGAAAGCCTCAAAGTTAGCTCAATATACACTCCTGAACAAAATCTTAAGACAGGGAAAATATTACAAGTAATTACACTTTGCACTGGTGGATCGTAAACAGGTTGTAAGCACTTCTTCAAAATGTCAAAAGAAGAAACAAGAGCAAGAGACAAAAAATAGAGAGTAGGCAATTTATTGAAAAATGCATTTAAACTCAAACAGGCTGGTC
>CM074947.1:23376535-23395613 GCA_037577455.1 Pangasius macronema
TAGGAATGGGATGGCACTTAAGTTCATATGTGAGTCAAGGCAGGTGAGCGAATACTTTTGGTAATATAGTGTATGTGGTAGAAAAAGAACCTGGAGAGCAGAAGAGAGAGAGAGAAAAAGAGAGAGTGAGAGCTTACAGGTTGTGTGAACACTGACCATCAGGATCTGTTTTCAGATAAAACTGTATGTATGTACCACAGATGCATGTGTGTGGCAGTTGGTAATAGTAGTTACTGTGAACTAATGATGAAATGATTTTATCTCCCAGAACCCTCGCACTACAGCACCGATCCCTTCACTGAGCCCACTGAGTTTGAGTACCTGCGGAAGGTCCTGTTTGAGTACATGATGGGGCGAGAGACTAAGGTACATTTTCATCTTTCCTTACAGGAAAAACAGCATAATCATGACTGCTTGGTTTTCGGATTGATTGCCTCTGTGAATCTTGAATATGAATATTATTTACTCATGTATGTCCACTTACTTTAATAATAACAGCCACTTGGTACATTTCGAAAACCACAAAATGTTTATTCTTGTTTATCATACAAGTCAGAACTCCACACAAAAGCCATTGTGTGTGCTCGTAGCAGGGCCGTAATTGACATCTTTTGTCCGTTTAGTCTGAGCTAATTGATGGCTAGTTGACAGGGCCCTAAACCCAGCGGGGGACCCCCTGGGTTAATAATAACCAGCAGCCTGATGACATCACAGCGGCCCTCCCCGTGAGGACGGATGTCCGGGGGGGGCGACACGGCAGGCGAGGCCACGTCATATGATGAGAACAGCATACCAATTTAAAAGAATAGCCAAAGCTTAGCAGCAGTCCTGGTTTCAATTAGTGTCGTATTTATAAGCCCAAGCGCGCACGCACACACACACACACACTGGCAGATGTGTCTGGAGCTGATTGCACAGCATGTGACAGATAATTAGCATTTTTGCGTGTGCATGGTTTTAATTGTTCACAGACAAGGGATGGGAGTAACAGGAGGGAAGCTGGACGGGTTTGTTAAGCCTTACATTTTTCCATGAGGTTTTACTTTAATAACTGTATGGTTAGAAGCGTGACTGTGCTGAAGTCGAAGTGTTAATCCTTCATTCTTGCCTAAACGGTTTATTCTGCATTCATTCACATCTTCCTACACAAATCCTTTGCTTCAATTGAAGGAAATTAGTGGAAAAGTTGCACAACATTTTGCAGTTTTAATAACGAATTATCATTTAACACTTCCTAGTTTTCTGGAGTGAAAGGTCAATGCTTGGATCCTCCCAGCTAAGGTCATAGTGTTTACCCTTATGGCTTTTTTTTTTAATGTAGTATTCTTAAGTGATTTTATCATTTTGAATTAGTGTTTAGAAAGAATTTTCTATTGTTTACGTCCAATATTGTTCTGTCACTGTTATACCTAGCATGCATCATGTAAAATTTCAAAATTGTACAGTTATTGGGGAATCTTTTGCAACCATTCAGTATGGGAATCGTGCATGAGAGTAAGATCGCAGATGTCAGACACATGGACGTGAAGAAAAAAATAACGTGGCAGAGCAAATCAGTTTTTTCAGTCTTTTTCTAAGATGATGATGCTTGAAGCGTGTGGGATTCTCCACAGCCAGCAGTTTGGACTGCAGGACTCAGACAGAGCTCTGAAACCATTTGGATATTCACAGGTTTAAAATGCAGTTTCATTTCTATTCCACACAGAGACAAGTTCCTTGCCCTGTCATCAGAAGGAGCTGAAGTAGCATAGTTAGCTAATGTTACAATACCAAGCAGTCATTTTCTGTACCGCTAATCCCCACCTTTCATTCTGCATCAGCTAGTAAAGTAGCTAAAAGAAATGAATCGGCCCTGTTGTACTCATAGTCTTTTGAAATTTACTTCCACCTCCATCGTATATTTTCCAAAGAGTTCTTTTCCGGTATTCAAACCTGGATGTTGTTCTAGTGATCACAGTGTCACGTCTGTAAGTGACGAGTAGACATGTTGACAGTGAAAGGTTTGATTGTTGTACTTTCCATTTCAACCAGAGTATCCCTTTAAGATATATCATAGGACTTACCGTCTTATCAGTGAAGTTATAAAGCATGAATCAGAGCTATTGTTTTTTCCACTGGTTGTTTGTTTGCAGACTATGGCCAAAGTCATCACTTCCATGCTGAAGTTTCCAGCAGACCAGGCGCAGAAAGTACTGGAGCGGGAGGATTCCCGAGTGATGGTAAGCTGCATTTTCAGATTAAATGTTCTCAGACAGAAACTATTCCGTCTCATTCATGTTTTTTTTTTCACCACGGTACATTCTGTCTTCAGTAAGTTTCTTTACCTATAACTTAAACAGCTCCATGTTCACTGTATCTGTGTGGTAGTCGAATTCTCTGATGTCCTTCTCTTAGTATGACGTTGTCATGAAGTCAGAGTAAAGGATAAACACAGAGCCTGTAGGACTATAGTGAACAGTGTTGATTTTTCACATATTATGTTGTAATATGTACTCTAGTCACAGCATTTGAAACTTCTCTTCCTACAGCTGGTTAAATTAGTGCAAAAACAACCATTTTTTTTTAAATTAGAATGCAAGTAAGGAATTTAGACATGTAGGTTTTTTAGTTTTGGATTTGTGTTTACTTTATATGTGCATGTCTACAGTTTGTATAACTGTGCTTCTGTTCTCTCTCGTGCGTGCGTGTGCGTGTGTGTGTGTGCGTGTGTGTGCTCGTGTGTGTGCTCGTGTGTGTGTTTGTTACAGCCTTGGCTCCGGTAAGGTTGAATTCTAAGTGGCCCATCTGAGGTACAGAGCAATTCTGCTGCTGCTGCTGCTGCTGGTACTGGCTATGGATCAGAGGGACTAGAGTACTGCTATTAACGTACCTAATAAACGCTTACCTTTATATTTCTGTGTGAAAGAAGAAATGTATACCAGGATGTGTGTATGTATGCTTAAAGAATTAGGTTGATAGATAACAGATTCAGAGAACTGTCATTTAGTTTTGTTTTTACAGTAAAATTATAACTTTATGATTTTTTTTTTCTTGTTAAAAAAAATCTAGATTTTATATGAATTACGTGCAATATGTTTGATTTTTGTTCTTGTTTTTTTCCTTCAGTGTTTGTAAGTTTGTGTTTTGTTTTGTTTTTTTCCTTCTTCTTTTTTCCCCTTTTTAACGGTAAGCTGGAATGGTCATGTTTCCCCCGCACATGTAAATATGCATATCACTTCAACTCAAAGCCCCCTAGGACTTTGTTTACTACTGCTTTTTAAATTCTACTGTATTTTTGGGGAACTGAAGTAAAATACATATTGTAAATTGTAAATCACTGGAAGAAGAATCTATATAGCTGTACTATAGGCACATTGTGACTTGTATTAGCTACCTTTTAAAACAGCTAATAAAATTTTCTTTACAGTACACTTGTACAGTATTGTGATATTTAACTTTCAGATGCATTTATTTAACATTATTTAAGTAGCCATTTTAGTCTATAAAGTCACGGTATTGTTCAACTGTGTGTATTTAAGCCCATCATTCAGGCACTATTATGAATTATTCGGTGTATACAATAAATCTAACAGGACATGTTATGAGATCCTGCTGACTAGTCCTGGTAGTTTGGGGTTAAAGGTGCTCAGTTTGTGCTCATCTTCTTCTTAGGGGTGCTAGTAGGAACTATGGACGCTAACAGGCTAAAGCACTTTATCTGATGTCCTGGACAACTTTTGTTCTCCTGACCGTTTTTGTTCACTAGGGTCCACTTAGTCCACAATCTAGGTGTACTAGACCATACCTTTCCCTGTCACTGGGGTGGTATCCTCAAGGGTACACCTTTTATACCTTTAGTATGAATCTTTCACCCAGAAAGGTGCATATAGTCAAAGTGTTATTCTACAGAATAATTATGGTCTATTTATGTACCTCAAATCCAATGTGGGGTCCTCTGAAGCCAGAGGTCAGTGACTTTTTTATAGTTCTGTTACAGTGGTGGAAATCACAACCCACCCTTCTCAAATGTTATCATATTTATTGCTGAATTATAGTTATTAGCCTCTTTGACTGGTCACTTGAATTGAATGGCTAAAAATTAAATCTCATTAACTCAAAAACAGACAGGCTTATGATAATATATAATAACTTGAATCTAGTGACAATTTGACATCATTTAATAGAATTTAAGCATTGCTGCGTCTCAGGTCCAGAGTCCCCGGTTTGAGCTTAAGCTCGGGTTAACGTTTGTATGGAGTTTCAAAGTTTGCCTGTGTTTGCATGATTTTCCTCAGTTTCTTGGGTTTCCTCCGAATGTCCAGAGACTTGCAGGTAGATGGATTGGCTACGCTAAATTACCCTGAGTGTGTGAATGTGTAAGTGCTCTTTGATGGACTGGCCTCCCATCTGGGGTGAATTCTCTTGCTTTGCACCCATTATTACTGGGAAAGGCACTGGATCCACCTTGTCCCTGGCAAAGTACAAATATTTATGGGCCGGACTGTACATATCAAACACTTCGGCGACAAGGAACAGTGCGGCTTAGTACAATTTTTCCCTGACAGTGTGCACCCCTGTGCTTGGTTTCTGAATAAGTCACTTGTGTTTTGCAAGTATGAGCTAAGGCAGTCAGAGAAGTGAAGTGACCTGTGTGTGTGTGTCTCTGTGTGTGTGTGAGAGAGAGAGAGAGAGAGAGAGAGAATGAGTGTGTGTGTGTGTGTGTGTGTGTGTGTGTGTGTGTGTGTGTGTGTGTGTGTGTGTGTGTGTGCGTGCGCGCGCGCACTCCCGCTAGGCGGCAGCACTGACGGGGATTACCGCTGAAGCCTCACAGGAGCGCTGTATGAAACGTGATGCTCGTGCGCAATACCGCGCGTCTTGGCGCGAGCTGACTTGAACAGCGAGAGCGAGCAGGAGCGAGCAGTTGAGTGGAACACGTTCACAGGCAGATGATCAGGCTAATGCCCCGCCACCGCTATCTGTTAACCCTGACTTCTCTTTCTGATAGGCTTATCTTTTATTTCAATGCGTTTTACGATCAGTGCAACAAGCTTCTGAAGGTAACTTAGTGTACATGTAGCTTCTGAAGTCCAGCCCTGAGCCCATTTCATCTGTTGCTCTGGTTCTTCTCGCGTCTCCGTTAACTTCAGTGCGCTGAGGATGTACTGCAGGAGGACCCGACGACTAACGTGCAAGAGCGGAATGCTGCATGTTTTTGCCGTGTGTTTGTCCTTGTCTTTGGTTTATGCTTACAACATTGATCTGGAGCAACCCCTGGTTTTCCGTGGACCAAATGCGACATTTTTTGGCTACTCGGTTCTGGAGCACTTCCACGATAACACACGATGGTGAGTGGCCTGGACCTAACGGTGCACTTCACGCGCTCTCTGCACAAGTAATCGCGCATAGGGTTCAAATCAGAGCCGTGAAGTTGCACCAACATGCGCATTTACACAAAGCACACAGACCTGGAACGCGTTTTCACAGCAACTACTGGCACTGTTCACTTGGATATGGATGCTGAAACGAAATGTTTCCAACATTCGTATACAAGTCGCGGGCTGTAAACGACCTGTTTAAGCAGTCTGCAGTCGCAGATCACACCACAGTGGTGTCAAGAGTAAAGCCGTGAAGTGAGATTTCAAAAGTGTGAATGATGGTTTCAGCGACTATTGTAAAAAAAAAATAATAAAATAGCGCATCCAAAATAATTACATGCGCATAAGTTATTTACGGTACTGGGGATGAAGTTGATCACAGAAAGAGTTTAAATTCAAAGCAGAGAGGAAACAAGAGGTCACTGGAAAATACACCATGAATTCATGCATTGCAGGGATTTAAAAAAAAAAAAAAAAAGAAGGTGTCAACACTCTTGGAACTGAAATATGAAAAAAACAAGCCTTTATGGATTTGCATCATGTCTCATGCATTTCATCTGACTAGTTTATTCTTACACTTTAACACAGTAGGTTGTGTGAACCTCTAATAGGTGCAAACTGGTACATCATCAGAGTGATAAGGAGCATGTCAGAAGCATGCATAAGTGAATATATATATATATATATATGCTGAAATGATCTTTTTTTTTACCTGAATGAGTGCCATTTTTTTCCTGCTTATGGGGATACTGTAGTGTAGTATTCTAAATGCATAAGTACATATTACCGAACTATATCTTGTATATACATACACTCACTGACCACTTCATTAGGTACATTTTTATTAGGTGTACATTTCATTTCTGGGCCTTTATCAGTTGATCCTGTGTGCAGTTTGTCAGCCCCTACCCCATTCATCACTGGACCGTGAGCACCACAGGACCACCAGTGACCAGAATGTTTTTTTAGACAGAGGACTGTTCTCAGCATAGCTGTATTACTGGCAGTGGCGTTGGATAGTGTGTAGTGTTGGTACGAGTGTATCAGACGCAGCGTCACTGGAGCGACCCCAGAGTTAGTGCTGGGTTGAGGCTGTACAATAATAACACTATAAACACTATACATGGGAAAAGATGAGCTAAAGTTTGTCTGCTCCCCAGCAGTGTGGATCAACATGTTATGTAGGTGTGTCTCATAAAAAGAATACACAGTGTTTAAACAGGAAAACAGAAGTGCTGTTGCAACTGAGAGTTGTACAACACACTGCTCTGCCAGTACAAGGGGTGGAACGATCTGACAATTTAAAAGACGACGATAAATCGCTAAACATAAATCTGTCGTAAAGGACACATTAAAAGATCATTCTCTACATCATTATCATTCACAAATGAATGGTAGGCCTACTCCAGATTCTGAAGAAAGGTGGTCACATGTCGATCGGAGGCTACTGAACCGAATCGCATGCAGCAAATCCAGTGCTATGGTTAAATATTGAATAATTGCCTTATAAATTGAAATTGTATTGTAATGTGTGGAAGGCTGAGGCTCACAACCCCAGTCAGTACCGTGGCAGTGTCAGTGCTGTGCTGAGAATGGTCAATCACTCAAGTAATATTTGATCACTGGTGGTGCTGTTGTGGACCTATATGGCACACGGTGTACTTTTGGGTTTGATAGAGATGTCACACCTGTCAGTCACATGTTCCAGTATTTTTGATCACCTGCAAAATGTGGCATATTCTAAGTTGTTTAACACATGTTGTAAACATAATGTAAATATAAGGAAATGAAACTCTGATCTATTGTCTCATGGTCATCTTTTAATCCCAAACCCAAATGTCTTCAGTGTAGAACAAAAACAAACAAATCGGTCCTTGTGAATTGGCCTTACTGTATATGTGCGTACACCTACTGTTTAACTGCACACATGTGGTCAGTGGACTGTAAGAAGTCATAGCTCATGTTCCTGTGTACAGGATTCTGGTCGGGGCTCCTCGGGCGAATTCATCCTTCAGTAACTCCGTTCACTCTCCAGGAGCTGTGTATAAGTGCCGTATACACAGCAACCCAGAGCGCCGCTGTACAGAGATCGACCTGGGCAGAGGTGAGTGTAACTGTTCAGAAGGTGCTCTTAGCATCAGCACGTCTAAAAATGAAAAGCAGATCAGGAGTTACTGTTCGTCAGGAATAGACAGTTTGATTCTTTTTTTCTGGTGTATGTTGAACAACATCATGCAAATTTCCATAGAATAGAAGCTCAAACAGTAACAGTGTGATTATTATGACTTTGGGAATGGATTTGCTTGGTGGTGTTCAGTGTAAGCCTTAGAACAATCTGATCATTATTCATCCTGTTGTTTCACTGCCACCTTGTTATGGCAGAGCTAATTTTTGGCACGGATAAGATGCTGTTATTCTTTTCCTGGTGCAAATATTTATTTAAGGGACCTGTTTATAGTACTGCTGGTGCTTTGCTATTCCTGCTCTTCCTTTAAATATTAGGCTAATCTTTCTACTGACCTTTTTAATTCTAATCATTACGTTTTGATGACTTATGGTGTGTGTTCTGTTAATTAACATATGCTGTACTCTAATCATGTATTCTCAGTTAAATGGCTGTTTAAACAGATATAGATGGAGACATAGAAGAACTATATCAAGCTGCAAACCTGGAATATTTTCACAGAAATGGTGAACGTTTTGCTAATATTTTCCAAGACGCCGAGCCAACTCTTTCAGTTGTAGACATCTCTTGGAGCGCTTCAAGTTCCTTTCTTGTGGTTGGTGGGAGTGAGTGGTTTCTGTGGTTTTAATGTACGCTCTCCTGCTTACTCTGTGTGTCACCGCTGGAACACACAGGAATAAATGGTGCCTGCCAGCAGGCCTGGGGCCTAAGCTTTCCCTTCAGCCCTGAACACACATGAATCATTGGTTCAGACCCTGCAGGTCATGGGGTGCCTCTGAGAAACAGCACCAACAGGATGGGGAAATAGTGTCAATTACCATGAAGTTTTACTGGAAGGGCAGTTGTAAATTCCCAAAAAGTTTTTGGAGTGTATTTAGATATTACCAAATCTTACTCATTGACTTTCAGTAAACAGTAAAAAATCATGGTCAGGGGTGTGGTGAATCCAGAGCCTAGGAAGGGCGTGAATGGGATGCCAGTCCATTGCAGGACAGTCCATGCACACACACTCATTCACACTTAGGGGCATTTTGTTTTACCAGTCCACCTACCGGCATGTTTTTGGGAGGTGGGAGGAAACCCACAAGGACACAGGAAGAACAATACAGAATACGCCACACAGACAGTAACCCGATCTGAGGCTCAAGCCTGGGACCCTGGAGCACATCCTGTGTTCTGCTTAGTGTAGAACATGATGGTATTTTATACCCTACCATATACTACCATATATAAATACCCTATCATACAGTATTTGAAAATGCTTAAACAAAGTAGCTGTAAACATTAGGGTCTTTCGCACCGCTTTAGTTCCAGAACTAAATTTACATCACTAAAGTACTGGGCGATTTTGCACGAACTATTTCCCAGTACCATTTAAAGGGTTGCAGCAACAGTGGGCACTAGGAAGTGACGTAAGCTGGTCGACAGCGACGTCATTTGTGCGCGGCGTTCAACAACGGAAGCAAAGAAGAACAACGTAAACAACAGGAGGCTGTGTTGCACTTCAGCATCCGTCCATCTATCGCTGTTGTCCATACTTGCGAAATAAGTTGACACTACAATATGTTTACAAGGCGTTTTAAACCATGGCGGGTGAGGGCGTTTTCGTACGCAGTTGGCCAATCAACGTCTACTTACATCACGGATAGTACCAGTTGTGCTGGTTAGACCCTGCTTCGGAGTAGGAGCTAATTTGGGTCTCGACAAAGGCAGTCCGGTACTAAAATCGCACCGAGTTCTGGAAGTGCGAAAACGCAGGTATTTCCACAATTAGTTCAGGTTCTATGAAAAGGTTCCTGCAGTGCGAAAGGCCCTGAAGACAGGTTTCCTCCCCACAGTTGCTCAAGGAAAATTTACACGTTTATTTTTAGAGATACAAAACAGTTTTATTCCAGATGCTACATTGTACTACTTCCTTTAAGCAGGCTTAGGACATGAGACACTGCTATGTCTGCACTTTAAGCAAAACAACTTGAAGTACTGGATTCTCATCACATCACTAATCTATTACTGAAGTCATTTCCTGTGTAATCATGTGCATTTTGAGGGATGTGTGAGAAACAAAGTCAGTGTACATTGCGTATCTCTAAGGAAAAAAGAGCGGGGAGCTTCAATCAGTAGCCCAGATTTCAGTGAAATCACACTGATAGATGTACTGAGAAACATTTGCATGTTCAAAGCCAGACATTTTCAAGAAGCATTCCAGGTTACAATTCACAGGTACTAAATCTGGATTCTTTTAAAACCTCTGGCATGAAACAGTACTGTTCCACTTTAAAGTAAAAGACATTTCTGCTGTTTAGCCATAGCTTATACACTTCAGGCTTCATTAGCAAACACAGAACCATCATCATTTTTGATTTTGTCCCCTATTTAGATCTCCTGTGTTGTCTGAATCTTTATGTAAAGTTGTTACGTATGTACCCTGTTTTTTATTTGGTCAGTTGATGTTTCACATGGCACTACTTTAGAAAAGTAAAGAACATTTGCTGAGGAGTGTGCAGGAAAGGCAGAGGCTCGGAGATGTACTCCCAGAAGTTCTTCATTCATTTTTCAGTTCTTAGAATTGGGTTAAATCAGGTTCTTACAGCAACCGACTTTTAATCGTGTTTGCTTAACGAAAACCAGTTGTTTTGCTCGGCTCAGACTGTGATTACTGTGTTCACACCTATGCAGGTGAACCTGCAGAGGTTACTGCGTTCAAGCAGACTGTATAACTGCATATGTGAAAGCGCCCTATGCGAGATGGCGTATGAGAGTTCACAAAAACACTATATATTCTGCAATATCAGCATGACTGAATTCAATAGGCATTTGGGTTTCCACGTGGGCAGTATGCTAAAATACAAGACTATGATGATAAGCACTAAGCTAGTAAGAGCTAATGTTGTAGTCAATTTATTAAATAACTCTTTCTCCTAGATTAATATGTAACCAACCCACTACAATGTCCACAGTCTTGTTTGTGCTGGTTTGATCTCCGCATACATATTTTGCCTTCTTCCATAAATAACGCTGCATAAATAAATGCTGTTTTACCGAAGGTGCTACGTTTCGTGAGTTGGAACGAAAGGCAAGCTGCCATCTTTTGCACATGATCTAGTGAAGAAATGGAAGTTTCTTTTGACATCTCTGTTTCTTTTGGCATCTCTGACTTCTTCAAGTACAGACGCAGTACAGATGCGCCCCAGTGTGACTCTTAATCTCACAGTTACACTCACTGCTGTGTTTCTATTATTATAAGTAACACTGTAAAGCTAGGAGTGGGGTTTACTCTGGAGTTTATAATGGATCAGTGCACAAAAGAAAAAAAACAAAAGAAAAAAAAACAGAAAACACTGGTAGTTGTTACTTATTGATTTCACATTGTTCATTACTGATGTAATTAAGTGCTAGATTGTGCCACGCACAGTTTCTTTAACTGTCTGGTAGGAGTGGGTGTACATTTTTAACAACCTGAAACATGCATAATTCATAGTTTAATAATCAACATGAATATTAATTTCATCAATAGGTAGAGCTAGTACGACTATGATCATGAAACAACAAAACAAACAAGAACAAGACTCGCATGGTAATATCACGAACACGACGTGGACTAAGCGACAGTCTACAACAGTAAAAGCTAGACAATGGGTGCTAAACAGTACAGGACGCAAGTACTAGTGCTCAATAAGCCTAAACTTGAATCAGATGCAAACAATCATGTGATGGGGTGAATGTTGTGATTAGGTGGTGTGCAGGGGTTGATGGGAATCGTAGTTCTGCGCCATATTCAGCACTACCATGTAGTAGATGTGTATCATTAATTAATAATGGATATGTTTCAATTGTATGGTTTTATTGTATTGATACATGCTTGTTATTTGTGATAAGTTAAGTATTTAGTTTTAGGTATAAGATAAGTATTTAATTTTAGGTCACCAACTTAAAATCTGGCAAGGGGCAACAGATGAAAATTAGCTTGCTGGGCTAACTCTGGATTATTAACAGTATCTGACTGTTGATTAATGAGCACTGTCCCTGTCAAAAAATAAATTAAATGAAAATTAAATTAAAGGTAATAACAATTAAAAAATAGCATGTAATGTTATTCAGATTTGTGCACACCTCATACTCAAATATAGGTTTTGAAGTTATATAATTTCATATCAACACTAAAACATGTCAGACTTTATTACAGGATTGTGTTCATTTGGTTCAGTATTTAATTTCCTTCAGTGTTTTATTTATTCAAAATGAGGATTTGCTGATCATCTATGAATTACCAGGTGTGTGTGTGTGTGTGTGTGTGTGTGTGTGTGTGTGTGTGTGTGTGTGTGTGTGTGTGCACAGTATAGCTGATTTGCATTTGGAGATGCCCACAAAACTCCATAAAAGGCAAAGCTCACACTGCTGAAACTACGAGCAAAACCCGAAAATAGACTTTCTAAGAGGTAGAAAAAATATATATCTACTGTAGGTGATCATTGACACCAAGCACATCACACAGAAACAACTATGTTTAATTTTTTATTTTTGTTTTTAAATTCAAAGCAAAGTATCTCAGCGACTCTTGGCCAGAAATTGCTCGCGCCCTCTATGATGCCACGGTAGACAAGCAGAAGGGTATATGTCCGCAGGAAATGAATGTCCTCAGCACACTAGGGAGTATAAGGCACATTGCAGAGACATACCAGATCGGTCTTAGCGCTGGCTCTAATTTAATTCGTAGCATTAAAAGAAGATGCTGCAGCAAACGAAACTGACTTATACATTGCCTGAGCCTATTCATCTTTTACACGACGGCATTCTAATTTGAATAACTGGTCTTATTTGTTTTATAGATTTATGATGCTTTTCTTTCCTTTTGATATTTAGTATTTTTTTAGGTTAAGCCACTGATATAAGAAGACAACTTTATTTGTTTTACATAAGTTACATTAAATGTGTGTGCAGCTAAAAATATGCAAGGTATTTAAGCTTGACAGTGTAATCCCTATACAAAAGTGCAGTAACTCAACACGATTTATATGATTTGAAGCCAATCAACCAAGATTTACATTATTTATGTATCATGCTACAATATAGTATAAGAACATTTTTTCCAAAATTACAGGATTTTCATGAGTATCAAATTTCTTGTTTAAAAGATTCATGAATAAACCTGTTCCTAGCCAGTTGGATAAATGGGGCCCAATATGTGTATCATTAATAACCCACATAACTATGTGTACATCTCTGTTTAGGTCCAGCAGCTGTGTGGATTATTTTATTGACTGTTTCTCCCGAGTCAAAAGCAATGAAATGCTTTAAAAATGTTGGATGAAACAAGTAGATGAAATTAGGTTTAAGTCATTCTTGTTAAGTTTTAGCTGGCTTTTTTAAAGCAGAATCTGACTTGCCTGTTGTCCTTTGATTCAAGTGAATGCTTTTTGATCTAGCTTGCTTCACAAGTTACTGATGATCAAAGCAGAGAGCGTGGGCTGACACCCATCCCCACGTCTTTGACTCTGCTATGCCTTACACTGCCTGTACGGTTCGACCCCTTCCAGTCTTGGGCCGTATACTGACACTCCTCCGCTCTGAGCTACTTGCAAACCCAAAAGAGCAGAACATCATGACCCATGAGAAAGCAAACACGTCTGTTATTGAGATTGCATTGGAAAGCAACGCTGGAGATTTGATGATCATTCCTTACTCCTACTGATTTGAACTAATGCTCAATATCCAACTGAAGGAATGCCAAGGGGGTTTGCTTTGGTGCTTCATCCACATGACATTTGCTCTAGATAGGAGCAGTGAGATATATTTTTTTGGACACAGTGCTGCTGTTAGTTATCAGATATTATGTTTAATAGAGCTGATGTTGTCATGTTCCACAGTTGAACTTAACTCATTTGTGCATTTATTACTAACTTTCTTGCCAGTTTGCCTTTTTTTGTGTGTGTCATCGTTAAATCTGTGTTGCAAAAGAAATGCTGGGCTGAGTTCTGTCAGGCATTTCACCCACATTGGCCTGTTGATTTCCATGCTGATGCAGGCAGTCTGTTTTGTGAGAAGAGTAGTAATCAGTGCCAAAGCAAACAGCAGCAGTCCCGCGAGCCTTCACCTTTGCTCTCCAGTGTATGATTGCAATCTGCACCTAGGTCATACAGAAAAAGGAGGCGCTCCAGTGGCCATGAGTCCCAACCGGACTGTTGGCACATGAGATGCTTTGTGAATAACACTGCCTATTTTGATACCAAGAGGAAGCTGTGTCCTGATTATTGACTCAGACTGAGGCCTCTGATATCTGAAAGCTGATTATTTTATTTCCACAAGAGAGCCAAATATGGTGTCAACAGTTTTTTTCAAGTGGACATTCTATGATTATACTAGAGTTTTGGTAGTCTTATGTAGGGCATCAGTTCTGACATATTGCCTGGACAGTATGATAAACACTCAAATCATTTTCACATAACTTAAATCATTTAGGATGCTCAAACCCTAACATCTATGATGATCTTTCAACAGCTGATGACTAACCCTATTCAGCTGGGTTACAGTATATTGTATTACTTGCCTTTCGTATTAACAGTAAAATTGACTCCATGCTTTTAGCTTATTTCTTTTCTAAAATATCTTGCTTTTTTATGGTAGAATGCAGTTACATTCCTCTAAAGCTATCTATTTGGATAAAGTTCCTAAGATACTATTTCATATGCTCTTTACTTGCTTTATTTAATGCTTTCTTGAAACATAACAAGGCTTTCCTGTTACAAGGCAGATTTATAATAATCTGACTGTGTCTTTAGACTATCTTTTTTATACTTCTATCCCCTGACATGTTACTGGTCAGCTCCATCTGACCTTCTAGAAATATTACATAACAACTTCCTTATATACTCAGTCACAACCCACCGTAATTGTTCTACTGATTAATTTATATTACATGAATGCACAAAGAATGAAAATTCTTTGCATTGCATTCAATTTGCTGTGTCAAAAATGTATTAGACACCACTGTATCATATGGAATTTGAATTTTGCTGTCTCATTACACCCCTGGTACACTGTCCGTGTCAAGTAAACTTACCACATGGGGCATATCCACAGCCATATCCTGAATATATCCTGGGAACACTGGGTGCAAGGTGGGAATACACCTCAAATAAGATGCCAGTCCATCACAGGGCACCATGCACACACATTCCCACACCTTTTCACACATATGGGAAATTTAGTGCAGTGATGCACGTGAGAGGAAACTGAATAACCATGGAAAAAATCCACATGGACACAGGGGGAACATGGGAAACCCTATACAGGCAGTACCCTGAGCTCAGGATCGAACTAGGGACCTAGAACCCTAAGAGTTGTGGTGTTCAAAATTAGCCAACCACTTCCAACAATTCCAGATTTAGACTTTAACGACCTTCTATTGTAATAAACTAGAATGCGCGTAATGTGTCACAGAGTTATTGTGGTATATAAGCTTAGTATTAACAGGATGTTAACAGATTGTTTGATCCTCTGTCTTTTGCAGGTAACAAGAAAAGGGAGTCTTGTGGAAAGACATGCCAAGGAGACAGAGATGACGAGTGGATGGGGGTCAGTCTGGCAAGACAAGACAAACCCAATGGAAGAGTTCTGGTATGTACTTGGGGAAAAAAATAGTGAAAGGTTTTTATGAAGGCACAAAAACTGTTCTTTATCAGTTTGTAGTTTTAAATGGCAGAAATCACTTTAAATATCAGTACACTCTTCAACCGTCAACATAGTTAAATGAAGAAGGTTTAAAATTTAATTTCCCTCTCTGCAATATAGACCACAAAAGCTACTCCATTACTCCATTTATACATACATATAAACAAAGCATTATATTTACTAAGATTTACAAGAAAGCACCATGGAAATGAATGCTTCATGACCCAACACACGTGGGCTGCAGTGCTACTGGTGTAAAATGGGCTTTATACTCATGAAAATATTACATGAAATGCAATATTTGAACCCAACTAAACTAAACCCAACCTTTTGCAAGTGCTTGTTTATGGGACACAGGGTTCAGTGGCATTGTGTGAATCAAATCAGTAGTGTAAAGTCGGATGTAACAGCCAAGATAAGATGCGACACACAAACCCAGTCCTCTCGTTATGAGCTCCTACAGTTAAGAATTAAATATGATGGGCGATACATGTGTTTTTTTTTTTTTATGTTTTTGTGTGTTTTTATATTGATTTATTAAGATCAATTTTAATATTTTTTATAAGAAAGCAATCTATAATTATGCAGATTGTGCACTTATTTAGAGTAAAGTGAAGTGTTAGACCTATGATTTCTTCTAATTGGTAACATGGGGCAGTGAGGCTACTGTGTGAAGATGAACATAATTATGCTTTATGATATATTGAATTTTATCGTTTTCTGTAATCAAGCATATTTAGCATGTTCAGAAAAAAAAGGCTTTTCACTCTGCACTTGACATATACTTATCGTTCTTGCTATTTAAAGAAAAGCCACTATCCTGTGACAAACTGGAGTCTCAGAATAGACAGATTTGTTTTTTCTCTCCCATCACTTGAGTTGATGAGAATGGATGGGCAGCTGACTGGGCTTGTTTAGGTTTGGCTCTCATCCTGGTGGTCCCACTCAAGGGCAGAGGGCTTGTTATGTCTCACACATAGCACCCTGCAGCGGGTGATGAAAGCCTGAGACTCTCTGGCCTCCAGAGTACCAACCACACACTTTGATCATAAGTCTAAAGGGAGCTAATTGCAGCACTTTTTGAGCCACTGAAGGATGTGCTACAACCTTCTGCTGCTGTGACGAGTGACAGAGGTACAGGGAACACTGTATGATGGTCATATAGTATTATAATAATGAAGTTACTATGATGAATTAATGAAATTGGTATTGGCTATGTCTGTTATAGTGGGGGAGTATGATGGCAGTCATCGCAGGATATACTCAGTGTACATTACAGTGGCATTAAATTTACATGAGACTAAAAATCATCAGATGCACAAATTTTTAGATTTGAATGCTTTTGTTTGCACACTGTCTTTTATTAAACAGAATAACAGTGAGTTGATACTTGCTGATAAATAAAATTTAACATCAAGCTTTCACTTATTAAGAGTTCTTACACTAAGGTTTAGCATATTGTATATATAAAACTATGAGTTTGTATGTGTTTCATTGTGGTGGTGTGTATGTTTGCATCTAAAGTATGTCCTATTTCGTGGTTTTATCTGCACGTCTTCATGTTTCTTCATGTGTAATGGCTACTTGGGAGATCTCCATGGTAATCTCCCCTCTGGGCCAATCACAATCACAGCAGGAACTGAAACATGACGACAGCAGGACTCCATGTTGGCTCTGATACTGTCAGCAAAACAAGAACTCTTACACTCTTTCCTTCCACCAGTACATTTTAGGTATTATGTAACTTCTGCTTAGTTTGTGATAGTTTACGTCCTTGAACAAGACAAACCCTTGTATTCATAATGAGAGGAGTCTTTTTATTATTATAGTAACGTTAGATATTCATGTGGAGCTTGTTTGCCTTTAACACTTCCAGTTTAGCAAAGAAGAAAAATGGGAATGCATAAACATTCACATTCAACAAGTGGAAGAGAGTCTGGGTGCCATAAGTTCATAATAAAATGGATTTAAAAGATGCTTGAAGTGAATACTGCAACTCTCAAACTAAAAAAAAAATCCATAAATCTGTAAGACTACTAAATGAGGTCTATTGCTTACTTAACTGTAGTTACTTAATACTTATTTTAAAGCTATATGGATGTAGTTTGTAGATATATTTTGAGAAATTTTGAGAGATATGCAACTTGTTGTAGAAGAACATTTGGTAAAGGCTATGTCTCAAATTGTATAATGTACACTAAGTAGTAGTATGCTTAGTATATACTAGTATACCTAGTATATACTAGTATGCGTAGTATGCCTAGTATAAACTAGTATGCCTAGTATATACTAGTGTGCCTAGTATGTACTAGTATATACTAGTATGCGTAGTATGCCTAGTATAAACTAGTATGCCTAGTATATACTAGTATGCCTAGTATGCCTAGTATATACTAATATGCCTAGTATGCCTAGTATATACTAGTATGCCTAGTATGCATAGTATGTACTAGTATGCCTAGTATATACTAGTATGCCTAGTGTATATTAGTATATACTAGTATGCCTAGTATATACTAGTATTTACTAGTATGCCTAGTGTGCCTAGTATATACTAGTATGCCTAGTAGGCCTAGTATGCCTAGTGTACTAGACGTCCTATTTAGTGTCATTAATAGTAATGAAACGAATGGTGTAGTGACTAAATATTTACTATGTAGTTTAAGACACAGACCAAGTACTCATGATTTGCTATTGCTCGCACTTAGAGATGGATTATGAGAATAAAACAAGTTTATTATGTACATCAACATGTTGCTGAGTCCCAGAAGAAAGCACTTGTCTTTTAGTCTGACTTCTTTTGTGCCCAAAATAGGACATGATGACGCTTGGCATATTCCTACCCGACACCCCACACACGTTCGCTGACTTTCAATAACTATTACAGGGCAACTCACAGCAGCTAACATTGTAAAGAATTTCTGTCATTTGTACAATAATTTACTGTTTTTACACCAGCAATACCTTTAAAAGTTTTAGTTAAAACTGTAATGAATTCAGAAATGACTATGATGCTCTTAAGCTCACGAATTCCTGTTTACCAAATTGCACTTTTTGACTACATAATACATAGTTATAGAAAGAGAAATTGTTTATAATCGCACAATCTGGTGTCACGCAGATGAGGATGGTTTCCCTTTGGGGTCTGGTTCCTCTCAAGATTTCTTCCTCATGTTGTCTCAGGGAGTTTTTCCTTGCCAACTATTGCCTCTGACTTGTCATTAGGGATAAATTAACAAATGTAATATTTATATTCCGAATTTATATAGTTCTGTAAAGCTACTTTGAGACATTTGTTAAATGCGCTATACAAATAAATTTGAATTGAATTCAATGTTTTAGTTTTCAGTACTGTTGCCAGCCTGTCATTCTGGGAAAATATTTACAGTAATGACAAATGATACTGTATCAAAGTGTCTAACTGTATATCTGCTGTAACACTGCTGTGGTTCTATTTAATAACACTGTAAAACCTACAGTATCATTAATCTTATTATTTAAACTTACTGTAAAAGCATTCAACTGAAGCAGCAAAGAAACCACACGTGGCCTTTTCCCCATTATTTTATCATTCAGAGTTTGGTAATAAAAGCATATCTTCATTTATTTTAGCAAAGCAGAGCAAGTGCAACTGAATTCCATACCAGATTGTTCGAGGCCCGGATTAACAACGACTGCCATCGCTGCCATTGACCTACAGGGCGCCGGTGGAAATTGGGCTACTGTTGGTCGAAGAAGTAGAGGAGGAAGGAAAGTGTGTAGACAGAGAGAGAAGAGGAAAGGTAAGAGTGTAAGACTGAGAATAGGAACTCTGAATGTTGGTACTATGACAGGGAAAGGTAGAGAGCTGGCTGATATGATGGAGAGAAGG
>CM074947.1:23395713-23412159 GCA_037577455.1 Pangasius macronema
GAGGATATGAAGCTAGTGGGTGCAAGTGTTGAGGATGCAGAAGATAGGGATAGGTGGAGGGTGATGATTCGCTGTGGTAACCCCTGAGGGGGAAAACGGAAAGAAGAAGAAGAAGAGCAAGTGCAACATGTTTTAACCAGCGGTAAAGCCAAGTAACACTAGATAACGGTATTATAGCTAGGTGGCAAATAGATAATCCATATACTGTAGCTTACTTTCTACTTGTATTCTTCTGCGATTTTAGGTATTTGAGCCAATAATTCTGTCAACAATCTTCTCGTTGTTCGTTTTCAGCACTTTATTATTGAGTAACTTGATTGAATTTTAACAAGTTCTTGGTATGCAGTAAACTGGAATTTCTCTTATGCTGAACAACACAGCTCTCTGATGCTGCAGTTGTCTAACTGTGTTTGTGCGTGTTTCTGTTTGTGTCTATAATATCTGTAACTCCAGTGGATTGTGGTGGTCTGTATAAAGAGCGGAGGGAGGGAATTTGAACTTCTCAACGAGAATCCGATCTCACTGTTGTCTCCAGAATTCTCAGCAATTACCACATTAATGTGTTTCTATTCCTGCTGTGCTCGGAAAACTGCTCTGCAGCCCCCTATTTCACACGACAGAGGAATGTTTATTTGAAACCCAAGAGGAGGAAAACTGTTTACTGTCAGTAGACAATGTTAATGAGGACAACAGAGGGGAGTCTTTTGGGAGCAAATGGTTGATGGGCTGTGGGAGGAGAGATAAGGACGTGCACCCTGATCAAATGAGAGAACTTCATTCTTTGGCTATTTCTAATTCTTCTTTATCTCATATTTCATTTGTATTTATTATTTTCTCCATCATCCACTGTTGGCATGTCTCATATCTCTTGTGCAGACTCTCTCTGTCCTCATAAACTCGATTGCTGAGGTTAATGTTCTGAGGAACTGTCACTGGTGAGACATTAGACATTATAAGGAGGATGTTGATTCTTTTGAAACTTCAGAACCAAAGCCATGCGTCATACCCAGAGAGATCTTGCTGTGCATTGTTTTGTTTTGGGGTTTTTTCAATTATAAGAATGTGGTGTTTATTTTATTTTTATTATTATTATTATTTTGTTTTCCGTTGTTACCATTTTTGACCAATCAGACAATAGTAAACTTAGCATGGATTTTAAAAAAAAAAAGAATATAGTGAATGAAACGAAATGAAAAACACTCCTGCAGTTCATACTGCAGCAACTGAATCTGACAGCGTGTCACTAGGGATTTAACAGGCTCTGGTTGCGTATGGTGAAACATAAAACCTCCAAAATGTTCAGCCCTTCGATTATTCTGCTGCTCTAATATAGTTTTAGGGCTCCACCTGATAGCTGACGTAAAAGCAGATGGAATCCAACAGCAAAGGGTGTGACAAAAATGATAAGTGCTTCACTGTTTTGCTGTGGTTGCTCTGGTGATATGAAGGACTTCTCAGTTGTCAAACTGGTGGAGCACTTGTGAGTAAGAACTATGTTCCAGCCATAGTGCAGGAGGAAATGTCACAATATGGGTGGGAAGCAAATGGCAGCACTGTATCTCGAGCTGATGCCGTTATGTTCGAGTGACCACCTGTTCTGCTGTCCTTTGCCAAATTGTATGCAAACTCTGTGATTATCGTTAACCCATCTATATTTGTGTACAATAATCCATTTTCTTTGTTTTATCCATAGGCTTGTGCACATCGCTGGAAAAATGTGTACTACGAATCGGAGTACATCCTACCACATGGCTACTGCTCTGTGATCCCGCCAACATTACAGGGCAGGACCCAGGCTCTCATTCCATGTTATGAAGGTATGTTATGGCTTTTTGGATTTCGTTTATAACTTATACTTGGTTCTACACTTTTCCAAACGGTCCCATATCCTACATTATTTTTGTATTTTATATTTTTCCCTGAAGTCTCCTTCGAACATTCATGTGGCCTTCTGTACAAAACCAATCATAATTCATTTTTACATGACGGTTTTCCAACCTCTCATTATTCCTCAGACTTAAACAGGCTGTTTTTGTTAGTGTGTGTTTAAGACACTATAAATGACCTTTGTTCTGATTGGAGGTTTGCCTCACAGGTGAAATGAGGTGTGCAAATTACAAATATACAGAATTAGCAAATAGACTTTCAAGGCAGAAGCTTGTTACCTAGCGTTAGCATGTTGGGAACATTCATCATTAGATAATGCTGCCTCATAGTCAGTGTTTATACCGAATAATAGTGAAAAGGTAGATATTATGCACCATATGAAATAATATGAAATAACTTACAGTACTTACAGGTTGTGTCTCTGTTGTCGGGTCCAATATACTTGAAATCGCCCCTTCCTTAAGCAATAACTTTTTGACATAGCCTGCCATGTATTATGCGTCATTCAGAAAACAATTCAGAATGAAATATGCTAAAAAGGTCAGTGACATTGGAAAAAAAAACAATTAGCCACTCCTATTGAATGCTTGGATAAAATAACTGCTACAAACAAAAATGTGGTTAAAGGATGAATTGTACAGATTTATGTTCAGAAGTTACATCATGTAACACAATGGAAGTTTTATGCTGTTAATCATGGCACATGCCCTCCAGTTGTAACTTCTTCCAAATTGGTTAACTGATACGCTTTGACATTCAGATGTCTGGTACAATATTTTCATTCCAGAAGAATGTTAGATAAATATGAACGGTTTTGTCCAGATGTGGCCCAGGGATTGAGGAGGCTCTTTTTATTTACGTGTGCACAAAGAAGTTTGTCTTGCTGTCGTTGGTGAAAGAGGAAACATTCTAGAGGAAACATGTAGACTATGACAGGATGGCGCTGATAGACATTTTGCAGAATAATTTGTTCTCTCTGTGTCACAGATGATGATCCCTCACAAAGCTTCACCAAAAATTCATTCGTTGCTACATTCAAAGTGTGGCTTAATTTATAAGTTAAATCAGCAAAGCACAGTGTTACAGTTTAGTATCAAATTTAAGCAGCAGTATTTCCTAGCTATATTGTACCTTGTATTTCACTCCTGACGGATGTTACTGTACTGTATCCCTTCAATGAGCTTTTCATTTTCACATTCCTTGAGCCCGTGGTCTCTGAATTTTAGATTTTGAGATTCAGCCTCCGAAAAGAGTGGGAAGGCATGCAAGTTTTTTCCACAAGCAGAAATCGGAAGCGGAATCTCTTGCTGTTTGGCTGATTCGGAATGAAATATGGTAAAAAGATTAGATTAGCAACATTGAGGGAAAAAAAAAATTAGCCACTACTACTGAATGCTTGGATAAAATAACTGCTACGAAAAGAAATGTGGCTAACCTGCTCTAAAGTGACTGGGTGACGCTAACCTTCGGTAAAGTGAATGTGCTGGGCTATCTTGCTGTAAATTGAATGGGCGGGGCTATTTTGCTGTAAAGTGAATGGGCAGGGCTATCTTGTTGTAAATTAATTGGGCAGCACTAACCTGTGGTAAGGTAAATGGGCATGGCTAACCTTCTGTAAAGTGAATGGGTGGGGTTGTCTTGCTGTAAAGTCAATGAGTGGGGATAATGTGCTGAAAAAATGTATGGTTGGGGATATCTTGGGGTTAAAGTGAATGGGTGGAGCTAACCTGCTGTAAAGTGAGTGGGTTCAGCTAACCTTCTGTAAAGTGAATGGGTGGGGCTAACGTGTTGTAAATTAAATGGGCGGGGATATCTTACGGTAAAGTGTATGGGTGGGGCTAACCTGCTGTAAAGTGAATGGGTGGGGATATCTTGCTGTGAAGTGAATTGGTGGGGCTAACCTTCTGTAAAGTGAATGGGTGGGGATATCTTGCTGTGAAGTGAATGGGTGGGGCTAACTTGCTGTAAAGTGAATGGGTGGGGCTAACCTTCTATAAAGTGAATGGGCGGGGATATCTTGCTGTGAAGTGAATGGGTGGGGCTAACCTGCTCTAAAGTGAGTAGGTGGAGCTAACCTTCTGTAAAGTGAATGGGTGGGGCTAACGTGCTGTAAATTTAATGGGCGGGGATATCTTGCGGTAAAGTGTATGGGTGGGGTTAACCTGCTGTAAAGTGAATGGGTGGGGATATCTTGCTGTGAAGTGAATGGGTGGGGCTAACCTTCTGTAAAGTGAATGGGTGGGGATATCTTGCTGTGAAGTGAATGGGTGGGGCTAACCTGCTGTAAAGTGAATGGGCGGGGATATCTTGCTGTGAAGTGAATGGGTGGGGCTAACTTGCTGTAAAGTGAATGGGTGGGGCTATCTTGCTATAAAGTGAATGGGTGGGGATATCTTGCTGTAAAGTGAATGGGTGGAGATATCTTGCTGTGAAGTGACTGGGGCGGGGCTAACCTCCTTCACAGTGAATAGGCGTTATGGGAATGGAAACCGGAATTATATAATGAAATGTTTACATTTTTTATGATGTCGAAGAAACAGGAAATACAAATAGCCTTTTTTGCGGCTTGTAAATCAACCTTCGGGACTGGGACATTTTGAAACTTGAACTTTGAAAACAATACAAAACCTGATTGTTTAATACAAAGAGGAATTCTGGTTTCTCAATTTTTTTATGTTTATGCAGAATCAGACTCTTGTTATACCTGGAAAATATTGTCCCATCACAGAAAGGATGAATTGTACAGATTTATGTTTAGAAGTTACATCATGTAAAACGATGGAAGTTTTATGCTGTTAATCATGACACATGCCCTCCAGTTGTAACTTATTCCAAATTGGTTAACTGATACACTTTGACATTCAGATGTCTGATACAATATTTTCATTCCAGAAGAATGTTAGATAAATATAAACGGTTTTATTCAGATGTGGCCCAGGGACTGTGGAGGCTCTTTTTATTTACGTGTGCACAAAAAATTTATATTTTGCTGCAGTTGGTGAAAGAATAAATTGGAGCCACACTTTCCTTAGCAATGGCTCTCCTTGAGCCCGTGGTCTCTGAATTTTAGATTTTGAGATTCAGCCCCCGAAAAGAGTGGGAAGGCATGCAAGTTTTTTCCACAAGCAGAAATTTCTTGCTGTTTGGCTGATGGGTCACTCAGGCAGCCACTCTCTTCCTTCCGTTTCTCTTCACAACTCCAGCTCTGCCTTGGCCAATCAGGCTTCACACTGGGGATTGCAGTGTGTGCACAGCATATTGTGCAGGGATCCAAGACTAATATTTTCTGTAACTGTAGAGCATAGCATTACCCCCCACCTCCCACTCCCAGCCCCCTGACAATGCTCCCTAAGTGTGAGTTTTTGTTGAGTGTGGTGCTGTTGGGTTGTTTGAGTCTGCCTCTGAGCCCCCAGATTCCTCTTGGTTGTTCTTGAGCCTTTGACTAGCTCCATATGGAATGCAGGAAGAACTCCAGTAACTGCTGGCTCCGGCATAGAGCAAAATCATTTTGAGGTTTGCTGGTATTTTTTTTCTTCTCTCTCTCCATCACTCTGTCTCTGTATCTCTCTTCCTGTAGATCATAAGAAGACGTATGGGGAAGAACATGGCTCATGCCAGGCAGGGATCGCAGGAGCTTTCATGGAGGTCGGTAGCAGTGCATGTGACGTACACCATGTGTTTACAGAGTCCCTAATGCGTATTTTGTAATGTTTCTTGTAATGTTTAATGCTTTCTGCTGTTTGTGTATCACATTCTTTCCGTCCTCTCTTCAACCCCATTAGCATGTCTAATGTTCTGACTGTGTACAGTCTGCTGGTTTTATATGAATAATGGTTTGAAGCACACAGAGTAATTTATTAGTTGTGTGTCGAGAAGCAGTGTTTATCATCACTTGCAATATTTTCACCCTCAATGGAGTTTGGGATGGTTCCCTCTTGGGCCCTTTTTATGCATTCTGAATATTTCACTTCTTTCTTTAAAGTGCAGCCAGAAGGCTTTTTGATGTACATAGATGGAGGAAATTGCTGCCCAGTGGAATTTTGGAATTGGTGCCAGAACATAATCTGACAGAAGTGATGCCCTGTATCAAATTGATCCACGTCATCATGAGTCCAAATAGGCTCAGATCTGCACTGTGTGTGTTTTTCTAAACAAAGCTTAAAATTATTCAGAAATGGATTTAATCAGAGAATCTCAGTAAATACTTTTCTCTGAATTTAAGATAAATACATGTCAGCTATATACGTGTGCTTTTAATATTTTGGTAACACTTGATTTGGCCAACTTTATACACTCAAATAATCAATAGTCCATCGAAAACCTGTCAGGTTTAAGCTTGTTGATTTATAGTAGATAATTTATAGACACTTTATAGACTATCAACCTGTCCCTTTTTGTCTTAATATTATTTGGATAGTCCAGTTTATAGTTCTTAATATTTAGATCTTCTGTAGATCTTCAGTTGCCTCATGGTATTAAAATTTCAGTTCCAGATTTGCTTCTGAACAATTTTATCATGAATATTTGGATTGCATAAGCATAGGTGAAGACTTCAAAAACCTCCTTGTGTGTTTTTAAGATTTCCCAGTGAAGACTGAACTGCGACAAAATGCATGTTAGCAAATTAAAATATCATGAATATAGTCGCATTTCATATTATAAGATAACAGGAAACCAAATAAAAGATTATCTATCTAGACATTTTTACTAATCTCAGGCAATAGTCTTGTGCTCTGGGAAGATAATTTTGCTAATTTTAAGCATTTTTTCCTAGAAATAAGCAAAAAAAAAACTGCTAATGGAATAAGAAAATGTAAAGCTTGAAATTGTTTAAAAAATGGCTAGAAATAGGTTTAATACTCTCATATTTGGTTTATGGTCATCTTATAATAGGAAATACTGGATCAGTTTGACTATATATTCAAGATATTTTCACTTGTTAAGATAACACTTTTTTTGTGTGTAAGTCTTGACCCCGAACAGTCACATTCCTCTAGTGTCTGCTGTCTGTGTGTTTCACAGATGTGTCATTGTTGGACTTTATCATCAGTTGGCCTTGTACTAACATCTTGACTAACCATCAAGCCTTAAGCATCAAAACCAGATGGCTGACATGTAAGAAATCTGTCACTCAGTCATTTGGATGCTGATGCTGGATGGGAAGACTGACCTCCAGGACAATTGCCATTTGTTTGTGTTTTTTCTTCTTAGACAAAAAAAAAATAAAAACACAATTACCATTTGTGGTATCAGATACAGCACGCAATAGCAATAAATCCTCAGTCCCATGTTTTGTCTGTGTTTTAAATTGGCAAGTGTTTCTTATAGTAATGAAGTGCTCATTACTCATAGAATCATCATAGAATCATCATGTGTTCTCATTTGAGTGAGACAACAGTCATTTTGAAAACAAAACAAAAAAAAAAAAACAGCAGAATGGAAATAGCCCTGTGCTGTTTTTCACCCAGTATAAATTGGCAGACTTGACTTTGTTTGGGTTGCTTACTGCTTACTGCCAGACAAACAAACTGGCCATGTCCCAGTAGCAGCACTATGGGATAAAATAACGGGTGGTTATATAAGGATAAGTAGTTGATTAGCCCATCGGTAATTATGCTGTATCACAGTGTCTGGAAAAATACCAATATTGGTGGCTTTATTAGGGACAAACTGTTCCCTCAGAGAAGGCTGAATTCTTTGCATGATAAATGAATTTTTTGTTCTAAATTTATTTTTGCTTCTTGGCTGAGATTGGCTAGTGGCTCTTTTTCGCAAAGAGTCCAATATGGATGCCCATTTTCGCCACTGTTCAAATGAGAGCAGCTTTTAAAGCTTTTTTTTTTTTTAAACCTTATAAAAAAGAGCACACACTTGTGTCTACCTCTCTTTTAGTTTGAGTTTACATTGTGAAAAATGTAATCACATTGACTTTGACCGTGATGTGGTTGTTGGTGCAAGATGGGCTGGTTTGAGTATTTCAGAAACTGCTGATCCCCTGGGATTTTTTTGCACACAGCTGTCTCTATACACTGTAAGACATTTCAAGTTGGTTAAACTTAGAAGTGAAAGTTCACCTGCTGCCTTAAAAACATGAGTAAACTCAACTTGAAGATAACCTTAACTTCAGCTCGAAGTCAAGTCAAGACAGTGACTCAAAGTCAAGACAATGGATTACTTTAAGTTTATGTTTTGAAAACGTATAAACTTGAGTTCAATATCCAAAACTTGTCATGACAGTTGGGGTTAAAGAGAAGAAATAAGTTCACATAATTTAATGGGGCTGTCATGTTTTACTGTGTAGTAAGTGTACTTTCCTGATGAGAGAGGTCAAAAGAGAATGGTCAGATTTGGTTCAAGCTGAGAGTAAGTCTACGTTAACTCAAATAGCCACTCTTTCTAACCATGGTGAGCAGAAAAGCATCTCAGAAAGCACATGTCGAACCTTGAAGCAGATGGGCTACAACAGCAGAAGACCACATCAGGTTCCACTCCTGTGAGCCAAGAACAGGACTCTGAGGCTACAGCGGGCACAGGCTCACCCAAACTGGAGAGTTGAAGATCGGAACATTGCCTGTTCTTTTTCCAATATTCAGCGCTCCAGTTTCAGTGAGCCTAAGTACTCAGTTGTATTGTTACTACACATTCCTACACGTAACATACTGCATATTTTGTACATTCATTTTTGCACATTTCCTGCGTATTTTGTACATCTCTTATGCACATTCTTGTACATACATTTAATATTTCTTATCTTATTTCTTATTATTTCTTATTCATTTCGGATATTTAAATTTTAATTTCGTATTTAATTCACAGTCTGAAGAGGAGTAGGCCAGGTTTTACTGATGATCGCAGCAAGATTTCACTGCAGGTTCCATACTGTATATAATTGTGTGTGTGGCAAATAAAAATCTTGAATCAATCCATTAGGGAGAAAAGGGAGACATATATCTCACAAAAGATATTTGTCAGAATACAGTCAGCAAAAAAAAAACAAAAAGCGCCAGATGTTCCTTAGTGCAATCTGCATTGTCAAAAACTAGGTGCTTATTATTATTATTGTTTTTTCTATGATTCTGTTTATGTTCCAGGAGCTGGTAGTCATGGGAGCACCTGGATCATACTACTGGACTGGAACAGTGAAAGTGTTCAATATCACCTCCAATACACAATACAGCCTCAACAAAAATCAGCTGAGTTCTCAAAGATACAGTTACCTTGGTGTGTATTAACTTCTTTTCTCATAAACAAGTGAACTGTGCCCACTTTGAATGTGTTTGAACTGTAATTGAAGCTTGTGTTTGCTTCGCACTCAGGCTATGCAGTGACAGCTGGTCACTTCTCCTCGCCTACTGCCATCGATATCGCTGCTGGCGCACCTCAGGATGGTGGTGGAGGAAAAGTAATCGGAATCTGTTTCCTCTCCATGTCTGAAGTTTTAACTCGATAGCAAGAATGCACTGCGTTAATGGAAACATTTCTCTTGTCGAGTCTGACGTTTTCATGTCCTCCTTTGTTGTAGGTTTACGTCTTCAGAATCGACGGGGTCTCTCTTGTGAAGGTCTTTCAAGCCTCAGGGAAAATGGTTGGTCTACTATAGACTACTATACCTCTGCCTCTAGCAGAAACGTTACCATGAGCGGTCGGTTAAATATTTGTACTAATGAACCACAGTGTTTATGAAAAGTGCAGTCTGAAGATCAAACGCAGGGAAACAATTACCTAAAAGAAATTTCACTCTGTGAAATTTTAAGTATTATTTTTGCCATGTTTATACTTTATTTTAGTATTATTGAAATTAAATATCAGTACTTTTTGCTTCATTACATCTTCAAGAAAAAAAAAAGTGCATTTTTATTCCTTGAATCCTTTGAAACCTTCAGTGTACTTGTTATAAATCTGTTCTTGTCTCATCCAGTCATCAGTATATATCAATCGAATAGGCTCAGTTTAGCATCCGGCCATTTCAGTGTAGCATCCAAAATTCATAAGTGTAGAAAATACTATCAAAAATCATGACAGTTCATCATCATACTGAACAATGTATTTAGCACTGTAGCTATCGGTGTGCGTTTGGATATGGATAAGCCACCGGACTGCAGTGTGGAACTTGTGCATGAGCATCCCTGGCCCTTTACCTCAGTAAAATATTTCATTATGCTGGAGTAAACAAAGACTTGTATAAAATGGGGTGTCTCTTTTGCCTCCGTATGAAGCATGAACACCATCTTTTGAGGAAAAAGTAAACTTAGATAGTTTGATAACATTAACTGGCTATATTTAACTTAAGTTAGCCTGTTTTCTACTGATGCTAGGTAAGACTAGCACCAATTCCCGTAGTTAATATAATTAGCAAGTCAAATTCTAGCTAATGGTTAATATTAGTAATTTACATGACATTTCTGATGAATTAATTAGCAAACTACATACTGTCATGCATATGACAAGCAAACGTACTGGGACTAAATGATGTTTTCAGGTAAAACATTGTAGCTGCTTCAAAAATGAAATGAGCTGCTAATAGTTTTAGATAAGCAATAAAAGTTACTTTTCACATGCAAAGATTTTTCACATGAATTACATTTAAAAGTAGCATCTTTTTTTTTTTTTTACTTCCTCTTGAGCACATTTGTGGCTCTGGTATGAAGTATGAATCTGAGTATGATTCTGACACATTACATATACTTTGACTTAAATTCTTTTTCCTGAATATGTCGGATGTCTTAAAGTAATTGAACTGTTTGTGCTGTGTTATATTATTTTGGACGTGCTTGTGCATTCAGTAGACATTATGACATGGTACTTTTGTACAGTACAAGTACACTAATGCAGAATGGATTGAGAAGGTTCACTTGATACTTGAATGGAATTCTAATCAGAGCTGTCTTGCGCTGTGCCTTGGCTTGGTTTCAGATGGGCTCTTACTTTGGCTCCTCACTGTGTGCAGTTGACCTGAACGCAGACGGACTCTCAGACCTGCTGGTCGGGGCACCAATGTTCAGTGAGGTTCGGGATGAAGGCCAGGTGTCTGTTTATATCAGCAGGGGCAATGTGAGTTCATTCCTTCCTAAGGTGACATTATTATAAACAATGTACACTGTTGAAAGCACTGCTAAACAATATTAAGCTGCCTTTGAAGCACTCTCAGATGTTTAAACTTGTGTTTTTTTGTGTTCTTCTAATTGTGTGAAAGGTAATCTTGCCTTATAGAAGTGATACAGTTTGATTTGTTTATGTATGATCTTCAAAGTCACTGAGAATTGTGCTTAACGTGCAGGGGGTGATGGAGGATGCGATGGTTTTGAATGGAGACAATGCATACAATGCCCATTTCGGAGAGTGTATCAGTGCCATTGGGGACATCGATGATGACGGGTACCAAGGTCAGATTGTGCACACTGAGTTCATTTAAGCTACTCTCTTGTAAGTCTGATTTTCATTATGTTTTTTGAGAAAGCAGTTATAAATCCCTAATAGACAATAAGTGCAGTTCTAGTTGAGAACTTTCATTAATTTTATCATTCATTCCTTCATTTTCAGTAAATGCTTTATCCTGGTCAGGGTCACGGTGAATCCAGAGTCTATCCCAGAAACACTGGCTGTGAGGCGTGTGTACACCTAATGGGGTGTCAGTCCATGGTCACAGGGCACCATGCATGTACATATTCACCCTCTCATTCACACCTAGGGGCAAGTTAGCCTAGCCAACTTACCTACCAGCATGTTTTTTGAAAAACCCATGGAAACACGGGCAGAAAATTCACCGAAACAGACCCTGGTGCTGTGAAACAACAACTTCGGAACTTTTATATTAAAGTTAAAAAAACAGCAGTTCTTAATTAGGAACAGATATTTTGTATATTTGTTAAATGCTTTATTCGACCCAAATCCTACCATGATATCTTATATGCTTGCCTTTTAGTTTCCTGGCTCCCAATCTTTCAATCAGACTGTTTCTGGAAACAGATTCCACACTGTGGTTCAGTTATGAGGCCTTATACATTTCCAGATTTGAACTCTTTTTTTTTCACTGAAAGCACAAAATGCTTTGCTTTCTGGCAGCATCAGGTTAGCTGTGTTTTTCTGTTTGTTTGGGAGACAAACTGTATACCACTCTGAATTTGCTGGAGGCATAAGGCAAGGTTCCCCATCTCAAGTCAAGCACAGTTTATTTCCCTGCTCTAACACCTACTAAATCAGGTGATGATGAGCAAGAACATCATTATACCATGCTGAACTTCCCCCACCACACCCTTTGATCTGATAGGCTGTTGAAAATGTAAAGAGGTATTAGTATGTTTATCTCCTATAGGTATCACTTCTGATACCTTTCAATCTGACTGAAGAGATGATGTTTTAGTATATTTTCAGTTCTGGGATTTCTGCAGCTTCTAAAACAGCTGTGCATGTTTTAGTATATACTGTTATGGCTGAAAGGTTTGCTATTATTTTAAATAATTTGTTTTGTTTTTTTTGTGGAACGTTCTTCATCTCTGATGAAGTGTTATTGAGTTACACAGGCACAGGACTTAATCATCCAGTAAGTGACTTAAAATAGAGTTGCTCTTAAAGCAAGCAGGTTTTACAGCTGTAAACTCTCTTTCACACACTCACACACCCACCCACACACAGACTTCCTCTCTGTGTTTATTTCCTCTTCATTTCTCACTCACATCTGCATGTTTTGTAGATGTGGCAATAGGAGCACCTAAAGAGGATGACTTTGGGGGTGCAGTGTATATCTACCACGGTGATGCTAAAGGAATAGTCAATAAGTACTCAATGGTAACCTTCACTACTCTACAATTAATAAAGAGTGTATCTGTTAATGGTTCTCTTGATAATGAAATCAACATTCATTTTGGCTATCTTCATTAGCCAGTAAGCAGAAAAAATACTATTATGCAGTAAGCTAATTATAGAATATGGCAGTTTTTCTTTAGTAGCTTTCATGAGAAATTTTTCAAGCCATTTGCAAAGAATCATACTTCTCATCTCATACATCTTTATTTCATTTGCTTAAATTCTCTCACCCTGTTATTGCTAGACATATGTTGATTGAGTAGTACCTTTTCTTCTGTGTTTGTAGAGGTTGTCTGGGCGAAGCATGAATCCAACCTTCCAAATGTTTGGCCAGTCAATATCTGGCAGCGTGGACATGGATGGGAACGGATATCCAGGTTTGACTTAACTTAACTGCATTAATTCACAACACATTAAACCAGAACAAATACCAGAAAAAAAACTCTTGTATTAATTGATGCTGAAATAGATATTTTTGACTAATGAGATGTTTTCGGGTTAAATTATAAAATGTCACTGTCTTCTATTGATATATAACATGATACTAGGAATCATATGAATATTTTAACCTTAAAATATAAAACTATGCAATACACCTGGTATTACACTGCTGCTTAATCATCCAAGCAATATCTGACTGTCCTTCTGTGGTCATGTTTTTACTTTATCGAGAGGAATAAAAAGATATCTAAGATTACTTATATAGTGTAACAATGTTCTTTGCAGCAATAAATACAGTCATGGCTTAATTTCCCAAGTTGCTCTCTGACATGTTTTATGTATTATGGCCCAACTTGGAATACTGCAAGTTGTTGTTTTTTTTATTGTTGTGGACACTCCACACTGAAAGAAAACTCAGAAATGTCTATAACCTGCCTAAATAATGTCTTTGTCCCAATACAGATGTGACAGTCGGTGCATTCATGGCAGATAGTGTGGTGTTATTAAGGTGAGAAATACACTCCTGATCTGGCAAGTGCTAATACTTGAACCAAATTAAATACATTCACATTAAAAAAAAAAAATAGCCTGTCATCGGTCCACTTCCTCATAACTATGTCTTCTCTTTTTCTTTTTTCTGTGTGAATAGGTCTAAACCAGTAATCACAGTGGACGTGTCCATCTTTCTGCCGACCTCCATAAACATCACCGTGCCTCAGTGTCATGAAGGTCCACAGCATCTCAACTGCTTTAATGTGACTGTCTGCATGCGCTTCCGTGGGAAACTTGTGCCAGGGCGGATAGGTGAGGAAAGTGTTGATCAGCTGTTTTAAGT
Organism: Pangasius macronema; assembly: GCA_037577455.1. Taxonomy (NCBI): domain Eukaryota; kingdom Metazoa; phylum Chordata; class Actinopteri; order Siluriformes; family Pangasiidae; genus Pangasius; species Pangasius macronema. The sequence continues at coordinate 23,409,680 of CM074947.1, forward strand.
GGCACAGTGTTTCACACACGCAATCTGATTAGGCTGCACTTTTTGATTTGGACAATAAAGAATGGAGCCTGGCTGTAGTTCAACATTCTGTATTACATTGCAGAAGTACTTTCTCATTACTATCTCAGCTCAATTGCGATCAGTTTAGTAGCTTAGAGCTTGCACACTAGCAGCCAGGTTAGTGCCATGAGAACTAGATTTTATATATAAACAGTCACAGCATGTTTGTGACATTCATTAATGCATATTCTTAGCACAAATTCTCTTCTAAAATAGGGTTTACTTTTATTTATTCGTATAGACATTTCTGTTCCTATAACCTTACTTTATGTTTTCTAATTGGGCTGACTAGTGGTGAGCATTTAGCTGTTTTGGCACAACTCAGTATATTAAATGTGCTTCCTGTAACTGACAAAATTGGCTTTTGAAAACATTTAATTGATTGCATTTGGTTGTTTCTCTTATTGATTTCAGTTTAAGATGTAGCTTTGTAGTCTGGGCTGCATTCAAAGCTGAATTACGTGTGTGTAGTGAGGATTTAATAACAAAGTAGTGCACATGAGTATTCGGACCTTGGTTGTACTTACAGACTTACGTGCTATTCAGACAGTTATGTGTGCACATTATTACACACATGGGGTGAAGAGGCATGTCTCAGTTATGCATGATTTTGTCCTCAGACTTAAGCCTTATTTTCCTTCACAATATCAGCTCAAGTGAGGAGAAGTATTAGGTAATTCTGCACTGTCTGACAGTCTGATGTAACCACAATATGTCACACTGAAATGTATGTTTTGGGCTGTAAATGGAATGCGATCTGAGGCCAGTATTAAATATATAAATGTGACATTGAAGGAGACTTAGTTAGAGAAATTGCTTATCTTATGAACAGTTTTTTTTTGGAAAAATTCTGCATCTAATTAACAAAAATGTTTCCATTATTTTATTAATTCAACAGCTCAGAATAGCCCAAATCCCACACACACACATTACGATTTCATGACCTTGATTTAGTGTCTTGTGGCTTCGTTAAATTGTGTGTACAACTAACTGTCAGCACGTGACAATGTGGCGCTCAGTACAGCACTCTGTGGGCATTGCTTGTGTGCTGCTGATATATGCACGTGCCGTGTTATTACTGTAGTAATAATGTCTCTCATTGGATTATTATTGGTGTTGATCTGAGGTGACTAACATGTTTTCATGTGAAATGTATTTATTTGTCTAAACAGTTCTGCCTTGAGAAAGCCTAGAAATTACCTCTGTTTTACTGCTTGTCTGACAAGAGACTTGGTTCATGCACAGCTATTTTCGTACTGTCAGCTATTCAGTATAGAAATTGTCTATGACTGGGCGTTCACTCAGTGGGTGTGATCAGTACTCAGTCAGTAGCTCTAACCTTGTGAGGGATGCAGGATATATAAAATGGGTGTTACCCATTTTGGCTGTTCCCAGGTGAGGAAAGAATAAGGGCTCTTCTGTTCCCGCTGTTTGGCATTATTACTGGAAAGTGCTAGCTCACCTCTTCTCTGTATAACTACACTCTGAAACACTCCCTTCCGGTGTCTGAGTGAGGTTATGGCTCCATCACAGCTGGACGATGGCAGAGACAGAGACCCTTGCCCAGGTCCAGCAGAGAGGGTGTGTGTGTTAGTGTGCGAGTGTGGACTGCATCCAAACCAGCTTCAGCAGAGTAACACCCTGAGTCATTACTCTTACTCACTGTTTCTCCTAAAAAAAAGGACCAGCACTGAAAGGCTTATGTGTGAGTCCTTTTTAGAGAGAAAATGTATGAAAATGGTTTCACTGATTGCAGTCCCAGGATGCGTTGTGTTATTCTGATGACTATCAGTGTGGGACAGACATTTCTGCAGCCCTTTAGTGAACATTTTGGAGAACTACATTACACTGAAATGCTTGTTATTTGTAGAATATTGTTTACATTCTAAAAGTACAGCACATTGCTAACTTGTGTTTCCCCTCAGAGCTGCTGTACAATCTAACAGCGGATGCAGATAAGCGATACAAAGGCCTGTCATCACGGGTCTATTTCACACATGGTGGAGAGCAGACTGGCGCTGTGAGTAAAAACTTCAGCCTTAGCATCAACCAGCAGGAGTGCCATCACTACACAGCCTATGTACGGGTAGGTCCATTTTAGAGGCACCTCTACTCTCTTTAACATAGTGTGTGTCCCAAACAGCACCAGCTTATTGCTTCATAAATCAACAGTGCCACAGTGTGTTTGATACACTTCCCTGAGACTGGTTAAGCTGTGATTTCACTCTAAACTTTTCCCAGGAGGTCAGTACCTTCTGTGTTCTGGCTTCAATTCACTGTGCAATTAAAATGTTCTGTTAAGTTAGTTAAGTTATACTGTTGTGGTATATATATATATATATATATATATATATATATATATATATATATATATATATATAGAAACCTCAAAAAAAATAAAGAAAAACATTGTAATAAGA
>CM074947.1:23412259-23465624 GCA_037577455.1 Pangasius macronema
TTTTTTTTTTTTTCATAGTTTTTTTTTTTTTTTTTCTATCTATATATATATATATATATATATATATATATATATATATATATATATATATATATATATATACACATATACATATACATACACACACACACATGCTCATTTATGCAGTTATCCAATAAGTCAATTATGTGGCAGAAGCACAGTGCATAAAATCATGCAGATACAGGTCAAGAGCTTCAGTTAATGTTCGGAATGGGGATAAATTGTACCAGATGGGCTGGTTTGAGTATTTCAGAAACTACTGATCTCTTGGGATTTTCACAACAGTCTCTAGACTTTATATAGAATGATGTGAAAAACAAAAAGCTACTGTTCTCTGGGTAGAAACGCCTTGATGATAAGAGAGGTCAGACGAAAATGGCCAGGAAGGATATATGATCATATGATCACTCTTTATAACCATGGTGAGCAGAAAAGCATCTCCATATGCACCACACATCAAACCAGGTGGTGGATGGGCTACAACAATAAGATTAGAAAAAAAGTCACCTGGTCTTTTTCCAGTATTCAGATGTCCAGTTTCAGTGAGTCTGTGCCCATGATAGTTTCACATTCTAGTTTTTGGCTGGCAGGAGTGGAACCTGATGTGGTCTTCTGCTGTTGTAGCCCTTCTACCTCAACACATCCATGCTCACCATGGATGAAAAGAGTGCTTATGTGAGTTACTATAGATTTCCTGTGAGCTCAAACCAGTCTGGTCATTCTTCTCTGATATCTGATTTTTATGCATTCTGATGTTTGATGTGAACAGCTCTTGACCTGTATCTGCTTGATTTTTGTGCATTGTGCTACTGCCACGTGATTGGCTGATTAGATTGAATGTGCAGGTAGCCTAGTTGTTGTAGAATTGAGCTCTCAATGCAGGGGCACTTAAACAAGTACACCACTAGCTTCTGGAGTTTTTACAGTTTTCTTATCAAGCACACTATTTTCTTTCAGAGTGTAAATTCACTGTTTGAAGCCTCAGTGTTCTCAGGGTCTTCTCTGAGCAGCTGCTTCAGTAAGCAGTCCTGCACAAAGCCTGTAAATCTCCGCCACTGTTTTGCACAGGTCTTTTCTTACTTGTGAGCTCTTGGGAGGAAGGGCTTGGCCACAAGTTGGCAATTTTTTCCATCTGTCAAATGATGCGTTAAAAACAGTTATCAGCAAAACAAACACTATCGGACAACATCAGGTTCGTATTTTCTAAGGCAGTGTTATTTTAACCAGTCCGAAGGGACCCCAGGCTACAGAGCTGGCTACATGCATGCTTTATCTCAGCTCACAGCTCACCTAACTGAATAATGGGAATTAAGGGTGTGACAGAATGCCACTATCTGTGTCTGTATTTGCATTTGTTTAGTGCTTTAAATATTCATATTTGTTTTCATGTTAGATTTAAAAGGGAAGGGGCGTGGTCTTGGTTTTGTTTTTTGTTTTTTTGTTTTTGTTTTTTGGCCCTTATGTGGACCACTATGCCCATGAACATGGGAAAATCACAAAAAAAAAAACAGCCCTGCTGGGAATTATGACAACAAACAGCAATTTGCAGAATATAACTCCTGAACCACACACCCTATGCAACTTTCTGGCAAGCTTGTTATCTTCTATCTAATGTGACTGAGTAAGCAAGCTATGTTTCAAAACAATGTCTTTCCCAAACCTGGGAACTGTTGTTCATAGTTTACAACAATAACCAGCTAGTATTATTTTAGCAGATTTACTTTAGTTTTTGGGTTTCATTCCAAGAAAATCAGAAAAGATTGCTGGATATGCCATCAGAATCTACTACGAAGCTGAAACAGTGCTGCTGTGAGTCAAACTGGGGTCCTTTAAGCAGCATTTTATTATAATGGTCATATGATTTTCCGGGAAGATTTAGAGAAAAAAAATAATGATGGAGATCATTTAAGAACAGCAAAAAAAAAAAAAAAAAAAAAGAACAGGCACAATGAACGTACTTAGTTAATATTTTTAAAACTATTTAAATTACTGTTTTTTGGAGACCCCAGCAGAGATACTGCCTTGTGCACAAAATGCGGTCTATGTTAGCTACATGGCACAGCGGATCTATAAATAAATAAATCAAAAATGTGTGTGCAGCATTGTTAACGAATTTCCTACTCAAAGAAAAATGTATCTCCCTTGTCCATGCATACTTTTATGCAGTTTTTTGAGATGTAGCTGGGGAATTTAGCTGAAACCTGGCAACCCTGTTCACAACCTCCTTATAAAAAGTAAAAGCCTTGACTTTTTTTTTTTGTTCCACTGCAAACACATAGCATTGGTGTTTGTATCAGTGTTTTGTATTCTTTCAGAACGTCACAGGTTCATCAAACATGTGTTCATATTTAGTTACATCCCTAACAAGCACCAGTTTGGAAACACTTCTTGAGGGAAAAGCTGTATTATTTGTAAACCTGCTTTTTTGGTTTATATTCAGTCAGCATTTTGTTGTTGATAAAATGTCAAGTTTGCTTAAAGATCACACTCTCGTGACTACTTATGTGTTCTGCATGGAGTTTTTTACCACTATGCTGGGCTGACGTGTTTGCTTCTCTAGTTATATAAGTGAATATAGATGTTTTTGTAGGTTAACTAATGTGTGACTGTTTCACTGGGGAGGTAAAAGTTAAAGTCCCCTTAACTATAGTTTACTCTTGCCATCTTAGTCTGTTGTATAGCACTGGCATCTCTGTGGGTGATCCGTAATGTAGCTTGAAAGTTAAACACACTTGTCCTAAAGTTAAGAGAGCAGTTTATCTGAGAGGACTCACCTGTCATGTGGGATTTGTCCAGCATTCTGTATGTATGAAAAGGCCTCGACATCTGTCGACAAGTCAGGTGTTGGACTACACTAATAATGTAAATGTGTTTGAAACATCATGCCATGATGTTCTCTAATGCAATATTCGCAGAGTTGTATTTCATACTATTGAATTTCAGGGAGAGATTGTTTTCCATGCAAGCGTTTATTTTTTTCGTTACTGTATGTTTATTGGCAGCAAAGCAGTGTTTGAAGTTTGTCTAAGACAAGTGTCTGTGGTTATGAGATGTCTTAGCACTGCTTAGACTGGTCAACCAGGACCTGCTTATTGTTGGCTTTAGATTATAGTGTTTACTGTGGTGGTTCTCTGTCTATAATAATATGCATGTCTTTATTTCATACAATCAGAGTTTAGTCTAGACAGCTGAGTTGCCTCAAACATGCTGTGTATTAGACAGGAAGGCAAGAAACCAGGAGACATGACACAGGGCTGTAAAATATTCAACATTTTGGAAGAGGATGCACACAGATGTAAGTATTTTTTGTGACAAAGTGCTTTAACAACTATGATAGCATCAGCTATCTGACAGGAAAAAACACCTACTCTGTTGTAACTTCCTTTTCAAGGCAAGGTTTGTGCAGTTCAGAAGAATCTAAATCCCTACCATGAGGCTCCATTCACCGAACGTCTCAGGGGCCGGGTCCGCCTGACCAATTCCCTCTTACAGTCTGCCCACATGAAGAACTACCCCCCCTCCTTTTCACTAGCTGAATAATGCTAATGGAAACCAGCTGGTGCTTTGCAAGCTTCTCAGTGAGAGCATTGTACAGACATACATACACTCCCTCCTTTTCTTTGTGAAAAAAAAGTGAAAGCACGGCATCCCACTACTATGAGTAATCCTCCACTAGGCTTGTGGAGTTTATACTGTGTCATGTGGACCACTTTGTTGACTTCCTGATGATGAAAGAGTGGCTTTGAGGCTCAGTACGCTCCCTCTAGCCTCTGAGCATGTGAGTGCTACGCTATACACAGTGGTATTTGCAGAGGGGAAAGTGGATGTGTGCATAACTCCAGCTTAGTGTTTTTTTTGTTGTTGAACAGCTGCCAAATGCCAACTCAATACCTGATATCAACTCTAGACCTTTTATCTGCTTCATTTATCTTGAAGTAATGAGGGAGTGGACCATACCTGGTCAATTACCTTCTTGTCAGTCAATTGTCCAAATACCTTTGAGCCCGTGAAAATGGAAGTACTTTAAAATGGCTGTAATTCCTAAATGGTAAATGCCATATTTTTGTGGAGCCTCTTAAAATAAAGCTGAAAGTCTACACTTCGATCACATCTTGGTTGTTTTATTTGTTGTGGTGTATAAAGGCAAAATTACAAAACCTCTGTCATTGTCCATACTTTAAGTCTGTCAATACTTCCAGACCTAACTGAATGTATGTATGTATGTATGTATGTATGTATATATATATTGGTTTGATATACAGTTGTACAAAGTTAATAGAGAATTAATGGGCAGTGTTTTTAACCATTGGCCCAGTGGTTCAGTCAGCAGAACCTTAAAGCTACAACATTAATGCTACACTGTTCTCACAAATAAAAAGTCCAGTTGTAATTTTCATTCTTGAGAATTATTGAGGCATTATGTAACTGTTTCATGCTGGTCATCGGAACATGTTTCTGTTGGCAGGGGCTATGGAATAGCATATCAGTTCTCCAGATGTCTCTTGTTTGGTTATTTTTAGCACTTGCACATGAAAGAAAAATCTAATATTGAATATTGAACTTTGCTGTTTTGAAAATTGTGGGAGGATACATGCATGTCCGAGTGTATAACTCCGAGTCTGTGGTTAATCTGTCACATCAGCTAATTAACGAGTCTTTCCTGAGATTGAAATGTTTTTTAGAGGAAAGGAAAACAAAACAGTAGAATGTTCAGGACACCTGTCAGAAAACACTGCTCTAATCATCCCATGTCACTGGGCACATTTTAGAAGTATTTATTTACGATTCCTAAAACTACCATCAACCATAGCTTAGAAAGAAAAACTCCATTTGTTTCATCAGGTGCGAAGGACAGTTTCATTTCCTGTTTCACCATGCCTGTTACGCAAAGTGACTTCCTTTCCCAGGAACAGGAAATGTTTCAGTATTTTGAAGACAGTTAAATTCAAGGTGAACCAGTGGTGGGCCTCTGTATAAATACAGTTTTTTAAACAATTATTAAACAGATATGTGCTTTTCATATACTTTAAAACAAGGAAAAATATACAGGAAAAATAAATGGGGTTTGTTGATAGTTTTAGTATAGTTTTGTGCCTGTGATGTCAGTTTTAATATAATAGACTCATAGGCAGAACATCTGCATGCACCTCACTGGCTTTATTTAGTGGTCACTTCATGCAATGAACAAGCCTTATAATTTCATTCATATGTGTACATTAATGTCTTTCTAAATTTACTGACTATTGCTTAGCTGTTTCTATGCACAGTCAGTCTCCCTCTACATCAGTGGAAAGATACCACCATAGGGCCAGAGGTTATTTGAATGTTGGATCATTCTCTAGTGTATCATTTGCAGTAGCTTTGCTGGAGATTTAGGATATTCGTTCACTTTACTGCCCACTTTATTAGAAACACTTACCATGTTACCAGTTGTTATTGTTACCATGTTACTGGTATGTTACTCATACCAGTGCCAAACATACTGCTATATCAGTGTCACTGCTGTGCTGGACAAAGTATTTGTATACCTATAAAAGACCAAATATATGGTAGGTTAACATGGCCGATGAGTAAATAGTCAAATTCCAGTATCTTGTATCACCTTAACATTCAAAACAGTAATTAGTCCATTTTAGTCCTAATTTGATGGTAATTAAAAGGTAATTTAAATAATTTTAAATAATTTCTGTAATATGTGGTGAAGTTCTCTTCACAGCATGCCAGTAATATCTCTAGTCAGAAGATTATCTGGTTTCTGTGGTACCCCAGGGTCTGTAACAGGGATAACATTGTAGATCACCAACATCCAACCAATCAGGACAAGGAGGTTTATGTACAGTATTGGTCTGTCAATCATTCAAAGGTTCTAGTCCAGACATGTATTTTTGAGGGAACACTGACATGGCCATATTTTTGAAAACTTTAAGTTAACAGTGGTTCAGTGGTTTGTATTGTTGCCTTACAACTTTAAGGTCCTTGGTTTGATCTTGAGCTCAGGTTACTGTCTGATTTCTAAAGTCAGGTTACCGTCTGTGAGTTCTCTGGTTTCCTCCTTCATAATGTCCAAAAACATGCAGACAGGTGGATTAGCTAAGTTGGCCATAGGTATGAATCTGTGTGTGTCCGTGCATGGTGCCACCAGGATGAATTTCCCTGCCTTGTTCCCAGCGTTACCGGGATAGGCTCTGGATCCACCGCAATCCTGAACAGGATAAAGCAGTTATTGAAGATGAATGAACGATAACAGCTAGCTTAGGCTAAGTTCCACCAAAATTGCTCAGTGTACCAATCACTCTTTAGCTTGCAATTAACTCTTAAACCAGAACAAAGTAATGTCAGTGACTGTCAATGAAGTAGCTGTTCACAGATCTTCCTATCTATTCCGATTGTTGTTTTTGCTATACAGTGAAGACATTTGAGTTTGAGAGCAAAAGATGAATATGAGACGATAGATCAGAATTTCAGCTTTCATTTGCTGATGTTTACATCTAGATGTGTTAAAAATCTTAGAACACGGCATCTTTTGTTTGAACCCACCCATTTTTCAAGTATTGGAACGTGTGACTGACAGGTGTTTCTTGTTGCTCAGGTGTGTCCTGCTAGATTGATTGTTTAAACAATGAATAGCTCTGAATGTCTACTCTTGGTTTGAGCCCTGGGTTTTGCCTGTGAAGACTGCATTTGTTGTTAAAAAGGATAAACCAACATGAAGACCAGAGAGCTGTCTATGGGAGAAAAGCAAGCCATTTTGCATAAGCACTGGGCATAGCCAACAAAACAACTTGGAATATCCTGAAAAAAAAAGAAACCACTGGTGTACTAGCAGCCAGACATTGAACAGGTCAGCAGTTGATGACAGAAAAATTGTGAGAGCTGTGAAGAAAAATCCAAAAACAACAGTCAGTGACATCACCAGCAACCTCCATAGGGCAGGAGGTGAAGGTATCACAATCCACCATTCAAAGTAGACGTCGAGAGCAGATATACAGAGGCCATACCACAAGATGCAAATCACTCATCAGCTGTAAGAATCAGAGACAGAGAAACAGAAACAAGAGATGAGCCACAAAAGTTCTGGAATCAAGATTAACCTCTACCAAAGTGATGGAAAGGCCAAAGTGTGGAGAAAGAAAGAATCTGCTCATGATCCAAAACATATGACCTCATCAGTGAAGCATGGTGGAGGTAGTGTCATGGCTTGGGCTTACATGGCAGTTTCTGGAATGGACTCACTAATCTGTATTGATGTAACTGATAATGGTAGCAGCAGAATGAATTCAGAAGTCTGCAGAAACATTCATCTGTCAATTTACAGAGAAATGTATCCAATCTAATTGGGAGGAGGTTCATCATGCAGCAAGACAATGACCCAAAACACACTGCCAACACCACAAAGGACTTCATTATGGAAGTGGAAGGTTTTAGACTGGCCAAGTCAATCACCAGACCCTAACCCAACTGAGCATGCATTTCACCTACTGAAGAGGAGACTGAAGAGAGAAGCCTCCAAAACAAACAACAACTGAAAGAAGCTACAGTACAAACCTAGAAAAGCATCACAAAAGAAAAATGCAACAGTTCGGTAATCGCCAAATTGATGCAGTTATTTATTTCAAGCAAGCGATATGCAACCAAATATTAAGTGTTATTTAATTTAATTTAAGACTGTCTGTACGTGTACATTTGATCACCTAGAAATTGGGTGGTCTGCCACCAAAGGTGCTATGTTCTAAGTTGTTTAATACATCTAGATGTAAATATCAGGAAATGAAAGCTAAAATATTGATCTATGGTCTGCCACCAAAGGTGCCATGTTCTAAGTTGTTTAATACATCTAGGTGTAAATATCAGGAAATGAAAGCTAAAATATTGATCTATGGTCTCATTCATCTTTTGTTTTCAAACCGAGATGTATTCAGTGTATATCAAAAGCAAAAGAATTGGCCTTTTCTTCTTTTCTTTCTGGGCAGACTGCATATACGATACAACTAGAAATACATAAATATATAAATACATTGTCCAAAAGGTGCCCTGTAACAAAAAAGGTCCATTCTAAATGCAAATACAAATGGCAAATTTGCGAAGGTTTTTTTTTTTGTGGATGTGTAGAATTAGGATGACAATGAAGTGCAATGTCAAATAGAAACAAAATATTTGTTCAATCTTTGTTAATATCTTTGTTAATATCTGTTTTGACACTGAAAACGAGATGTAAATGGACTTTACATTTCAATTTTGGCAGGCAGCCATTTGTACATTGTTGTGCACAAAAATGGAGATGTAATTACATGTTTTACAATTGAATTTGAATTATATCTCAGATCATACACATTCACATGTATGTGCATAATGAATTTCCTAAATTAGCATTTGAATTTGATTAAAGCCTAGTAAATGCTGCCATAGAACATACACACACACCTCTCTCATACCAGTGTTGTGAGGCCATGCTGGGTTCTGGCTGGTGGAGAGAGTGCTAGACTGCCTGCCACCAGTCAGCTTTGTGTTTGCCCCTGTTTCAGTTCCACATGACACTGCCATTCCCTCAATGCCATTCCACTGGTTCCATTTACCCCAGGCCAAGAAAGCTGATACAATGAATCTACATAGCAGGAAGGTAATCATATCCAGCTGTCTCCCATTAAGCATGCTTGCCACTCCAGCACCTATTTATAAAACTCTACAATGGAAAAAATACTGAAATGTGCACAGCCCTACCCGTAGTGGAAAACTCTAGTCCAAAATGAGCACATGTATTTCCAGACAAATGTTCTGTCATCGTGGATCATTCATTAATGCCCTGAATGATGTTGGGCAGTGTTATTTACATACATATTCAGCTGGAAAAAAATTATATAAACAGGGTTGGCAAAGGGAAGCACACAAGTTTGTTTTATCCTGCTCTTTTCACTAGTTGTAGTTAAAGGTCAGAGGATTTGATCTGACCAGTGTGATAGCATGCTTTAATATCTGTAGTGTTTTCCACCTGTTTGTTTCTATATTGCTATTATACAATCATTCAGTTCAGTGATTAAGCCTGGTCTTTGTGCTGTTTTTGGTTAATTGTATCTAGTTTCCTAGAAGTTCAGCTTTCTGTTTTACTTGTAGGTGTATCAGGGTTTAAATGTACATGCACATCACACACACACGGGAGATTAAACGGTTGTGTTCAAACAATACACAGAATCATAGAGAGTGTCTGACAAATAAGAGTAGCTACACAAACATGCATTTGTGTGTTAGCACCATGCATCAGCCTTAATGTTGGGACAAAATCTCAGTCATCTTAAACCTAAATGTAGCTCTAACTCTATCCTCACAGATATAAAGCAGCTGTTATTATTGAATGCTTGGGTGTTTAAGAAAATGAAAAATCATTTTAGACTGGACTTTACAAAGAGAAATGATTAAAGTCACCTCTCAGCTTGAAGTCCTTATTCTCATTTGGTTTTGGTTGTAAATTGTCACATCAAATATAAACAAACCCAGGTATAGTGAAAGCTAGTACTTTCCTAATTCTGGCTCCATGACCGAATGTTGAGTTAAATATTTAATGAAAATGTTGCATAAGATCCATATTCTGTCATATTTCTTACACAGTGGTATAAGTAAAGGATATATTCATATGCAGTGATTACAGGTCCATATACACCACATGCTTTTAAATAGTGGCTAAGTTGTGACGAATAAAATACTCTATGTACTTTTAAATACTTTATGCTTTATATTATGATATATGATTATAGATTCACATCTATATCTCATTTTAAATCTAATGAACTGTATTTACCCACTAGCAATGCTTTATTGAATTTTACTTTGGATGAATGAACTTTATGACCTTTCATGCAGTCACTGTACCTTTTAAATCCCATTATGTGCAGCAGGTTTTTTTTTAGTATTTCATAAGTATGCAATGATTTAAAATTAACAGCACATCTTCCTGTTTACATTTAATAGGAGGATGTCGTGCTAATTGAGTCTTTACAACATTAGACAGTTGTAACACTAATGTCTGTGTGAAAAACGAGCCTCAGAGGACCCTTAAGCTTATTGAGTAACTGGTGACCAGCAAGTGTGTTCCTAATTTATTCCAAATATGTACACCTCCAAACTGAAACAGGAAGGAGACTCCTGTCTTAGGCACACTTCTTGCACTTTATATTGAAAGGGCAAAACAGAGTGAAAGCTGATGATGTCATGCACTCACAGCCTCCGTCAGTCACTAAACCCTGTCCAAGATGACTTCCATAAAAGGACCTGATCCCAATCCCCCCTCCTCAAATATGTTCTTCCTGGATGGAGTCCCCCCTTCCTCAAATGTGTTCTTCCTGGTTGGAGTCCCCCACCCTTCCTCAAATGTGTTCTTCCTGGTTGGAGTCTGTTGGTTTTGTCCTTTCTGTTGATTACCCAAACCACAAAAAATAACTACACTACTCAAAGAGCAGAGGGTAAGCGATTGGGGGAGCTAAGGCATTGAATAAGATGGGAGGAGTGGAGGATGTCAATGACTACTTGAGGGGACCAACCTGCTCACTGTGCAAGTGGAACTGGGGGTGTATTTATTATTAGAGGAACTTGAGCATAACCAACTAAAGGAGAACACTAATTAGGATATATTAGAGGAAAGTGGAACTATGTGTGTATAAAGCAAACCACAATAATACAAGTCAAAGGTGCTTTGTAATTCTTCCTAATCAAAGGAGATTGCAGTTGGGTGCCATCACAATCAAGGCATTTCTTCCATTAAGAGTCTTCTGAGTAATTTGATGAATCTTGTTTGCTTGGTTAATTGTGTTGAAGTTGTGTGTTTCTTGGACCAGGTTCTGGCTAAATGTTTTTTTCTCACCATATCAACAGATCGTTGTCTGACTTGTGTGAAAAAAGTATTTGTTTGTGGACAGACTGTAGAGACAGCTACATGCATGTTACTAAACCATTAATAATCCGATCGGAAAGAAAAATGTTATGCATACGCCTAAATCAGAGCAGAATCTGAAAGAAAATCAGGAGGCCTGTCTGAGTGAAAATTTGATCTGACTGAACAAGGGGAGGTGATCCATTTAATAGCCCATTATATACAAGAATAATCATTTTGTAAACCTTATCTGATAGCCGCACAAGCAAGAGTCACCATGTTCACTGATGAACACATATATGAAGAAACAAAACTCTCAAAATGTTTAAAAAATGCAGTGCTGAGCAAAAGCACCCTATGTTTTTTTTATTACAAACTTTGTTATGGATTTTTATTTTATGACTTCTGCATTATTGATTCAGTACAAAATCGTTTTAGAATTCCAAACATTAGTTTTCCAGCACAAAATTAAATGTTACATGAACATTTAAAGTCAGTAAAGTAAGCAGCATATTACATAAGAGACACTTTTCAGACAAAAAAGCATAATGAAGGCAGCTGGGTTTTGCTGCAAAAATAAGAAGCGAGTGCGACAGTCAAAGTCTCCAGAAGAATGTGGCTGCTTCTGCAAGATGCTCAGTAACACTTACAGCTCATTTCCTTATAAAACTGCACACACTGTACCTGAGACTACTATCTTTTTTCTTTTTTAAAGCGAAATATTGACTTTGTTTCATTTATTACTGTTTACTGCTCTTTATAGTATTTTTAATGTAGAAAAATTCTACAGCATTTCTTTGCATGTGCCTAATACTTTTACATAGTACTGTACATATTAAAAATATTAAATAAATAAAACATTTTTTTGTCCTATTATTTCCAGACTTTGGTTTTTAACGATGATAACATCAGGAAAAGCAGTCAAGGCAGTATATCTGCTTTAGAGATGCGTTTTATTTTCCATTATTTTAAAGAGCAGAATGTCATGAGCAATCGAATGTTGCAGCAACTCTCCTGCAGGCAGAAATTCCTGTTGTTGCTGGCTCCAAGTGAGTACAACTGTCATTTCAAACTTGGTATTCCACAGCAGAGTTGAATTCTAAAACTTGATTGGTCAGAAGGTGTTGCTTAATTTTCTCTAATAGTAATGCCAGCTGCAAAGCAACTCATAGTTTTACATTAATGTTCTCATTCTAATACATTATCATTTATATAGCAACAACTAATTCACAGAGACTTGTATGGCAGATGCATAATATAACCTAAAGAAAAAAGCAAAATGTATAACATTGGCTATGGTTAGAAGGAGAAGTTTCTTTTGCATTTATGGAAGGAGTCTCCAGTGTCAACGTTTTGTTACAGTAAATCTTCCACCATGGGAAAGTTGTCAGGGAGTTTTCACATTTCTCCATAACTTAACAAGCTGTATTCTTTTGTCTTATATAATTCAGGAGAGAGTTAAAAGAGAGACTGGTGAGGGAACAACTGTTTATTGCTACAGTATGTATAGTTTATGTGTACCTCCACAGGTCTGGTCCCTCCTTTGTAGCAATTTCCAAACAACTGAATTTACCATGAGCATCTGTACGAGCAATTGTACGCAAATATAAAAGTCTTTGGAATCATTTGGGGAAAAACTTTTCTGAAAGTTTCTGATGAATCCCAAGACAACAAGAAAGGAACCGGTGAGTTGGAGGCCTCAGTATAATATCATGTATAGATGATTAAACAGGTATATAATAGTACTAAACTAAAGCTTCATGTGAGGAAAGTAATTGGGTGGAGGCGAGACCCAATCACAGTGTGCAAAGGTGTATGTTTGTACAGTGGGGTCCAAAAGTCTGATACCACTTTTTTCTATCTTTTCAGAGTTTCTTAGAATTTAGTACGCCACTTTTTGCTTTTTGCACTCGAGCTGACACAGACTCCAAGTTTGTAAAAAACCTAATGATCCATTTAGATCAAATTCATCAGTGTTTCATCTGAACCTCAATGGAAGGGATAAGACTCGTGGAAAATCTTGCCTTTTGAGTTAATGTGGTCAATATCACAAATTTGTTTCAAATTTAAATAATGGCCTAAAGATGTGCAGAATCTTGAATATTGGATAGTTAAGCTGTTGCACATTTACTTGTTTTGTTCTAGAAGTTTAAAATTTTTTTACATTTTCTGTTTATTTCCAAAAGAAAAAAAAAATCCCAGATTGTCACTGTGGTCTCAGACTTTTGGACCCTGCTGTATGAGTGGTGCTTGTGAAGACCCTGTGAGAATCAGGAGGAACAAAATGTGGTAGAGTTAAGAGAGGAAAAAGGACAGCACCACAGATGGAATGAGTTTTCTGCCTATTAGTGCGATCATCCTCCCGAATGCTAAAACGCTGTGTTCCACGCGGCCTGTACGCTCTTATCCATTGGTGGGACGTGAGTGACCCTTTCCCATGGGAAAATTTATAGCTGTTCTGTTGGTGCTTAAACTGTGCTATGGGCCTGTGAATGCTGCCTGTAGGAGTGTAGCTCTTCTTCTTGGCTTAACTCATAGCTTTTTGGACAGCTTTTAGTTTGATTTGTTTGGAAAATGAAACATTTCTGTATATAGGCTAATGGCTAAGGAATGACTATCTGTGTTTAATCATGAGTTTCAGATGTGCTTAGGTATTTTGGAGAGCAATTTACACCAGTGTGCTGGTCATGCCTCCCCCCTCTTGCCTAAAACCAAAACATAGATAGGATTACCTGATGGACTGGAATTTGTTGGCTATAGACTCAGAATCTGGAGCTGGAGATAATGCATTACTGTCATGATATTAGAGATATATGCAAGGATTTAATGCACGTGAAAAAAAATCTGCAGATATTGTTAGATACATGTGTATAATTTAATACATTTTACGTGAAAGGCTTCAAAAGATGAAAATACTAGAAAATATCCTCAGCCTGTATTGATAAATTTGTTTTTTTACAGTGTAGAATAACTTGGTTTCGGAATGTGCATAGGGATCATTTAGTTTTTTTCACCATTATAATTTATATACAGATTCTGAATGGCCTCTGAATATTATTAGTAGTTCTGCTATATGGGCTGTTTTTATCATCACAATTTCTTGGAGTCGTTTCTTGTGGTTACTTCCCAGTTCCGCTTGATTCTCTGTGGGAGGAAGAGATCAGGTTCTGCTGTCTCATAACTGTATTAAAGGGATATACGTGGATGTTTCACTCGAGGTGTTTAAAGTAATGCTGATGCAACACTTGGATCACTTGGCTGTTTTCCATGTAGGATGGTTTATGGGGGTTTTTTTTGTTTGTTTGTTTTGCTTCAGATTCCTGGCATGTATATAAAAAAGTTTTACAAGCTTTCGTAGTGAAGCATTGGAAAGAGTTAAAAGTTGTTACAGTTATTTTCTAGTCACAGATTAAAGGCATTACCAAGAACTAAAGTGATAGCTGATGTTGCGTGTTGAGGTGCTTACTATACTATCCAACTGCTCTGTCAAGGTGCATTTAAACAGATTGCTTGCATGGCTTTCTTTAGCCCTGGGACGGCTGAACAGAGAGCACACAGCCTTATATCCAGGAATGATCTGGGTCTGTCTGGCTGATGTCATCCCCTCTCCCTCCCTTGGTAACTGAAACACACTGCCAGCATAAAGGAAGAAATTGTGCAATGTGGCCATTTTGTTTTTTGGTTACACTAACACTTTTACTAGATCAAAGCAGAGCTTAGCTCATAGTTTAAGGTATGCAAGCTGTGATATAATCAATCTCAGAGCCATTTCATTACATCATTCCCTCTCTCAATACTTTGGTTGTTCAGACTTGAATGGGTCATAGATTATTTTGCTCTCTGTTCATAATTTGTCCAATCAATTTCTAAAAAAAAATGTAGTCTGAGGTTTATGGAGAGGTTCATTCAATCTACACCAGACTAGGTCTTTAAAATCAGTCTAATATTGTTTTGAGGTATTTTTTCTATATTAAATAATAAATTGATCAACAAGGTTGATCAATTTGCTAACAGACGGAGTACTAGAAACATGCCTATACCTTCAGCCTCATCAGGAAATCCAGACTGTGTTCATTAATCTTGAGTAACTCCTATTTCCTGGTCCCGGAAACACCGAGAGCAGGGTGGGAATGCTATTAATATGTGATTTGGAAATGCCTCTAACTCTTCTTGCAGCCATCCCTTTCTCAAGCAAGATCTTGCATACAGCACTATTAATACTAAAGTATTAGTGTCTGATTTTTCCCCGTTTTCTCCCCAATTTGGTCTTGCCAGTGCCTACCCTCTAGCTGACTCTCCCCTATTACACAACAGCTGCCAGCTATCTGGGGCAAACACATGCTTCCTCCAAGACACATGGAGCCAAACCTCCTTGTCTTTTCTAACTTTATGCTCTGTCACAGGGCATCGTAACACACTCAGACAAGAGCACTATCTGCCCTCTTCCGCATATTTGAGCTCAGTTTTTAAGGATGACTTGAGAGATTTTGTATGAAGTTACTCATACTCCTTTAGTATAATATTTAGGGTGAGTTGACATGCTGTCTTATCTGCCATCCAATCAGCTCTTTTATGTTTCCTTGGTCATTATGTGTTTAACAGCATGAGGTTGCCTTTAGAGGAACAATCTACCCTGAGCCACATGTGTTTTAATGCTAATTTCGTGTGATATTAAATAGCGACCTAGATTTATTTTGTACTGAAGTTCTGAGTACTTTTTTCATCAACGTTAGTCTATTTTCACTTTGATTAATCGTTTCCTACATTACCCACAATGCCACTGACTACCTGCTAATATTACTAACTGTTATCTCTTATGTTTGAGTTTGTTTAATATTTTTCTCCTATTAAACACCATCCTTTGACATCAGAGCAGCACACAACTGCTAACTTCTCACCCGATTAATCAAAATATAGCGCAAACCAACAAATTAACACCACATATTTCAGAATAAATATATTTAAAGTAATTAATTTCAGCATGGGGATTTCCTTTAATGATCCTTAGATGAGCATGACTTTCCAGGTAAATATGGGAATGAATGGACATACAACATATGAATGCTGTCACAAGAAGATGCATATAGTGGACATATTTAGGTATTTATTGTTAATCACATGTTCTCACTTGTAAATGTTAAATTCAATGTGTTTAAATACAAGGCTCTTTAATTGAACCATTGTCTCCTGTATAAGTCTTGATCTTACAGATATTGTGTCCTGCATAACATACTCATACAGAAAAAAACAAAACAAAACTGCACGCTCTCAGAGAAAGCCTTTGCTATTTAAAATGGAAGCCATTGGTGTAAACAGAGTGCACTCTGGTTACAGACCTGATTGGCTTGCTCTTGCTATGTGATACATAAGGAACAGTTGTTTGGGGGTTTGTTCCAATTTAAAAAAGAAGCTTTTAACATTGGGAGCTCCACAGATGCTGTTATAGATTGGGTTCCCCTCTATAGGGGTTCTAAAAGAAAGGAAGGTTATGATGATGAAGTGCTAATATGACCAATTTTATACCATCATGAGAAGTAAATTATGTTATTTCTTAGTGGCGTTCTCAGATTTGCAGCATTTTCTGAAATGTCCACATAAGTGTGACTAGAGGTTAAAGTCTGAGTGGAGGTTAAAATTTCAATGCAGCTTTGATTTCTTCACTTGTCTGTTATGTTTATCTTCTAGTTATTATTTTTGGAATGTTTATTTTTGCAATTTAAGCTTGTGTGTGGCCAATTTTATTCTCATGTGGCCCAGTGAAAATGGCAGACAGACTGCCAGAACCCTGTGCCGATGTCTGGATGTCGACGTCCTGATCTTAAGCGGTCTCCTGGGCAGGGGTCATTGGCAGGACAGTTCACTAGCCCTAGTATATGCCGTTTTCTTTAATCGCTGCAGGAAGTAGGAGGCTATTTATCTCCGTAAAACCATAAACACGTGTACTCTAAAAAATTATGTTGTTAATTTTATTGCTGCAACACTATCTCTGCGACTAGATGAGGTGAAATATGGGATGTCGTTTATTATGTCGTAGATTCATTTATCAAACTTGGCTCTGCAGTGTACTTCTTATATTTAGTTCATGTACCACCACAGTTTCTTCAGTTACATTATATGGACAAAAGTATGTGGACACCTGACCATCACACCCATACATGAGCCTTCCACAATACGTTGCCACAAATTCAGAAGCACACAATTGTCTAGAATGTCTTTGTTTGATATAGAATAAAGATTTCCTTTAACTGGCACTAAGGGGCCCAAAGCTGTTGCAGCATGACAGTGCCCCGGTGCGCAAAGCGAGGTTTATAATGGCATGCTTTGTCATGGCTGATGCGGAAGAAAATTAGTGGACTGCACAGATCCTTGACCTCAACTCCACTGAGCACATCTGGGATGAACTGGAATGCCGACTATCAGTACCCGGCCTCACAGATGCCCTTGTGGTTGAATGGACAAATCCAAACAACCATGCTCCAAAATCTAGTGGAAAGGCTTCCCAGAAGAGTGGAGTCTGTTATAGCAGCAAAGGGAGGAGCAAATCCATCTTAATGCCCATGTTTTCGGAATAGGATGATCAGCAAGCACAAACTTTTGACTATATAATGTATAATTCTATTCTACAGTTTTGCCTTAACTCTTTAAACAAGTTAAGTGGTTACTTAACTCAATTATACAGTATATTTATAATTCTCAATCATTGTATGATCAAATAGTTTGTGCAAATATATGATTACCAAATTTTGCATCTCCATTTTTGATAGCAATATTCTCTAATATGTTCTTGAATAAACCTTTGCTCACCCTTTGACTCACACCCACCTCCCCCTGCCCATTCGTTCTGATATACATGTCACATAATGTTTAATTCACATACAATTTGGAGTGAAAGTGGTTTTATGTTGATTTTCAACATTTTTCTTTTGTAAAATGGAGGGAGATTGTTAGTTTCATTAATTTTGCCCTCAGTGGTTGATTGGAGGCAGGGAGCATTCTAGGCTTAGTGTGCCCTGATGCAGTAGTGCTCTTATTTAA
The DNA here is from genome assembly GCA_037577455.1 of Pangasius macronema. Taxonomy (NCBI): domain Eukaryota; kingdom Metazoa; phylum Chordata; class Actinopteri; order Siluriformes; family Pangasiidae; genus Pangasius; species Pangasius macronema. Next base: position 23,430,174 of record CM074947.1, read on the forward strand.
CCCTGCTGAGGAAATGATGGGTGGGTAGCTATAGGAAAAGCTGGAGGTATAGCAGCAACCTGACCGGTGTTTATACAAAGGGTTTGCAGAGTATGCATTATCAGACATCAGTGACATTAAGTTGGTAGGCACAGAGCTGCTAACAGGCCAGTTTGCTTTTGTTTCCTCTGTGTGGCCAAAGACAGTGAAATGATGAAAACCAAGCCCAACATCTATCTTCAAAGAGCTGAGTGATGTTTAATGGACATAGGAAAGAGGAAGCACTAAAGGCTTACTTTATCCATGTTTCACTGGTATCCTTTAACTATCATGGGGTTTTGATCATATTCAGCATTTTGCCTGAGTGTTTCCAAGTTCTGTGCCAAAGGAAACTTTACTATTCTGGATCCAGCTTATACTGCCAGGAGAAAAAGGATGCTGAAGGGAGGGGGGGACATTATGGCCAGCCACGTTCTTCCCAGTGATGGGGTACATTTCACATGCCACTGCTTTGCATTTAAGCCAAGCTGAAATGTGTGATGAATTTAACGACACAGCTAGTTTCTCTGAGAAATAAGAAAAATAGGAAGGGTATGATGTGTAAGAGGTTTGTTTAAAAGGAAATTACAGCTGATTGATTTATGCAGTGGACGAATTTTTGTGCTATTAGATTAGATTAGATTCAGCTTTATTGTCACTGTGCAGAGTACAGTGCCATTAGGAACATGTGAACCATTCAAACCTGTGTAATTGCGTTTCCACAGAAAGAAGTGAAGGACGTGTTTGCAGCCATCACTTTTGAGGCATCGTACAGGCTAGGCAAACATGTGCTGGATGTACGTCGGGAGCATGAGCTTGCTTCACTCTCTCCTGTACTGCGCTGGAGGAAAGGAGAGAAGATTGCAGCAAGGAATGAGGTTAGTTAGTATTGACCATCCAAAAGAGATCATGGTAAACTACTCCCCACTTTCATTTGTTCTTAGCCTCTGCAGCATGATTAAGTGAAGAATAGCTTCATTTGTTAAACATTTCACTAGTTTTTCAGTGAATTCACATTCAGGTGTGGTTTAATTTCCCAGGCATTAATGACTTGACTAGTTACTTTTGTGGAATGTGAATGACTGGTGGCTTTATTTGTGTAAAGCTCATCTTAATGCCCACACTTTTGTTTTACCCTCTAGTATAAAAATCTTTTAGTACATCAGGAATCAATTATCATGGAATTAATATCCTTTCTAACTATTCACAGTTTTTATTAATAAGTACCCCAAAAGCAGAGGTGCCAAATTTTTAATTCTAGCAAAAATATTATTTTGTTTTGGCGGACTGTAACTGGAATTCAGGTTTGGAATCTTTAAAGGTGAGGATTGGGCCGCCCTTGATCAGAAAAATGTCCTTGCAGTATCCGAACACAGTGTCTGAATTCTTGCACAATAGCACCCTCTAGTATTAGATTTACCATTTATCACACTGACATTTAGGTTGTGTAAACATCCTGTACTTTGTCTGTTTGCAGACTTGGTTTGAGAAGAACTGTCTGTCGGATGACTGTGCTGCTGACCTGAAGCTACATGGCAAACTGCTGCTTTCAGGGTAAAATCGTCCGTCTGTTATTCTGTTTTCTTCCTTGTTGCTCTCATTGTACTTGGCTGCTGCTTGCTATCCCATTTTAGGACACTGACGTCATAAAGGTTGAGTCGGTGTGGGTGTGTATGCTAGGGCTCTGACACATGCTTGGCTCTGACTAGTGCTGGATGTGGTCCATCTTCCAGCTCTTAAGGAGGTCTCAGAGTCTGCTTTGTAATGATTGAGGTCTTTTTGTCCAAATGGCAATAGTGTTTCCTTAACCTCACCGCTGAAGTCATATGTGAACCTTTCACCAGTTCAATCTTTTAGATGTTTAAACTGTTGTGTATGTGTGTGTGTGTGTGTGTGTGTGTGTGTGTGTGATATCCCATTGGTGAATATGCAAAAGGAATTATATAAACTGTACTAGTTTACATCAGACTCAACATTAGAGAACCTTTGAAACATATCAACATAGTTGAGGATGTGCTTTGCATGCATATGCCATATTGATTTATCATCATAATGATTTAAGGTCTCATCATTAAGTTGTCCTACATTTTCTGTCATTTTTTTCACTCAGACATCACATCAGGCCTCATCTTGCTCTTGGAGGGGTGAAAAATGTCTCCCTCAATATAACCATTGTCAATGCTGGAGATGACGCTTATGACACCAACATCTACCTAAATTTTTCCAGGGAGGTTCACTACATAAACTTTCTGCAGAGGGTGAGTCATTAAAACACAGACATATGTAGCATATTCTAGCTTTGCAAACGACAGAGAGATAGCCAGTTGTGTAGAAGAGGAAGTGCAGGAAACAGGAGGTGCAGCTGATTTACTGAGGTGAGCTAAAGCAGCTGGTTATCGTCATATCTCAGCTTTCTTTATCATCATATCTCAGCTTTCAGGCTTTTAAACTGACCCCCAGTTCCATATGTTTTACTGAAAGTAAAGTTATCAGAACACATTCTGTGGTAAGGACATGTGTGCCTTTTGAGATATCAGTCACACTGGACTTACTCAGATTCGAACGTGTGGATTTTTCTTTAGAGAGGAAAACAAACATGGGACTGACAGGCATAATCGCGGTTGAGGACTTCCAGTTTCGTTCCCTCAAATTTATTCCTTCTGTCAAGCCTCTATAGAAAAAAGTTTAAGAGTGGCACAGAAAAACAAAATAATCTGGCAAATGGAGTTTGCAATTTAAAAATGTGATTTTTAGATATATACAATGGGTTCCAAAAGTCTGAGACCACTACTGACCAGTTAATGCTTCTGTTTGGCATTCTTTTTAATTGAACACAAAGGTTTTCATTACAAATATATTTGTTGTTATCAGCAATAACAAGTAGAATCTTAAAAATATTTACATGAATTTCAGAGTTTCTTAGTATTCAGTGTGCCCCCTTTTTTGCTTTTGTGGACTCGAGCTGATATTTTACGTTTATGTTAGATCAAATTCATCAGTGTGTCTGAACATGTGCTTCAGTAGAAGGCATAAGACTCATGGAAAAGCTGACCTTTTGTACAAAGGACTTATGGTCAATATCCCAAATTTTCTTAAATATAAATAGTGACCTAGAAATTGTGCAACATCTTGAATATTGAATAGTCAAGATGTTGCACATTTCCTTTTTTTGTTTTAGAATTTAAAAAAAAAAAATTATTAGTATAAGTAAATACTAATATTATTATTTAATATTAGTAAATAAAAAATCATTAATTCAGTAAATAATGTTAGTTAAGGGAACCTTAATATAAAGAATTAAAAATAAATATGAAATTATTCATTTAATATACAGTATATATTAATAACTATGTAGTGTATATATAGTTATTTATATATTCTTGCCTATCTAGTGTCATTTATTTCCTTTTGTTAAAACCAGGGTTTTATGGATGGTACAGAGGGCATGACCCATCTGGGAAGAACAATACATACAGGAATCAACACTGCTTTGACTATTCTATTACTGTACACACCACACTGTTAAACCTTCACAGTACTCTAGCTCAGAAAAGAATCAGCAATGTTGATATGACTCCTTGCAGAGCAGAGGTCAGAGGTCAGAGCCAGAACAATTCCCATGGTGCTCTTTATCGCATTGCTGGACCACATATGAACTCGTACTCTCCTTTCGTTTTGTAGTAGACTTCATTGTTTGTGTTTTTTACAACCTTATTCCTAGACTGAGCTGTACCAGCTGATGGGTCTCAGAAACTCCCTCAGAATCACAATCAAAGGCAGCTGATGTGTAGACCCATACACAGTGGACTTTAATTAGAGCTATAGGTCATACCTTTTTCTTTGATTTAAGGAGATAAAGAGGCTATGTCACAGCTTTTAATCAGACTGATGTGTTAAGGAAGGGTACTTCCTTGTGTTTTCTGACATCCTGTGATTTGTGATGATGTCTGTTCACTTGTTAAGGGACAATGGGGAAAAAAAGCAAATGGCCAGATTTTGGACCTTTCCCTTTAGCATTCATGTAGAATTTAGATTTGCTTGTGTTAAAATAAATCTGGGAGTGCTGTAAGAAGAGAAGACGAAAGTGAGGGTCTCCTGGGTCTTGTCATTTTCACTAAACCATCTCTGAGCAAACAGGCTTTCAGAACATAAGCCAGCAAAAGTGAGGCAAAAAAAACATGCAGAACGTAGAGCAAACAGACTCAGAGAGAGAGTGTCCATATGTCGGGTCTTTCTCACAGACTGCCAGGTGGACAATGGGTAAACAAACTGTCTTCACTTCCTTTGCCCTCTCCTGAGGGAGGGTTTGCTGTTTGTGAAGCAGCACTGTGCAGTCAGGAAATAGAGGAAATTCTGGCACCCCAGTAGTCCCAGGACTGCCCTGTTATTGCTGGTGCAGATGTGTGTGAGTGGTACTTATTTACTCTCACTTTGTGAACGTAAAATAATACTCTGCCACCCTGGGCCACACCAGGTGCTCATAGAATAAACTTTGTCTAAACTGTGATGAAGTGAGTCAAACAAGTTACATGCAAAGTGACTCAAATATACACAGCCAAAGTATCATAGTTTTATGTTGTGTGTTTCACAAACATTTCTGAGCTCTCTCATCCCTGTTATCTGCATAGACAATTTATTGATATATTTTCTTCCAAGTGCACTCTAGTCAAGCTAAGAATAACCCCACTGTAAACTCAGGGAGGGGGACGTGCATAAGGCCCAAGACTCATGTGCAGCTCCACAGCCTCTGAGTCCTCCGCTCCTCCTTCTGCACAAAGTTTGATGAGCACCAGTTTGTCTGTTTTATCAGAGCACTTGTCAGAGTCCTGATGGCTCTCAGCTTTCTTCAGTCTTCCCACGCTTGATCTGTAGAAGGCCAGCTCCATGAACCATGAATGCTCATTCCCTGCAAGGGTCAAAGCCTTACTGTTTACACAATCCAGCCAGAGAAGTTACGCAGTGTTTGGACAAGCTTCCAAACACGCTGTCTGGAGGTTTTCACTTTTACTGTCCATTTTTTGTATGTTGTTCTATGTGTGTGTGTCTGTGTGTGTGTGTGTGTGTGTGTGTGTGTGTGTGTGTGTGTGTGTGTGTGTGTGTGTATGAGTATGTGAGGATAAAAAAAATGTGTCAGGTGCATTTTATTGTACATGTCCTGTGTAAGGCTGTTATGGTTTATGCATAGAAACCACAGAGAAAATTAACAGTCCTACAGTATTATTGTTTTTTGCTGTTTGACCAGTAGCAGTAGATCAGCTAGGCATTATAAGTTAAAGGCTTAATGGTTGAGATAGACTACAAAGATGCGCCATTGTCATTTTCCCCGCTAGTATTCTGAGCATTGGTTGGAAATTCAAGAAGTCATTCACATCGCCCTAGCAACCAAAGCAATGGAACTTGCCAAGATAATTTTGTCCCATTCATATTCTAGCTTTGAATTGTTTTGTATTGTATTGTATTGTACCGAACTGCATTTCTGACCTTTGCTATGGTCAGGTGGCAGGAAAGGACTCAAGTGCAGTGTAAGGAATCTTTATTGGTAAAGCTAGAACTCAGTTCCAAATTGACATGCAAAATTGTAATCAGGAAACAAGCAATGGTCAGGCGATCAACAAACAACATGAAATAGACTAGGCAAGAAACAATGTACCAAAAAGCCAGAAACATGAGCAAAACCAGGCAACAATAAGGCAGAATGCAAGGCTTGGTACAGACTGGTGACTAGGACACATAGCGAAGAGTGTGTGTGTGTGTGTGTGTGTGTGTGTGTCTGTGTGTGTGTGTGTGTGTGTGTGTGTGTGTGTGTGTGTGTGTGTGTGTGTGTGTGTGTGTGTGTGTGTGTTGAGTATTTAAATAGTGTGGCAGTAATTGTGCACAGGTGTTCGATCAGTAAGATGGTGAACGTGAACGTAACAGTCTCTGTGGTAGTTGGGTGTTGTAATCCTCTGCGGCCATAGTTGTAGACTGTGTGGTGTTCTGGGAAGTGAAGTTTAATGCCAAACGTAACAGACAGAACCCTCCATGTGACAGAACCCTCATACCTCTGGGAGCTATGTTTTATATTGGTCTCCCCCTAGGTCTTGGACCTGGGCGATCAGGGTGGCGAGCATGACAGAGCACGGGATCAAGAATGTCATGGGCTGGGATCCAGCACCACTCCTCATATCCCATATCCCTCCCATTTAATAAGGAATTGTAATTTACCTTCTTTCTGGCAGGAACTGATGATTTTCTTGACTATGTATGCTGGGATACCAGTGTAGAGCCCTACTTCTGGTTGGAGTTCTCATCAATTAGAAATCACTCACTTCTGAGGATGGACCCACATGGACAGCCTGAAGATCACTTAGGATGGTACCACTTAAAAACCATGAAGATGGCTTTGGATAACAATTCATATGGACAGTTATACTGCGATGGCTTAGCACTGCAATTGCTATGATAGCAGTTTTGCACTCAAGTCTCTGTCAGTGAACAGTGTATAAGTTCAACAAAACAGACTTCATGTGAAAACTGTAATGAATTTCTTGGTTACACAAAATGCACTATTTGACCATGTAGTACACAGTCATAGAAGGGGTTTATTTATAATCACACTATGTGTTATCACCCAGATGAGGATGGGTTCCCTTTTGAATCTGGTTCCTCTCAGGGTTTCTTCCTCATATCATATCATCAGTGTTTCCCTGCCACTGTCACCTACGGCTTGCTCAATTGGGATAAATTCACACATTTAAAATGTATATCCTGAATGTATTTATTTCTGTAAAGCTGCTTTGTGACAATGTCCATTGTTAAATGTGCTGTAGAAATAAAATTGAATTGAGGAGGGGAAGATAGGGTTCCTATCGAGGGATGGGGCCTGTATTGAATCCTTAAATAGTGTGCCAGTAATTTTGCACAGGAGTGTATGTGAAAGTAAGATGGTGAAAGTGAACGTGACAGTCTCTGTGGAGGTTGGGTGTGGTGGTAGTCCTCTGCGGAAATATATGTAGGTCATGTCGTGTTGTTTGGAGTGGAGTTTAACGGCGTACCTGGTGTTGACGTGACAGTTATATGCATGTTTTTTAACCCTACGTGAGGACCGAAACCTCAGCATGGTAAATTGAGAATTCAGAGATTTGTGAGAATATTTATCTGGTCCTTCATTTTTGTTACTGAGATTAAGTGTTGGGTTGTGTGAAGGCATTTCACCTAAGTCGGTTGATCGTCGAACCAATGTACCGTAGTGTGTATGTACAATCGCGACTTTTATGAAGACACATGTCGATATAGTCACTTGAAGTGCATATTTTTGACATCCTGCCTGAAACAGTGGTCAGGCCTTGAAGTCACTATTACCTATTATTTATTGTATTGTTCTTGTCATATGATGTTTTAATGCATACCAAGTCCACTGCTGTCTGAACAGTCAAAAAATGGCTACTTTATTACGGACACCTGCTCTTTCATGCAATTATCCAATCAGCCAAACATGTGGCAGCAGAACAACTCATAAAATCAAGCAGATACAGGTCAAGAGCTTCAGTTAATTTTTACATTAAACATCAGAATGGAAAAATTGTGATCTCTGTGACTTTGACTGTGGCATGGTTGTTGGTGTCAGAGGTGTTGATTTGAGTATTTTATGAACTGCTGATTTTCTGGGATTTTCACAAACTATAGTCTCTAGAGTAGAGGTGTCCAGTTTTATCCAGAAACGGCCAGTGTGGGTGCAGATTTTCATTCCAACCAAGCGGACGCCACACCTAAGTCTATTGAAAGCCAAGCTCAACTGATTAAACAGGTGGAAGGTGAGCTGTGGCTCCTACTTGATTAGAATGAAAGCCTGCACCGACACAGGCCCTTTGCGGATAAGATTGGCCACCCCTGCTCTAGAGTTTACAAAAAACAGTGTAAAAAACAAACAAAAAAAAAACATTCAGTCAGTGGCAGTTCTATGAGCGGAAACATTATGAAGATGAGAGAGGTCAGAGGAGAATGGCCACACTGTTTTGAGCTGACAAGAAAGTTATAGCAACTGAAATAACCACTCTTTACAACAGTGGTGAGCAGAAAAGCACCTCACAATGCTTAACACATTGACCTTTGACGAGGTTACAACAGCAGAATACCAGATTAGTTTCCACTCCTGTCAATTAAGATCTGCGGCTACAGTGGGCTGAGCAAGTGTGGACAACTGAAGACTGGAAAGATGTCACCTGGATTGATTAATCTTGATTTCTTTTGTGATAGGAAAATGGTAGGATCCCAAATTTGCTTCAACAACAGAAATCCGTGGATCCAGTCTGCTTTGTGTCAGCAGTTGAGGCTGGTGGTGGAGGTGTAATGGTGTGGGAAATATTTTCTTGGCAAACATTGGGCCCTTGAGTTGAGTGCCACAGCCTGAGTATTGTTACTGAGGACATGCTTCCTTTATAATGGCTCCTTCCAGCATGAAAATGAGCCATGTCACAAGGCACAAGTCATCTCAATCTATTTCCATGAATGTCACAGTCAGTTCAGTGTATTTCAGCAGCCTCCCCAGTCACCACTGTATTTGAATCCAGTACAGCCTTTTTGTGATATGGTAGAATGGGAACGATAAAGCCCTAATTAAGTGGCCAGTAAGTGTATATACAGTGAGGGAAGAAATTATTTGATCTCCTGCTAATTTTGTATGTTTGTCCACTGACAAAGAAATGATCAGTCTATAATTTTAATGGTAGGATTATTTGAACAGTGAGAGACAGAATAACAACAAAATAATCCCGAAAAACGCATTTCAAAAATGTTATAAATTGATTTGGATTATAATGAGAGAAATAAGTATTTGATCCCCTATCAATCAGCAAGATTTCTGCCTCCCAGGTGTCTTTTATACAGGTAACGAGCTGAGATTAGGAGCACTCTCTTAAAGGGCTCGTTTCCTGTATAAAAGACACCTGTCCTCAGAAGCAGTCAATCAATCAGATTCCAAACTCTCCACCATGGCCAAGACCAAAGAGCTGTCCAAGGATGTCAGGGACAAGATTGTAGACCTACACAAGGCTGGAATGGGCTACAAGACCATTGCCAAGCAGCTTGGTGAGAAGGTGACAACAGTTGGTGCGATTATTCGCAAATGGACGAAACACAAAATAACTGTCAGTCTCCCTCGATCTGGGGGTCCATGCAAGATCTCACCTCGTGGAGTTTCAATGATCATGAGAATGGTGAGGAATCAGCCCAGAACTACACGGGAGGATCTTGCCAGTGATCTCAAAGCAGCTGGGACCATAGTCACCAAGAAAACTCAGGTCCCTCTGATCAACTCTCTCAGGTCCCCCTGATCAAGAAAGCACATGTAGAGGCCCATCTGATGTTTGCCAGACGTGTTGTGGTCAGATGAGACCAAAATCGAGTTCTTTGGCATCAACTCAACTCGCCCTGTTTGGAGGAGGAGGAATGCTGCCTATGACCCCAAGAATACATGCCCACTGTCAAACATGGAGGTGGAAACATTTATAAACTTTATGCTTTCGGGGTGTTTTTCTGCTAAGGGGACAGGACAACTGCACCGTATCAAATGGACAATGGACGGGGCCATGTATCCTCAAATCTTGGGTTAAAACCTCCTTCCCTCAGCCAGGGCATTGAGAATGGGTCGTGGATGGGTATTCCAGCATGACAATGACCCAAAACACACGGCCAAAGCAACAAAGGAGTGGCTCAAGAAGAAGCACATTAAGGTCCTGGAGTGTCCTAGCCAGTCTCCAGACCTTAATCCCATAGAAAATCAGTTGCCAAACGTCATCCTTGAAACCTTAATGACTTGGAGAGGATCTGCAAAGAGGAGTGGGACAAAATCCCTCTTGAGATGTGTGCAAACCTGGTGGCCAACTACAAGAAACGTCTGACCTCTGTGATTGCCAACAAGGGGTTTGCCACCAAGTACTAAGTCATGTTTTGTGAAGGGGTCAAATATTATTTCACTCATTAAAATGCAAATCAATTTATAACTTTTTTGAAATGCGTTTTTCTGGATTTTTTTTTTTGTTGTTTTTCCGTCTCTCACTGTTCAAATAAACCTATCATTAAAATTATAGACTGATCATTTCTTTGTCAGTGGGCATACAAAATCAGCAGGGGTCAAATAAATTTTTCCCTCACTGTAAGAGGTGTGATGGTTAGAAAATATTACACAAAAAGTTTACTTTTTTTAAGGATGAGGATGTAAGGATGAGTTTGCAGTCCTTTGCATTGAGCCAATGTCAGTTCACACCGTTGTGGTACAGCTGTGCTGTATTTCTCTGAGATACCGTGACCTAGAACATGTATATTTTGAGCTCACACTTAACTTTTTTACTCCTTTAACCAAATGTCAATTTCTCCTGCAGGAAGAGAAGGGAATTTCCTGTGAACTGATTCAGCTGGACTTCCTCAAATGCAGTGTGGGATTTCCTTTCATGAGAGCGCAGACTAAGGTGGACACATAAGAGCCACTTTACCTAAGTAAAATAAATTGACTTATGCACCGTTTTTATTAAGTACATCTCAATTTGTTTCATGCACTTTTTCCTTAAAGAATGTTAAATCTAGTAGTTCCTTCAGCAGAAAATTTCAGGGATCTGTACCTCTGATCCTTTTTTAATGTGTCTGTGTTCCTTTCTCTTTTAGTACCATCTGTCTGTACTTTTTGACACAAGTCATCTCTCTGGTGAAAATGAAACACTGCTATTTTTAGTACATGCCAGGAGGTGAGCCTTGATGTGTACATATATATTGTATACTATATATATATATATATATAATATTTGTTATTTAGTGACTGCCATAATGTTTATGTTTGTACTTAACTGGTTGGATTCCATATTTGGCCTTTTAAAGAAAAGTCTTGATTTCTAAAAATAAATAAATAAATAAATAAAACAGCACTTGTATTACACATATAATAAATTACAAAACTGGAATTATTCCCTCCCCTAATGCATTTTTAAGAAGACTGCAGTGCAGAAAGTTATTTATTTTATACCTCACAGGCTGCTGGACGGAAAATACACAATGTATAATATCTCTATATAGCCAGGTATAGTAAGTGTTAATGTGTGATTGAACTTTGTTATTGACTGTTCTTTTACTCGCTGTGCTTGTGAATCTTGTTTGTGTAATTTAGCGCCAACCCAGAACATGAGAACAACTTACACGATAACACATTGGAGCTGTCCATCCCGCTGATGCATGAAGTGGACACAGCTGTGACTGGGTAAGAGTTTAGTCCATCAGAGGTCTAAACACAGCTCACTTTAAACACAACTCACATTAAACACAGCTTACATTAAAAATAACTAACTTTAAACACAGCTCACATGAAACACAGCTCACATTACACACAGCTCACATTAAACCCAGCTCACATTAAACCCAGCTCACATTGAACACAGCTCACATTGAACACAACTCACATTAAACACAGCTCACATCACACACAGCTCACAATAAAACAGCTCACATTGAACACAACTCACATTAAACACAGCTCACATTACACACAGCTCACATTAAACACAGCTCACAGTAAACATGGCTCACATTACACACAGCTCACTTTAAACATACAACTACATGAACTAAAGTAAACTAATGAATAGGCTGTGCATACCTGTGCAATGTTGGTATTTGTTACGATCCTTACTGACTGAACTACAAACCAATAATTAAAATGTAAAATGGTTGTTTTACAGAAATATGTAAGACCTAGACAAAATATGCTATCTTTTGCAAATTAGTGTGTTTCGTGTTAATTACTGTGCATGGTTGTTCACTGCACACACACCCTGCAGCTGAACATTGGCTGAGCAGCTGTTCTGTTTTTATTACACCACTGGTTGTAATGCTAGGGATTTTCAGAATAAGACAGGTCTAAAACACTCCATCAGAGTCCTGTTTGAAATAGAGGCATAAAAGTGAATATAAACAACTCTGCTTTGCAGGTTGTCCTTCAGCTCCTAATGGTTTTAGATCAACGTTTCTAAGACTTTGCTCTACTATAGGGACAGTAATATTATAGCTATAGATAGATTTAGCAATTGATATAGAGTTTTTCAGCACCTTTATGTTATATATAAATAGTAAAAATACTTATGTCATATTTACATCTTTTTTTTTCATATAATCACAAAAATACAAAATTTCTATTGTGCTTTATGTTTCAGTGATGTTTTGTGTTACTATTGTATTTAACATGTCAATGTCGACCTGGCAATATTAGATCAAAACAGATACCTAATATCTACCCCTGTCTCCGCAGTGTGGTTACTCCTTCTTCATTCGTGTATGGAAATTCTGTTGACTCTTCTCGCTTTGTTCAGCTGGAGGACTTGGAGTGCAACTTCCAGCCTCTCAACTTTACATTTCATGTATGCAATTATTTATCATATAATATAATGCTTATGGAGTGGATTTTCTTGCATGCTCTAAATGAAAAAAAAAACAAATAGAAGGGCTCTACAGTGTCTTTTTGAAACCGTACCATATCTTGATGATCATGATGATATCTAAAATACAAATAATTGGAGCTGGACTTCTACAAGTATCCACTTCTACAATGTTGTTGTTTTAGGTGATAAACAATGGGCCAAGTAGACTGCCGGGCTCCACCGTGGACATAAGGATACCTAACATGCTGGTGGGCAATGGAGCAGACATGTTCCACATCATAGACACACAAGTGAGTACATCATTAACACTGTAACATTTATATGTGTCAAAAAAAATGTCTGTATGTAAAAGTATGTAGTTTGTACAGTCATTTGAACATTAAGTTTGTAACTGTGATTTCTATCATATACACTCTGTATTAGCACTGTGACCCTTGGTATTTATATTTGTTTCATCAACACAACATTTGATTAGACTTTCAAATAAGCAGGTCCATTAGTGAAATCAGATTTAGCGGAACACCCGCCTGCATTTGTAATTCATAAATATGATGATTGTTAGTGTAGACCAAACATTTATCATTAGGCTTGTAACAGCTTTTACATAATCATTCAGGCTGATTATGATTAATCATTTCATTTCACAATCACGTTATGTTTCAGTATAAACGTCTATTTAAAATCTGATTATGCAGAATGTGTCAAGAAACACATTTGCTGTGTAAGACAGGCAGGCAAAGATTTAATTTAGTTACATGTTCAATGCTTCCGAGCCCCTGGTTCAGTCCTTGTGTTACTGTCTATGTGCACTATTTTTCCCCCAATTTTCTCCCTAATTTATTCATGAATTTATTTAATTTATTCCAAATCCCACCAGCTACCAACTAGGGAGGGCGAAAGCTATCATGTGCTTACTACGAGGCACATGAAGCCAGCCTACTCCATCTTTTCATGCAACGTCAGGGGGCAGTGTAACAGAAAGACACTCAGAGGAAAGCGCTATCTGCCCCCTTCTGCATGCATGAGCCCACAGACACCCACGATTGGTCAGTGTCACTGTGATTGACAGGGGAGAGAGAGTATGCCACCCCTCCTCCCTGAGAGCATGGCCATTTTTGGTTTCTTGTTCCTTCACTCGGAAGCCTGTCTATGTGCACTATTATTATGCTTATAAAAGTGTAAAGCCAGCAGAAAAGACAGTTAGGTTGTTAATTGCAACAGGCATATTTTGAAATAAGTATATAGATATAATCAGCTTTTGTCTACATTACATTTCGGTTCTTTTGAGAGACCATGATCTTCACACTGTTTTGCCTGTGCTGCTGGGTGGTTTCTGACAGTTTAACAGAGACATCACCCTCTGTTAATAGGGCAGCAAGTACCTCAGGTAATACTACATAATACTAGTAAATCTCACAAGAGCTCTTATTTTATATGGAGTAATGAAAGACTAACATTGCATAAGACCCTTTGCAGAGTATGTCATGATCAGCCTGTTAAAAGGTGGACTGAGAGCTTCTATCCCACCCATCAGCCCAATATGGCATTATTTAATGGAACACCAGAGAGCTTTTACAGAAGGAAGACACTTAAAGTATTTTTTCTGTTCTTTACAGTACCACAGACCTGCATTAGTGTGGGAATGGGTATGAGATTTACGATACCTCCCAAGTAAGGAACGTTGTTCACATGGTCAAACCTTATGGCAAATGCACATATGGGAGTAGGGATCACTGCATCACTCTGCTGGCAAAACACAAGGAATTTTATATCAACAGTAAAGAACAATAATATCATTTAGCTCATTAAAAACAATTAAAAAAAAGTTTCAGAAACTCTGATTTTCTTCATATTCACCTGTAAATAAAAGAGAAAGATCACAGAGCAGAAAGCATAGAACGACTACTAAACTGTCAAAAAAGAGGCAAAAGTGGAAGTCTACAAGAATAGAAAAATTATTATTTAGCAGCATAAGTCAAAGTCACAGCTACTGAAAAGGCCAAAATATGGAGAGAAACCAAGAGTCCTCACTGATGCTGTATTAAAAGCAGGAGGCTATGCCCAGAGTGGTAGCGGACATTGCAGCAGCTGTAAGAGAGATGAGTTAAAGAAAATATGTAAAAAGGTGAAAAGAAAGGTTGCTTTGTAAATGTCAGGACCCTTTGCTTTACAGAGCCAGAGCCTCACTAGGCTTTCGGTTAGGGCTGGAGGAGGACTGTGATGTGTTCGGGAACAAGCCGGATTATGGCACACAGCACACTAGGGAGTATATGGCTCATTGTAGGTTGAGGCATACCAGATGGGTCACTTTTCTCTCTTTGAAACAGAAAATCTAAGCACAAACAAAACTTGGACATTTACAGGAATGATGCAGATTCTTGTTGTCAGCTGAACTGATGCTGGCTTAAAAGTGTTGCACAACATTAAAAGATGAGGCAAACAGATCTTTTAAGCCAGTTTTCATCCTCTGAAAAAAAAATCATACCATTCTCTAAATATCTGTGCCCTCCTATTTGTTAACTCTTCCAGTAATACCAATTCTATCATTTGCGCCACCTCGGCTTATGGCTACCATGTGCACAGGCCAGCCTGCCCTCCCTTCATACGGCTTCTCTTTATCTTTTGTATATTCAGTATTTCTTAAATGTGAATTTAAAAAAATATTCAATTTGTGTGTGTAATTGAAATAAATAAGTGATTTAAACTGATGAATAAAGTGATGTATTTCCTGCTTGCACATTTGTCCATATAGTACACAATAATAGAATTTATAGGGATTTATTTATAATTGCACTAGCCGATGCACCCAGATGAGGATGGATTCCCTTTTGAGTCTGGTTCCTCTTGAGGTTTCTTCCTCATGTGGTCTCAGGGAGTTTTTCCTTGCCACCGTCGCCTCTGGCTAGCTCATTAGGGATAAATTCACGTATTTACAGTACATTTTTTTAATCCATTTGTTTTCACAAAGCTGCTTTGTGACAATGTCCATTGTTAAAAGCGCTATACAAATAAAAGAAAATTGTTTTTAACTTCACAGCATAAGCCATATATTAATATACAGTAACCAATCCGATCCAATCATTCATTAGTCTTCTTATGCATAAATTTACACACACTCAGGAGCACGAATAAGATATGAACGTTTTTTCAAGATTTACAGGATTTTCATGAATACCATGTTTCTTGTGCAAACACTTATATGAATGATTTATGAATAAATCTGTTCGTATCCAGCTTGATAAATGAGTGACATTTTTGAGGGCGGTTGTAAGACTGTCATTTGAGGAAGGGCACAGTACAGTGACACAGCGCTGCGGGTGGCGAGAGCAAAACAATGGGGAGGCCATTAGACATTTCCACAGATGGAAGCCCCTTGTCTGGCTGGAGAGGACAGAGGTGGAAAAGGCTAGAGGGGGAAGAGCTGCCTGGGGGCACTGGTGTGAGGTGGAGGTTAAGTAATAAATCACTTGAAATGAGGAAACCTGTTGAGGAGGAGCCTCTGAACTCCTACTGATTGCCTATCCTTTTATCTCTTAAATCACCCAGCAGGTCAGAGTTCATCCATGTAGAATGAGGATGACTATCCCAGCACATCTCATACTCATCAAATATCTTTATAAAACCACTCAGAAACTGGAACCTGGAATGGAATGATGTAGTGTATGTCAAACCTGGACTTATATATTTATGCTGTAAAAATTTAAATTACAAGAATAAAAAAATAACGGAATACACCAGTTTTAATGCATAGTGTCCTACAACATTCACTGAATGAAGCAGCCAACACTCATTGCTTCAGGCATTTCCCAAAGAGAAAAGCTCACAAGAAAGTCCTATTTCACAGAGATTGCAATGTATGCAGCTATACAGAGTGCACTCGTAAGCCATTTTCACAATCAAAACCCTTGACAATATCAGTGTTCCAGTAATGTTCGGGCTACACATCATTCAAACTTGCAGCAAAAAAGAAGACATGAAAGTCCCATTGCACTTGTTTTTATTCCTGTTGTCACTTCACGCCGCTAATGTTTTAATCCTTGCTTGTAATGTATTGGTTTCTGTTCACACATGAGGCTTCAGATAATTCTACAGGAATTCTATTAGGTCTATTCCTGTGTCAGATTTCCCAGGCTTTTGACTGTTCATGCTTAACCCTTTCTTGATAAATAGCTGTTAGTGAGTCCTGTGTAAGTGTGTGAAAGGCTCTTGTGGTGTCCTTCAGGTAGCTGAGGGCAGAGGGAACTGCACATGGCACAGAAACCCCACACCATGCATCATCCCCCAGGACAGAGAGAGCATTTTCCACGCCATCTTTGCGTTCTTCACGAAGTCTGGCAGGAGGGTCTTGGTAAGTCAAGACTGTTCCTGAAAAGTCCATGTTCTACTGAACGTTTTTTTAAAGGGACAATTGAGTTTAGAGATATTTATCTAGCCTGCTATATGGTTTCCATGAACTACATATAAATTTAAGACTTGTTTCTTTTAAACCATCATATAATAAAGTACCACCTTCCTAACTGCGGTTCTTGTGTTGAGCAGAGTGTGTGTGTGTGTGTGTGTGTGTGTGTGTGTGTGTGTGTGTGTGTGTGTGTGTGTGTGTGTAATGTGATGGTGTCCTCTGTCTACAGGACTGTGACCGGCCAGGAAGAGCCTGTCTAACCATTTCCTGTAGCCTAGGATCCCAAGCTAAAGACGAAGCTATAATTATCGATGTGCAAATGCTACTGAACACTGAAACACTTAAGAAAGTAAGATCTTTCTTGACCAATAATAATCAGTATGTTCACCACCCAAAAAAGTTGTGAAAGCAAAAAAGTGCAAAAGTATAATAGTCTTCTATGAGATACTTAACCAACATCATGTCATAATGTATGTACTGTATATTGGAGTGGATTGGCCTGGTTTCCATCCAAATAGGAATAAATATGTCCCAATTTGTGTTTCATGCAGGACAGCTCTTCGGTTATTCAGTTTGTGACACGAAGTCATGTCCAAGTGGACAGCCGAGCTATGGAGGTGTCCAGCGGCCTACCAGAGGACATTTCTGTGAGTAGCAGTCTATTATCAGTTCTGTCTTTAAAAATATTATAGTTAGCATTATGTCAAGGCAGTCCCTATATACACTCCACACTTACTCACTTACTGCGTGGCATTGAAGAGAAAGCTGATATTGAAAATTTTGAGTCATGACCCAGATGCTCCAACACTATCTAAAGCTCTAAGCACTAAAATCAAATTTTAAGACCCCAACCCCCAAAAGTGTTCTCAGATACACAAGGCTAGACTTCCTCTTTTACTGGTTGAAGGCTAATCCCAGGAGAACTTGTGATGTGGTGATGGTGGAGGTATGAATGTCCTGGAACACAGCACAGCTCTCAGCTGATTGAGTTGCATGGGACCCTGAACTCCAGCACTACCAAACATGAAGTAATTCAGGATAGTACTATTAAAATGGGCCTGTGTCCAGCTCCTGTTCCTCAGCTCTAAGTAAATGGTCATGCCCCTCTGTCCCAAGGCAGTTTTTTTCATTAAAGTGAGTGGATCTTTAGAAATGAGGTCCTCCTAACATGTGCATTCTTTACCTCAGTTTGTTGTGTGCTATTGGCCCAGGCCGTCTGTTCGTCTCTTTTACAGCAGTACATGTGCATCAGCTGTTTTAAAATCCCCAGTTTATCTTAGCTTTATTTTGGGGTCCCTGGAGAGCTAGTAGCGCTCTCACCGCCCCGGCCAGGGTTTGATTCCCGGCTGGGGAACCGACTCCAGCCACTGGGGTTGCACATGATGGTTCACTCCCAGTGCGGGTCCCAAGCCCGGATAAATTTCAGGAGGGTTGCTTCAGGAAGAGCATCAGATGTAAAAACTGTGCCAAATCAAATATGCAGACCAATGGTCCTCTGTGGCGACTCTTAACAGGAGCAGCTGAAAGAAGAACAACAACAACATCTTTAGCTTCATTTTAGTGTCTCATTATCTTTGCATTTAAACAGGTCAGTCTGACCTTAAAAGAACACAAGAATTAATCATACTTGATTTGTTTTAATTTAATATATATAATTTAATTTAATATATAATTTTGTAAGTGCAGACCACACCCTCAACTGAATGACTCACTGTGATTGAGACTGTGGAACTTTGGCTGGAATTCTGGGTAGCCGTTGCTCTGTGATAGATAGCCAGGCCCCCAATAAGAAGTCTTGGGTAGGAGTTGTTGAATACTAATGAGGAGGTGGTGGGGCAGAAACATTATCATCAGTGGAGAAAGATGGAAAAGATGACAATTTATAGGAAGTTAATTAGGAAGAAGGTGGATGCCTGGTCCTTCTCTCCATGAGAATAGTGCAGATTGGCCAACTGTAGAGGTTTCTATTTTTGAATTAGTTGTATCCAATTCTCACAAGCCATGCAGCATTGAAGTAAACTGGCAACAGTGTTTTGTACTCTTTACAGATGTGGAAATGTGACAAGCGGTGTTGGGGTTCAGGGTTGGATTTAAAACTCTATTTTTGTTACTGCATTTCAGGTTAAATTCTCCCACATTTTAAGGTCACAGACCATATATTGTGTGTCAGTAGTAAAACATGAGAGAGAGAGTGAGAAAGAGAGAGAGAGATTACATGGGTCTCTGTTGGAAACCCTTGAGAATGAGTATACTTTAATAACTATGTACAGTATTTATGAAAAACTAGTATAACATACAGTATATTTCAGTTCCCTTCAGTTAATAGTGTTTTATTTTCCTTTCCAAAGTAATGCGCTATAAACACAATGCCTTTCTTCATATCTTTTGATGGGTAAAGTTGCAAAGTTGAGCCGATATGTAATCATTGTGACATTTTATAAACATTAAATATGCTTTCACATTTATTGTATGTATTAAAACAAGGCAGCTGTGCAATACGTGATCCAGACACTTCATTCTGAACACATGACTGTGGTCTGCAGGGAATATCTAAATATCAGATATTTTTCTTTTAATTAAAAACCAGCTGTGACTGTCTAAGGTTGTGATGGGCTTTTGTTATTAGATATTTTGTGTCTATTAAAAGAATATGTGTGAGAATCTGTATATGCTTTTTGTCTAATCTTCCTTTGTTACGTTGCAGCTGGTGTTTGAGGCACTGCACAGTCAGGAACCCAGGGGTTACGTGGTGGGCTGGATCATTGCCATCAGTCTGCTAGTGGGGATCCTCATCTTCCTCCTGCTGGCTGTGCTGCTCTGGAAGGTATTGTTTTAGCCTATAAAAACTCAAATGATTGACTAAGAGCAAACAGTCATATGACTCTGGGCTTTAGTCATAGTCACGGTTATTCTGCTTGCTGCTTCACCCTTTACCTCCTGACCTGGAGATCCTGTATATTTACAGTGCTAGATTGTTGAAATGATTCTCATTGAAGACTGTGAACCATCAGGTCATATAGGCCATAGCTAGTACTGACAACATCTGCCCATTCACAGTACACTAGAGAAGCAGTAATTTCAAGATTCAACCTGAATTAAATCGCATTGCCATAACTCAGGCAGCAGCAGATGCTCTCAGGTTCACTGGGGAAACTGTTCAGTCAGTGCAAAAGAAGCTTACCTCATATGTGTCATTTCTATGGGCTCAGATGCTTGCAGAATTTCATAATAATAATGTGGTGTTAAATCATGGTACTTACTCAAATATTTCTCTCTAAGATGATTTAAAGGCATTCTTCCAGCATACTAGAGTCCCCGTCCATTAACAGACAGTGTAGGAGTCTTTCCTTCCCTTTTTATAAGCATCACATGCCCCAAAGGGTACTGTCATTTACACACTTGTCTCATGAAGAGCAGCTTTTTTTGGACAACATAGCCTAAGGGGCCATTTGAGAGATCCCATCCTGTCATTGCAACCATGAAAAGGACAAGTGCTCACAAGTGCTCACATTTACAGCATCTCTAAAAAGACGTGGCAATGAAACTGATTTCAGGCCTGTTCCCTACAAATTCCTACTTTTATTTTCTTCCGTTTTCCACTGGGAAAAACACAACAAAATCTTGGAATGTTGATACAGGGATACATTTCCCTCCCATTCCCCAACACCATGAATCTGCCAAAACAAACCCATTTTTACAAGAGCTGCACATATCCAGCATGGAGGAAATTCAGGAAATGCCTGAGGAGAACGGAGGTCTAGATCAATAAATAGCGCTCAAAGCAAAGACAAATCCACTGAGTCACCCAAAGAGGAACATCATTTTTACTGCTGTGACATTTACTGACCTTCACACTGGTTTATTTATCTTTTTGATCATACAGATACAGATTTTATGTCTGTCTATCACTTCATATGTTTAATAATTCCTAAATTTACCCCTGAAAAATTGTAAATGAACATGTTTGGCAAGGCAGCTAATGGTTTTCTAGGGGCCTTGGAAGCAAGGAAACAAGGCTATAATGCCATGTCCCAAAAGGCACACTTGTCGTCTCACATTTGCACAAGGTTATACGGCGGTGCCCTATTTTTCACTTCAAAATGGTACTTTAAAGAGTAGCCTTACTGCACTCTTTAACGAAATGTGCAATGAAACAGATTCAGCAGCAGTCACCTACCCAAAATTCAATGAGATTAGTGTTAGCAAGGACCAATCGTAGCAAGACGAATAAACATGAGAATAATACCTCCAAAATGAAGTCCTTGTGTTTTGTTATTAATTGCATTAGGTTTACAGCTTTTATGAAATGGTTCTCTTTGGGAGGGACAAGGTTGGACAGGATTAGGAACGAGTACATCAGAGGGACAGCTCATGTTGGATGTTTTGGGGACAAAGTTAGGGAGGCCAGATTAAGATGGTTTGGACATGTTCAGCGGAGGGAGAGTGAGTATATTGGTAGGAGNNGGATATGAAGCTAGTGGGTGCAAGTGTTGAGGATGCAGAAGACAGGGATAGGTGGAGAGTGATGATTCGCTGTGGCAACCCCTGAAGGGAAAAGCCGAAAGAAGAAGAAGATGAAACAAACATGAAATAACTGATTAAACCAAGTATGATTCATCTAATCTAGATATTTACCTAATGAATGTTTATAGCATACACATCATTTTATATAGAGCTACTGCATGCAGTCAGCATGGTGCATCATTTAAATTTGTCAAAGTGAACTTGTACAATTATGTTTTGGTAAAGGAACTGACAATAAGATAAATAACCCCATTCTTCATCAGCGTTGACAGTTTTCACTGGATATTGCACTGCAGCTAATTGATTTAATATATTTCAGTGCAAAACATGGTTGCCTCTGTCAGAAGGTTCAGACTTGGATGTAGACAGAGTTTTCAACAAGATGATGAGGCAAACATACTTGCCATGACCATCTCAGTCTCACTCAGATTTAAACCCCAGTGAAATCCTGTTAGAAGAAGGAAGTCCATGTGCACAAACTTAAGAATATAAAGGCACTTAAAATATTCTGCCTAGAGGAAAAGACCAAAAGCCTTTACAAGTGTCTCCAAACTTGTTAGACCTTACTAAATATTATTGTCTCCAGGACAGGAGTCACCCAGGGTAGAAAATACTTGAGTAATTCTTTGTTGTTACTATACTTATGTTTTATTTTGGCATTTTATACTTTGCTTGAATAGTATTGAAATTGTAGTCTTAAGTACATTTCAAAGAAAAAAACTTACATTTTACTCTTGACAGTTTTGTGTAAAGTTTGGCAGTAAAAAGTTATTTTTCCATTAGCTGTATGATAGAAATTGTCTCATATTTTAGAGAAGGTCACAATATGACACATACTGACATGCTTTCTTTCTTTTTTTTGTCAGATGGGATTTTTCAGGCGGCGTTACCGAGAGATAATAGAGGCAGAAAAGAACAGGAAAGACAGCGATGAGAGCTGGGATTGGGTTCACAAGAGTGAATGAGAGCCTGGGGTCGTTTCAGATGACCCAGTAAGCTGCTACCTTCACCACGGCCATGTCCTTAGACTCATACCATCCAGTCTTCCATATGTGGAAGAGAAGAATATTCTCCAGATTTTTCGGAGCCTTGACACTTTTTCTGTAGGTAGAAATGGATATTAGGCATGACAATGTGGTTCACCAGATATGACTCACAGTGGAATTCCATATGATCCCAACGGAGGTGGCCGTCTGCCAGTTGGAGCGGAGAGACGGAAGGAAAGAAATGGAGACTTCCAATAAAGGATATGGATATTGCATCAAAACTAGCAGATCATAAAAACCCTCAGGGCGCTGTTTAAGAGCAGAGACCTATTTTTTTACATGTATTCATGTATGTTGTATAAATGAGAGCTTCAGGAGGGCTTGTACATTTTGTGGCCTTCAAACATATATTTTTGGTATTGATGTTTGAAAGCACTGATTACTGATACATGCTGAAGACTTGATACTCTTCGTGTAAAGATCAATGTTCCAGGAAGAACATATAATAGTATAATAAGTTGGAAACATCCTACAAATGAAGACTCGTACTTTTTCTTTCCATTTCTCATCCATCCAGTTTGATGCTTTGGTTTTTGTTTTTTGGTTATTTATCAGTTAGAGAAGAAACAGAGAGGCTCATGTCAGTGCAAATTACCAATACTTTAATCATGCACATTTGCACTGGATAATGCTCCATTTTATAAATGATACGAACAATTCTATGCAATCCCTTTAGCCCTGCATACCTTCTCTGATTTCTTTTGAGAGTAAACAAATCGTCCGCCAAAAAAGTATAATAATGCAGTAATCTTGAGTCCAGCCTTTGCACGCATCGTTTTCTTAAAGCTTTCACTGTTTTTGTGAAGTTTTCACTGTTTTTGTAAAGCTTTCACTGTTATTGTAGTGTAATTATTCTTAGTCTCTGGTCAAATATTGCACCTAAAGATAAATCAGAATGTGCTGCACTTCATGACTGGGCCTAAGCTCACGCTTAAGGGCTTTTGGGAAAAGTTTTATGTCAACACATTGGAATGCAAAGCTCCCTCATAACTCAGAGCACATCAGTTATAAAGCAAAAAGCCCCACACCAAGCAGAGGTGTTCAGTCAAAACTGTTTTATTCATTGGCCAATGAAGCATAATTGTAAAATGCAGCAGTAAAACAGAACAATGAATATAGAAAGTATTCAAATCCAACATCATGTTCTGGTTTCTGGTGTGAGGGCCTAAACCAGCGAGCAAAACTGTAGCCATTATTTTCTCATTTTCTTTCAATTCTTACCCATAATCTTTATCATACACTGAAACTTCAAGATTTGTATCATTTTTGTTTGAATAGAAAATGTTTATAAAACATAGATGCCATCTGGCTAAGAATTTTTTTATTAGCTCTATATTTCACCGAATGTTTATACCAAAGTCAGCTAATTTTCCAGTTACTTCACTGCTTATCATTCACATTTGCTGATTTACTGATATCTGAGAGATTGGCATGAAGAAAATTGCTTGTATGTTGTATGAATGATCCATTATGTCACTGGCATGGCAAACATAAATTCACATTTCTCCTCTGCACCTGGCGAAGTTTATTGCATGGACGTGCATCTGAGAGAGAAATACTTGACATTAAATAGGTATTTAAGGATTGTATATTAACTGTGAGCGTTTTAGCAGTATTAATATTATCACTTTTTTTTGAATAAACTACTGTCACAGATTTTCATTTTTGTAAATGCAGTGAAGTCTATGTTGTACAAGTTATGCAAGTTGTTCAAGTTGTATATATGTCTGTTGATTTTTCCATTTTAAAATTAAAGTTCACAATTGGATGTCTTTTGTGTATCTCAAATGTGTGAACTCAGTTTTGTGTACCTTAAATGTGTGATTTTCGTAGTAATATCGCCATCTAGTGCTTCATGAGTTGCACGGAACAATTTTCACAGAAAGGCTTTTTAACATAAAGCCAAAGCCTTCTGGTTAGTAATATAGCAGAAAATCCAGAATGAAAACGATAAGAATTACATTATTAATTAGTACAAAACTAAACTTCAAGGTTACAAAGTTTAAATGTTTATTGTGATTAACAATGAAATTGCAGTTGCATCTGCTATGCACACATAGTTATTGCACAAATACTTATTTATGCACAAATTTTAGTTATTGCGTATACTGTAATCATTGCACAATTTCTGGTTCTTGCACATATTGTCATTTTCAGACATATGGTTATTGCATGTAAAGTAGTTGTCCTGAAAACCACCCCATTACTTAAAGATGATTTAAACCTAAACTACGTTTGTTTTTACTTGCATGTAAAAGCAGTTTGTTTAAAAAAAAAAAAAAAAAAAAAAAAAAAAGATTAAAAAAGATTGTATACCCTCTGCAATAAAATGACACAATACCTTATAATCATCTAAGTATTTACTGAGGTCATTGTTTGGCTCAGATGACACTTGTTGCTATTAGACACACCAGAGCCAATCACAGAGCTTTGCCAGTAAACTACATTAATAATTTGTTGCTACTGAGTTGCTGGTGGTTACAAGGAGCTGCTACAACACCAGGTAATTACAGAAGTATTTTTATTGTTATGGACAATTTCCCAGTTTTTAAAAGCAAGAGTAGTTCAGTCTATTTTCTCGGTTTGTGACATCAGTTTGTAAACTGTAATAACTTAGGAATGCTTTTAAGGATTTTAATATCCTTTTAATATACTTTTAAATATTACAAGGCCAACAGAAAAGCTTTGCTCAGTATACAAATTATATATACATGCCATGTTATTCATGATGTCATATACCTGTGTGTGTGTGTGTGTGTGTGTGTGTGTGTGTGTGTGTGTGTGTGTGTGTGTGTGTGTGTGTGTTACTGTAAAATGCTTTAATATGCTGCTAATTTGAGATTGTATTTTTTAATATGAGATTACATTTTATTTTTTAAGTGATGGCATCCCTAATAGAAGACAGCTTGATAAAGACCAGTTTGATCGAGCAGGTTATTGCCCCCATTGCCGCTCACATTTGTTACCTCACGCTGCTGTCTGAGACTGATGACGAGACAGAACAGTTCATACAGCTGGAGACTTCGGCTCGTGCTGTAGCCAAGGCCTCCAGGAACATGGCGGATGTAGCATCAAGGTCAGTTAAAGTCACAAGGAATTAACTGGCCATGTTGAAAATGGTGTACTGTGCATATGGACTATTAAAAATACACTTACTGGACACTTTATTATGAACACCTAGCTACTCACTCACTTTATCCAGATAATTATGTGGCACCTGCACATAATGCATGAACTCATAAACAGATACAGGTCAAGAGCTTTAGTTAATTTTCACATCCAACACCAGAACAGAGAAAATCTCAGTGACTTGGGCTGAAACTCAGAAACTGAGGATTTTCTTGTATTTTCACATACAACAGTCTCTAGAGTTTACACAGAATGGTGTGAATAAAAACATCCAGTGAGCAGCAGTTCTGCAGAAGGCAACACCTTATTGATGAGAAGAGAATTGCCAAACTGGTTCAAGCTAATAGGAAGGCTACTCTAACTCAAATAACCACTCTTTACAATCATGGTAAGCAGAAAAACATCTCGGAACAAACAATGCATCAAACCTTTGAGGCAGATGGGCTACAACAGCAGAAAACTAATCAGGTTCCACTTCTATCACCCAAGAACAGGAATCTGAGACTACAGTGGGCACAGGCTCACCGAAACTGGTCAGTTGATGATTGGAAAAATTTCACCTGATCTGAGGAGTCTCAGTTTCTCCTGCAACATGAAAATGGTTGGATCAGAATTTGGCATCAACAGATTGAATCCAAGGACCCAATCTACCTTGTGTGGTGTGATGGTGTGAGAAATGTTTTCTTGGCACACACTGGGCCCCTTAATATCAACCAAGTATCATTTGAATGCCGCAGCATTTTACAATGGCTACAATTTACCCATCTTATAATGGCTACATGATAATGCACCATGTCACAAAGCAAGAAGTTGTCTCCAGTTGATTCCATGAATTAGTTGACATGACAATTAGTTCAGTGTACTTCAATGGCCTCCCCATTCAATAGATCTGAATCCAACAGAGCACCTTTGGGATGTGGTGAGAATGGGAGATACACATGAAGTGTGAATCACAACAGTATGAATGTGCAGTTGAAAATGTGTATCATCAATTATATGATCCATGCATGTCAGCGTGGTCCAGAATCTCAAAGGAACGTTTCCAACACCTTGTGGAATCCATGCTATAAAGAATTGAGGCTGTTCTGAGATTAAATAAATAAATAAATAATCCAGTACACATAAGATTTTCCAGTACACCATAGATACTCAAAGTCAAATTGTCATTTTCAAAATAAAAGCTGGAAAACTGTGGGGAAGAAGGTAACATTAAAGCCCTTGGTTATACAGTGGTATGTTTTCATCTATATGCTGCAGGTAACAAAAAATGTAATTTTGTGAACAGACATGTAAAATGTAAACAAGCTAACGTAAAATGTCATTTTAAACACATGTACTCTTAGTGTACCTCTGTTTACTTGTCCACAGGGTGATGGCAGAGTCAGATGACGATGTCATGAGGTTGGAAATGGGTCCACTCCTGGAACCTCTGATGATGTCAGGTCAGCATGTTCTTCTTGCCACTCAAAAGCTCAGCATACAGCCTGAAGTTAGAGAGCACAGAGAAGAACTTATTGAAGCTACACAGAATGTGCTTCTAGGAGTCGTGAAGGTAAAATGAGGAGAATAGCAATTAGGATGCATAGGATATGGTTGTATGTAGTTGATTACCATTGTTTTTTTTTCTTACATCAGACTAAGCATGTCTTTTATTGATGCAGGTTCTTTTAGTGGAGGATAATGCAGCTGTAAGGAAAATTACTACAGCTGCTCAATGGCTCCTGGATTGCCTGAGAGACGTTGGAGGTGCTACAGACATGCCATCATTACTAAAAGCATTCCAGGCATTTTCCAAGGCATTACTGTTGCTTCACAACTTGGTAATGGACAGAGTAAAAGACCTACGTGATCAGAGACAGCAGGATTGTTTGAAAACATCTGTGGAAATATTGAGAAGGTGTATCTCAATGCTTCACACTGCCATGTACACAACAATCAAACACCCAACCAGTGAGCTGGCACAAGATTCAAAGAAATACATACTCGAACTTGTGGACTCCACTATAAATGATATCATAACAATGCTCAAGGGCAACTATCAGTGCATGTCTACAGGCTCATGTGGATATTACACAGAGAGACGAATCAGATTATTGAAATTGCTGTGTGATCCAGCATTCATTTTGTTCAAAGACAGTAACTTTGATGTTGTGCTGCGAGATTTGGTGTTCCATAGCATGGCTGTTGCAAACTCCTCTCAGAGAGAAATGAAGTCTTGCGTGAGAGCAAATTGTAAATGTGTTATGCAACTGTGGTCAGAGATATCACGGCAGATAAGACACATAAAGATAAATTGTACAGATAAGCAGGAGCCAGAAGACCATCAGGAGAAGTTGTGTGTCTCTTTAATTATACAAATCCATGAGCTGGATGAGGCAGTGGTAAAAGCAACTTTATACCAGGTAATGGACACCTTTGCCTTAACATCAAGTCCTCTAGAGCAGCTGGTGAACACTGTACATAACTTAGAAGATGACCTAGAGGATGGTTTGGACCTGGATCCTATCCAAACTTTATTTAAGACTTTCATATCCTATGCAGATAGGGTGGCTGAAGTAGCCAACTTCATCTCAGCTTTAGCTATTGATGAAAAGAGTTTTGAGAGTGTGGAAAACTCAATTTCTTGCCTTTTGCGACTTAAGGATGGAGTCGCACCACTTTTGCTGGAGCTTGAGGGAGACTCAGTACAGTACCATGGAGCTCTACATAAACTGATAAATTTTCACTTGAAATGGGAGGAAGAAAGAGAACAACTGCTGAATGCATTCTGCAATGTCATAAACGTAAAGGATTTCATAAACCTCTCTGTTCAGGAGATGAAGCATGATTTGGATAACTGTGTAGAGGCCCATAAATCCCGGGACCACCACCATTTGAGCAAACATATAAGACTTCTGATTGGTCGAATGAGCCAGCTAATTCACTTTGTGCGAAACTGTGTGGATAAGAGCGATGATCCCATCTACCGTAATGGATTACTGGTACTTGTTAAGCAAGCTGAAAATTCTGCAGCTGAAGTGACAGGGTATGCAACAGACATATCTAACACCAACTTTCAAGAGGAAGCATTCCCTTTGTTGGCCAACAGCATCACAATGGCTATAAAGAACTTTGATGTTCTTCATGAGGGTTTAGATGGTCTACAGCACCCACATCTGCTTAGCCCACTAAGAGAAGTGGCTCGGCAGGTGGCTACTACTCCACCAGTTCCTGACGTAAAAGAGCCAAAGAAGACAACAAATGAACAGGCCAAATCTGAGGATTTAGATGGTGGAGATGAAAAGGAAGAATTAGCAATTAAGCTTAAAGTTAGAATTTCAGAAAAGGAAAATCCTGAACTTACCACAGTGCATCAGTCTGAAGCCAGAGAGATAAAGAAGTCATTTTTTAGGGACTCGAACTCTGTCCTAATGTCTCACAGTACTGACTTGTTGCCACTCTTATATGAAGTTGTTAACATGAGCAAAGCTAAAAACGTTGAAGCTTTAAACATAGTTTGCACACAGATTATAGAACTTTCCAGTTGTTATACCCAGGCTACAAAAGAGGCTGCCAGTATTTTAGAGGAAAACAATAATCAGGAAATAGAAACCCTTCGATCTGAGCTGGTCACTCTGACACCGCTGCTTGTCCAGGCAGCACAGGAAACAGCCATGAGCTCAGTCAAGATCATAGATACTGTCTATAAACATAGTGCTCAGTTTTCTGACCTAATCAAAAACACACACAATATCCTGCTGCCGGTAACTGGCATGTGGTATCACGCCATCAAAGCAATGATTCATAGCCATACAGCAAACATGGTGGACACCTGCATTCAAGAGCTCACTGAAGTTATGTGTTTCTGTGCAGACACAGTTGAACTTGTGACATCAGCTGATATTAAAGTGAGAAGAGGTGAGATTAATGACAGTATAATATCTCTAATAACCAAGCTCCAAAAAGCCCAAACTAATACAAAGAATCTCACAGACGTCCTTGTGTCCAAAACAAGTCAGTCTGATGAACTTGATGGACCTTGTATCCTCTGGGCATTGTCCATCCAAGTTCTACTGACCTCACTGGATCGGATTTTAGGAACAGGTACCACTCATGAAAGGGGACAACTGACCCAGCATCAGATGACTCCCAAAAAATGGTTAGCAGTCATGTCTGAGAACTCACTTCGAATCCAAGAGGCAGCAAGGCTGTCTTCCTTAAACTGTAGAGATAGCTGTAAAGCTAAACTCTTGAAAGAACGAGATGATGTGAAAGCACTCAGTGAAGCCTATTTACAGGCCATGGAGGACCTTGGTACTGTATCCAGGTCAGGTGTTCTGAGACTTGCAAGAACAGAGCTCCTACAGAGACAGCTTCAAATTAAAATGAAATCACTTTGTTGCCTCTTGAGCAAAGTTAATGAGGAGTATGTAACAGCAATTCAAAATGCTGTCTCTTTGGCTTGTTCAGCAATCATAAAAGATTGTTCCATGGAAGCTGAAGAAATCCACATGCAGTTTGAGGCAACTGCAGAATTTCTCTTGAGGAATGTTAAAACTGCCACAGAATCTGTCCAAGATTGTTTAAACTTTATGAGGGACCCAAGAGAGAGGTCCAGTCTGAGATTCATTAGTGACCATTTGTCATTTCAGATGTCAGAAATAGTGAGTAGGGCAAAGTTAATAATGGAGACACAGACTGTCTCTGAGACTTTAAGCACTGACATTCAGACACAGTGCTGGTCAGCAAAAGCACATTACCTTGTAGAAGAACTTTACAAAGTAGATGGAATTCCTCCTGTCACAAAAGAGCAGATCAAACTGGGCTTCCAAGGCAAAGCATACAGTGGAGTTTTGCAGACTGATATAAAACCAAGCTCTGTCACAAAGGACACAAAACCTCCTAGACAAGTCATCTCTGAAAAAACAAATCCTGTAAACATTCCTCCTACATACAACCAGGAATCAAAAATGGTAACAAATTATTAAACAATTAAATGAGTGAAGTTACAAATGGATTATTACTATTTTCAGATTTCATGTAGAAATAACACATTCATGTATTACATAGGACCTGTTATCACAGAGGAGTGCTAGAGTGCCAGTGTTCAGCTCTCTGGATCCAAGTCTTACCTATACTTCACTGTTCCTGAAGCAAGAAGCAGAAAAATGGGATGTTTGTGGAAACCAGATTGTCAAGGTGACCAAAGAAATGGCAGATAAAATCTATGATATGACCCAGTACTTAAAAAGGAAAGGGCCAATTCAGGTAAAAAAAATCTTGCATTTTTCTAAGTATTATTTTATAAATTATATTTAATTTTTATAAATTTCATTTCATTTCCAGAGTAAACATGCCTTTGTATCATCAGCTAAAGAGTTAGTCTTGAACTGCCAGACTGTCACACAGTTTGTGAAGGTCATAGCTGACCATTGCATGGATCAACACTCTACTAAGGAGCTGTCCATCATAGCAGAGCAGATTGTCACCATTACTAACCAGCTCACCATTATTTCCAGGTGAGGTATATCAAGACAGAATCATTACCTATACTGAATCTCAGTTTTTCTCAACTCCACACATTTCATGTTATCATACATTTCTTTTGGCAAGTAGGGTATCTACTTTATTTACATTAGAGGCAATTTTAAAATAATCTAGCTTTAATTCACTATATCAGAATTCCACAGTTCAAGATGACTGTCCCTTTAATATCTGGAAAATTCCATAAATTGATGAATTTGACAAATTGATGACATTTAGAAGCTCCTGGATATCACTGCGAGTTCACCTGTGGCAGTATTTAAGGAGCTCCCTTTAAAGCCAGTGCCTTTTTGCCCTTTATACCATGGGAACAGCCAAGAAACTCACTCAAGACCACAGAAAAACAAGTTCCTCCTTAGGATCCAATTTCCACAAGTATAAGTACAAACACCTGTATGCAAATATAAAAAATACTTTGGACCACACAGACACTGCATCGTTCAGGAACGAGGCACAAATGAACTCCCAGGGATGTACAAACTTTGGTCCAAATGAACCCCAAGACAACAACAGTAGAGGAGGAGGTATCGGGTGCCAAAGTATGTAAAGTTGCCATTAAGAGAGTCTTAAAGTGCCATGGTCTGAAAGGTATGCTGGACAAGGAAGAAGCCTCTACTCCAAGACAGGAATAAAAAAAAAGCCTGACTGAAATTTACAGTCACTCACCAGGACAACGAACTAGTCTTTTGTAGGAGTGTTCTCTGAAGCAACACCTCAAGACATCAGCCAGAAAATCGCAACTGGGTTTTCCAGAAGGACAATGAGCATACCTCCAAAGCTGTAACGAAATGGCTTAACGACAACAAAGTCAAAGTACTGGAGTGGAATTGAATTTAATGTCAATTTATTTACATATAACTTTTAACAAGTGTTTTTTTAAGCCTGTCATTAGTAGGTCATTAGTAGTATTTTATAATCAATGCAAAATTTTACTCGGAGCCAGTGCAACGGGGATAAGATAGGGATGATGTGATAAAAACTTCTTCTCAAAAAAAGGCCTGAGCCAGAAAAGCACCATTCCCTTAACTCCTATAACATTTTCTATTCTATCAAGAACAATATTATGATGGTTTCAAAAGCTGCACTAAAGTCAAGCAACACAAGCAAGGAGACACAACCCTGATCAGAGGCCAGTAGCAGGTCATTTACCACTTTAACCAGCACTGCCTTTGTACTGTGATGAGGCCTAAAACCTGACTGAAAGAATTCAAGAATGTTATTCCTATGCAAATATAAGCCTAACTGCTGTGCTACAACCTTTTCTAGGATGTTAGAGATAAAGGGTAGGTTTGATATTGGCCTATGGTTAGAAAGCTTAGACTGAGGTTGGGCTTTTTAATCAAGGGTATGATAAAAATGATTTAGGTACATAGCCTGTGCTAAGTGATGAGTTGATTATACTTGATTGTAGTTGATTGTAAATGCCAATTAGTGGAAAAGACTGAGTAGACTTATTTTTTGTGGTGATATGTTATGTTAGTATAATGAACTTCAAATTAGTTAAATTATAAATTACCTCCTCCGCAAGTTAGACAAGGGCAATGTACTGTATATAGCTCTATCTGGGATGGCTAGCTTCAGGTAATGCTACATACTCATTAGGTCTAATCCACATTTCTGTTATAGACAGTACATCAAATTCCTGATGAATAATAGTTTAATTTACACTAAGCACTTTAGATGTAAGAGATCTAATATTTAGCAATCCTAGGTTCAGAATAAAGGTGCATTCAGTAGAGTGATGACTCAAGTCAGCTAGCAGATGGTCAGTTTAGACAGTTTGGTCTGTTGGTCTGCTGCCTGGTTTTGGCTCTGGATTGTCACTGATTGACTAGGCCTGTTCTGAGACTATGAGCTAAGAAATGAGAGCAGCACCTTCCTGAGTGGGATGGATACCATTCAAAAGGCCAAACCTGCCCTCAAAACTACTGCAATTTATTATTACGAAGCCCTCGTTGTTTTTCAGAGCACAGCCTAGACATCCAGCAGTTCAGTGACCATAAACTGTTGAAAGCTACATCACCTCGCCACACCACGTTGGGATGGGGCCAAAGCATGCTACAGCACTAGACATCCCTTTCCCTAATTTACAATGCAACCTGTACAATGTTAACTTTAGTATCATCAGATACAAAGGTGTATATCATTAGCTCCTACATGAATAACTATCTTTGAAAACCTAGGCTTAACTAGGATACTGAAATTACTTGCAATATCCAGCACCCTGGTACCCAGTATACAGCTAACTAGAGCTGTTGGTGCCCCTAACGGCCTAGCTAATTTTAGGTACCAAAGAACAGTCTCCTATTACCAGAGCTCTTTCAACAGGCTTCTCAGTGGGTGTCTCACTGAGGACAGCAAACCTGTTTGGCACATGAAGCAGAGACGAATGGTGCTCTCGTGGACAAGCCTTAGAGTAAGCTTTGGATATGCAACTATGCCACCAAGTTGTCAGCCATTCAACCCACTGTGAGGGCTCTAATGCTGGAGGGTTCGCTATTTCTGCCTAAGACATCCAGATTTTCCCCTACCTAAACTACGCTCTAGCTATCATTAGTCCTCTCTAGTATCTGTATACAAACTTTTAATGCTGCAATCTTCTACATCAGGGTGCTAATTTGACTACAGTTCTGACAAATCAAACTATTATTCATAACAGAAGAAGAATTAATGCACTCCACACACTGGACAAGCCCTGAACTGAATCCCATAGAAAATTTGTAGACTGAACTGAAAAAAACTTGCCTGAGCAATGAAATGACCTCTTATGGAAATAATTTAGACCTCCTAATTGACTTAACACAGGAAATGTATTTGAATTGTACAGCGTTGTGAAAAAGTTTGAATGTCCTTCACCTAGGTGTAAACTTTTGGCCTCCACTGTATACAGGTTAAGGTTTCTTTCTTACTACACCTTCATTCCAACACTGTACCTTTCTACAAGCTGTCAACCATTAATTAAACAGGACAATATCTCATGTGACCCAAGGGGTGCATGGTGTCTCTCCAGTGTTAATGCAGTGACTCCTGCATGCAAGTCCTCTGATGAAATCCTGGTGAAAAATGCCCAGAATTTGCTTCAGACTGTAATCCAAGGGGTACGAGCTGCAGAAACTGCATGCATAAAGGTAAAATTATACAAATGTAATGAATTCTGATATTATTTTAAAATAAGTACAATCAGATTTTTACATGGAGAAATACAGTCAACTCCAAAATAACTGACACTAATCATTGTGTAAAATACTATAAACATTACACAAAAAGTTTCTAGTCAAACAGCTAGAGAACGTTCTTACCCATGCCCTAACTATAGATCATTTAAAAAGAATTTTTAATAGTATTTTCTCAAGTAGCATAATTACTGACACCTGTATTTTTAAAACAATATAATTTTTAAATTGCTTTTACTCTCCTGGAAAGCTACAACTCATTTAGTTTTGACTACGTTCTGTTTATATGGAGTATAAAAATTAAATTTTTGACATGCGAAATGCCTTTATCATCCATTACCATTGGGAAGACAAAGGACCTTTCAACACAAAAGACAGTGGTTGTTTGTCAGTGCCAGGAAGTAGGTGCATGATGATATGCAGTACCAAGATTTTGTCCCAAAATCTGGTCACCTGGAGGTTAACAAAATACATAAAGGAGGCAAATCAATGTTTGCGGGACACAAAACCCAATGTTTTGCAATGAACATTTCAATCTCCAGATTTGAAATCTATTGAGCTGTTCTAAATAGAAGAGTGCACATCATATGTGCAAATCTAAGAATATAAATAAGCTTAAAATGTTTAAAAAAAAAATTGTTTACAAGTATTTCCAGTCTTATTAGACCTTACAGGCAGATGTTGAGTGCACCTTATTCTCTCAAGGCAAGGCTTCGCCATTAGAGTTAGGGATGATTATCATTATGGAACCAGTGTTTTGCAAAAACATGATCTCTGTCTGAAAACCGTAAATGTCTGAAAAAAATATTTGACTAAATAAAACTATACACTGTACACTATTTGCATAAAGGGTGCCAATAATTGTGTATTTAAGTGTACAGATAGGTCCAGAAGTATTTGGACAATGATGGAGTTTTTGTGATTTTGCCTTTGTTTTATTTCAAATCTGTTGTGGTGGTATACAATCAAGATGTGATCGAAGGGTAGACTTTCAGCTTTATTTTAAGAGGTTCCACAAAAATATGGCATTTACCGTTTAGGAATTACCTCCATTTTCAGGGGCTCAAAGTTTTTGGACAATTGACTGACAAGAAGTTAACTGACCAGATGCAGTCCATTCCCTTGTTACTTCAAGTCAAATGGTCTGGAGTAGATATCAGGTAATGAGTTGGCATTTGGCAGCTGTTCGACTGGAGCTACCAATATGAAGTCCAAGGAGATCTCAATGCAAGTGAAGGAGG
>CM074947.1:23465724-23476789 GCA_037577455.1 Pangasius macronema
TGGGGCCACCCCCAGCAGCAGTGAGCGAACTCAACCGATGAGAACTCCAACCAGAAGTAGGGCATCAGGATGGGTCAGGCAGGTCCGGAGAGCAGAGGGAGTCAGGATCACTGGCATCTCAGAAGTAGCATGTGTAGCTCGACAGAGAGATGGAGATACATAATGGTGTGAAAAACAATTAACTTCCAGTGAGCAGCAGTTCTGCTGGCAGAAATGCCTTGGTGAGAGAATTCAGAGGAGATTGGCTAGCCTGGTTCAACCTGACAGGAAGGCTACAGCAACTCAAATGACTGAACTTTACAATGGTGGCAGGCATCTCAGACATGCAACATGTTGAACCTTGTCAAGATGAGCTATAACAGCAAAAGACCATAATGCGTGCCACTCTTGTCAGACAAGAACAGGAATCTGAGACTACAGTAGGCACTGGCTCACCAAAACCGGGCAGTTGGAAAATGACCAGGCAACGAAGCCTCTGATTCCTGTCCCATCCACCTCAGGGTTTGACATGTTGTGTGTTTCGACATACTTTTCAGTTCACCACCATTGTAAAGAGTGTCTATTTGATATACCACAGCCTTCCTATCAGCTTAAACCAGTCTGTCCATTCTCCTTCGACCTCTCTCATCAACAAGAGCCATATGCATCAACTGTCACTCACTGGGTGTTTTTTTTGTTTGTTTGTTTTATCATACCATATTGTGTAAACTCTAGGGATTGCTGTGCCTCAAAATCCCAGGAGATCAGCAGTTTCTGAAATACTCAAACCAGCCTATCTGGCACCAATAACAATGTCACCAAGTCACTAAGATTTTTCCCCATTTTGATGTTTGATGTAAACATCAACTTAGGCTTTTTACCTGATTTTTTATATTTTGCTCCTTCCACATGATCAGTTGACTGGATAATTGCATTAATGTGCAGGTATACATGTTCCTCATGAAGTGTAAGCTGAGTGTACAAGACTGAGTACACTGAAACATAATGACTTCTATCATTTTGCATTTTCTGTGGTATGTATTGAATTTAGCCAGTGAATATAACATTTTCATGCTCTTTTCAATGTGGAAGGGCTTGAGACAACCTGAGCCCAACTCTGAAGCAGCAAAGGCAGCTTCCCTGTGCATACAGTGGAAAAAGAACCTCCTCATCCATCGGACACAAGAGCAGCTGAACCCTGAGACAGATGACCTGGGTCTCCGCAAGACTTCACTACACCATGCAACCCCAAGCCTTGCACCACCCATCAGTGTGCTTGAAATATATAAATAAAGCTTCTGTAATGAGTAATGTTATAACACATACCCTACAAAGAAAAAGAAATGATGATTATGGTGTACAACTATTTGAAAAGTCACAGCATTTGCAATTTATTTAAGACAATATAAAAGTAATGTTATGGACAATCTTTCAATGTCCTTTCTCACACAGGTAACCAAAACAATTCAGTACAAAGATATGGAAAAACACATAAAACAATAAAACCATTAATTGAAATATTGTCCGTAAAATAAAGTGCTACGAGATTTCATAAACTCCACCTTAAGGGGAAAAAAAAAAGTATTCTCTAGATGAATTTTGGTCTTTAATTTTTCTTGCTCGAGTTTTTCTCTTCAGCACAAAGTACTCTAGTCGCAGTACATTAACCACATGTTCACATATACTTTTAAATAATTACAAGCTTAGCACAGTATGACTTCATAAAATGTCTTAGCATAATTTTACACCTGTAAGTAATACATAGATCTAAGATATTTAACTGTTATACTTTAAGAAGCACTATACATTATTTTTAACCACACAGTGACAGTTCCCCTCAAATAGTCTCTGCATTTATAGCTGTACACCTGCAAATGATAACCGCATTAATTCTGATTAAATCTCATGGACCATTTGAGGAGCACTTGTCAGTACGCTGATGCTTGTTAATATAATCTGATGACTGACTGTAATCATTAAGTAACATGCTAGCTGGTCATGTGGCATGGTGAAGTGCATGTACAAAACAAATATAAATAAATATGAAATATTTACAGTGATGTGTGAATTCTTAACAGAGACTGACTGGTTTACTGACAGAATGGTGAGGCTGTGGGGTCAAAGGTCTTAAATACATCCCTTAAGGGCCTGTCATTCTTTTCCACTACTTTGTCATCATCTATTTCTTCATCCTGGGCCCCGGTAGCCTGCCCAGTAGGTCTGTTCTGTCGGCTGTCTGTGTAAGCTGGGCGTATGAGCCCCGCTAGTTGCTGGATTGGCAAGTTGTGCATGGCAGGTGCTGCTGCACGCACAGGGGAGCAAGAAGGAGCTGCCATCGCTATAGGCATGGTCTGGACTGGTTGACAACCATTGGTCTGGTTTTCTGAGACTTCATTTAAATCTTCACTCTTCTTTTCAGTCACCTGTGGCGGTGAACTCACATGTGGCGGTGGAAGGCTCTCACATTTCACCGTCTGCTTTAAGATGCCTGCATTTTTCAGAGGCTCCTCAGGCTCCCGTTTTGGCAAAAGCAAAGTGTGGTTACGTGGATCATACAAGCTAATGCCCCCAAGCAGTGTGGTGGGGCTTTCCAATCCGCTACCTGTGGAAGATGCCAAGCGAGGGGCGTATGGAGGCAGCTTGTCTGAATCAGACCTAGCCAAAGTGGCAGACTGACGAGATGCACTTCGCTGTAATCTTGGATCTGAAACCCCCGCACCAGAGGAACCTTCTCTCTTGACAGGCAGCTTCGAGTCCAGGCTCCCAGACCGATTTACCCTGGCCTCTCCAGCTTTATGAGTCCGGGGATCTGTTGGTTTCTCAGGGTTAAGTCGAGGCTGCAGAGTCCTGCCATGGGGGATGCCTAGCGAATCCACATCTTCTCTAAGGCGGGCAGCTGCCAGGCGTGGATCTGGAGGAGTCAGGGCAGAGGATGGATAGTCTGAAGTGGTGGACAGGTTGCGGTTCAACTGGGCATCTGCGATGAGGGGTGGCAGAGGAAGATTAATAGAGGATTCCTGTTTGGGAATGAGCAGTGGAATGAGATCCTCTGGCGCCCACACAACACTGTGAGCGAAGGCTGGCCGCTGAAGGAGGATGTCCACCCGGATGTGGCTAAACTGTTTAATCTGGCAGCGAGGGTCACGCAGCATAGCTCCAGGACTAGGATCAAGTGGGATTAGGGCAGCTCGTTCCCTCAGCTCACGCTCTCCCTCCTCATCCTCCTCCCCAGCAGAAGGCTTCTGAGCCACAGAGGAGCTAGTGTTTGGGTGGTGGTGAGGACCTGCCTTGGAGTTCACAGGCTCTATAGGCTTAGCCTTGTGGGTATCTCGGACTAATCTGGGGTCAATTGCAGCTTCGGCTTCTCTCCTGGTGTCTGGAACATGCTGTCGAGAGTCAACCAAAGCCCTTTCCTTGTGAAGCCTGGGGTCAATCAAGGGGGTCACAGACACACCAGACAGCTGAAGCTTAGCCTGATGGGACTGTTGCGTCTGCAGTATTTCATTCTGCTTTTTTAGTGTCTTTAAGATGGCTGTTACACTGCTGCCATCCTCATCATCACTGGAATACCAATTTGTGGATTCATCTGAAAAAAGGAATACATTTTTATTGATGAAATGCATGTTCAGATTGTATATGTAAATAAACAGATGTATATCCACAGATGTATTTTCTCCCTCACCTTTGTCTCTGCTGAGTGGTGTAGACTCCTGTCCCTCAGTTCTGTGGGAGTCAGGGTCCTGCTGATTTTGATTCAGGTGTAGAAGCAGAGCTTTCTGGACAGCTGGCAAGATGTCCTGCATGCCACTGTGGGACTCAGCACTGCCTCCCTGGTGCTCCTGGGGGTCCTGCATTGACCCTGACTGGCCTTCTTCTGGGGAAAGGAGAAGATTTGGAGCACTGTAGGTCAGGGGTTCCCTCTCTAGTTTGTCACTTTAGGCTTCAATTAGGAACACAGTGTGACTATCATTTCAAACCCATTCAATTAACTTAACTGAGCTAAATAATAACTATAACAACCATATATAAAAATAACTGTGAGCTCCAAAATCGAAAACCATTGTTGTAAGATGAATATTGCTTTTAAAGAGACAGTTCAACCAAAAATGGTTCTCCAAGTTGAATGGTTCTAACAAAAATGGTTCTCTAACTAACCTGAAAGCAAAAAGTCAGTCATTAGCTTTTTGCTTTAAATTTTCTTTCAACATCAACAACACTTGGGCTGAACGATATCTAAGATTATACCAAAGTGTGGTAGAACACTCAAATCTGACTGGTCAGAAGGTGCACATTATTATTGGATAGCAGTGCAGCTGCAAATCACAGGTGTATATTAATGTGCTTGCTCTAAAATGTTATGGTTGCTATAGTGACACTCACAATTAGTCTACGTAAACAAAAACTGTTAATTTCCCAATTTTGTTTAACCTTCATGGTAAGTACCAGACTTTAAAGAGGAGTAAAGCAAATTTAGGCAGACCAATTTAGGAAGATACTGGTAAGTATCCATGAGTCAGAACTCAAACTACCTGAACAAGACAAACATGAGCAATTAAGGTTTATAAAGATGGCTTGGTGAACAGGGAACACAGTCAGAGCAAGTGATAGACAAATTAGAGAAAGAAGCGCTAAACAAGCACACCGGTATTCATCCTCCTCACATCTCTGATGCGGACTTGACACTGCTTCATAAATCTGAGTGTCTCTGCCCAAACAGAGCAGCTGGACTTGTGCATAAGCTCTGATTTAATATCCAAATTCATTTAGTGAGGAGTGCATGAGAGGGAACCAGAGACTTAAACAGAAACTCCTTTGAAATAAAGATGGAGGAGGATGGAATGGAGTATATTTGTCTCTCCCATAATGCAGAGACAAAAAAGAACCCATAAATTCACATCAGATTGAAACACAGAAAATTACCGGGGCTTCATGTTCGCCAAACCTGGAACTCTCAACTGGTCAGTGGAACTTTTTAAATATATGGATGCTTTCCAAAGGATACTCCCTTGTTGCAGAGGATTCAAAATGGCCTATGCAGCAAAACACCCCAGACATTACACCGCAAAGAAATGCCTTTAACTTTATATCAAATGGAAATGTGCAGTTTAATTTTAATGAGTAGCTTCACAAGAAAGTAAAAGGAGATGACAGAATGACCATTTGGCTACTATGAAGCAAGTGAATGGGGGCAGTCATGGCCTAATAGTTAGAGTCGGACTTGAACCCGAAGGTCGTGGGTTCGAGTCTCAGATCTGGCAGGGATTGTATGTGGGGGGAGTGAATGACCATCACTCACTTCCACCCTCAACACCACAACTGAGATGAGACCCTTGAGCAAGGCACCAAACCCCCAACTGCGCCCCAGGCATTAAAAGTAAATGTAAAAACTCGGCAGATCGCTGTGGTGTAAGTGGAATAACACACTCCAGACCATGCTGTTATACGATAATATTGCACTTCAGGGAAAATAAGGCACTGTTTATAAGGTTCTTTGGTCTAAATTCTGCTTAAAAAAACAGCAAAACCCACAGTCCACAGTCAGATCACATCACCCTCCCCCTCTTCCCCACATGGGGTGTTGAGATTACTCGTGATTGGAGCAAATACCCAGCCTGAGCCAGAAAGGAGCACAGCATTGTGCAGCTAAAGTATTTCTGTTTTTGGATTACTTTTGTTATCAGTGAATAAAAATCATAACTCTTTTAGTTTGACTTTAGATCTATGCCCCATAAATAAACATGCTTTTATAATATAGCCCACATCATGTTTTTTCCCCCTAACTTCTTAATTTCTTTTCTATATGCAGTCACTTTATAAAGTATTTAAGCTGCCTACTTCCTTTACGCATTTATTTGTAGCCTAGACCAATCTCTAGACTCATAATTAGAAGTATTTTTGATGCTACTTTTATAATACATAAATGTATATTAAATTTAAATATTATTTTTTGCATAAAACCACACGTTTAAAAGTACACTCTTTTAGTTTTCTATCTGTTTTCCTTGTCAAAAAGAGCAACGTCATCATTTGACTAGGATTAGCACCAATTTAGTGTTACTCACTGCTGATAGATGATTACCTAACGCCCAGCCCTAATCAACACAGTTTTCTTTCTAAAGCAATACAATAATACTAATAATAAAAGTTTCATTCCTACCTGTTAAGCCAAGTGGCTGGACACTGAACAAGCTTTTGAAAAACTCTGAGGGCATCTGACTCATAGCTTGAAAGGGTGCATTCATCTGTCCGCCAGCCAAAGACTGGAATGGTGCCCCCTGCTGGTTCATCTGAGGATTTGTATTCTGATGGAAGACTGGGGGCTGACCTGGCAGTCCTGTGGGCGGCATGGTAATGCCCTGGCCAAAGCCCTGCTGTGGCGCTTGTGTTGGGGGGCTCTGGGGAAGACCTGGGCTTGCAAAGTGAAGAGCAGGACCACCCAGGGATCCAGGGGAGCCTGAAGGTGGCAATATAGAATGACTGTGGCCTGGGGACATCATGTTTCCAGTCTCCATGTCCTCCTGAGCAGAGCCTCCACTACCCTGAAACTGCCCAGGTGGGGGAGAGGTGCTATTGTAGAAATTAGGCCTAAAATAGAAAATAAGAGAATAATAG
Source organism: Pangasius macronema (assembly GCA_037577455.1). NCBI lineage: Eukaryota > Metazoa > Chordata > Actinopteri > Siluriformes > Pangasiidae > Pangasius > Pangasius macronema. The sequence continues at coordinate 23,472,316 of CM074947.1, forward strand.
AAATAGAAATAAAAATTAAAAAAAAAACATTTTAACAATTTAATTGTAATACTGATACCTTTACAATGTTTTAAAATGATCACCACCTTGGAAGTCCCAACAGTTCATTCTAATTTATCACAGATACAAGGAAAACAAAGTACCTTAGCGCAATCTTCTGTGCCAGGTCCACAGTTGGCTGGACTTTGATTTCAAACAGAGAAGGGATCTTCTTGCTGCCATCCTGGGGACTCCCTGAGCCAGGTGTAGGTAAGAGCCCTACACCAGGAGGTGGTTTAGGCAAAGGAACTATGCCCTGCTTCCTCAGGTCCTCTAGCTCCTGCTGTTCCTCATTGGCATGCTCCTCATCTGTGTTCAAAATCTGAAAACGTCAATGTAACACAGTATACAAGCAAACGTGAATGATCAGTCATTTTAAAGATTACATCAACAAATGATCAGACGCACAATCAGTGCAAACACATAAGCTCTTACCTTGTCTAACAATTCTTTTGTAACCTCAGTTAAAGGATCATGAGAGAATTTGCAGTGGTCTCCTTGGTAGCACTTTGCTCCAGTGTGGAAAAACTTACAGGGATATTCATGTGAAATACTGTGTCAAGGGTCAGTACAAGGAAAGAAACAAGACACAACTTGATGTTTATTTCAATAACTCTAATACAGGTTACACTAAATGAATAGCTCTGTTGATGTTTTTTTTAAGGATATTGTGCATGTAGATGCAGTTCTCTCCTTTAGTGCAGTATCCCTGGACATAGAACTTGCAAAGTTCTTTCTTCTTCTCTGGGACTACATTGTCATGTTCAAATTTGCATTGATCACCCTGTGAAAAGCCAATCACAGTCAATTACATCTAAAAACCCAAGTCAGGCAACATCCAATGCACATCTCATACATGTGAAATGCAAAGACTTACTTTAATGCATCTACCCTCAATGAAATATTTACAGATGTTTCTCCCGTTGTGCTCAACCGTGTGTTGATTGATGAACTCTTGACTCATGATCGGACGTTTCTTCTGGAAACCTTGCTGACCTTGCACTTCCTGCAGGGTCATGAATATGCTATTTATACCCAGTCACTGAACACGAAATGCTATCAAATGCCATTAGAGAGCCTCACCGCTTTTGTTCCACTTTCTCCTGGCTCTCCACCTCTGCCCCGGCCACGGCCCCAGGTTTTGCCCTTCGGTTTCTTGTTCTTGTTTAGCACCCCACGCCCCCTGCCTGCACTTCCTCCACCACGCCCTCGACCACGTGGGCCACTAACTGGAACAGTTGTGTGAGAGAGAAGTGGAACCAATGAAAATAAAACTGATGGACAACAGGCAACAAGGTCCCGTCACCTTAACTTACTGTTATTAGATATTCAATATGATGCCTTTCTAATGACGAAGGCAAACCTTGGACAGACCTTAAAATGGACAGGTAATCTCTGGAAAATTTCAAAGTGATAAATGCTGAAAGTGAAATTAAAAGATGAGCAGAACAGTTCAACTTTCCCATACATTGCAGTCCTTTCATGCTGGACTTTGTCCCCTGCTCTTTAGACAACCCTGCTTTGCTGAATGTGGTGACCTCTTTGGCTTGTTTGTATTTGGAAAGCTCCTCAGAGAAGTCATCCTGATCTTCATCATAATCATATTTCTCCTCACTCTCACTGTTTTTGCGATGTGTCGATCTTGGTGCTTTTCCATGACCTCCACTAGGTTCGTGCTCACGCTAGACACAAGCAGGTACACAACGACAAGTGGTTAGACAGGGGACAGAGATGCAATTAGACTTCTAATTTTAAACGAAATAAGAGACTCCTAAGTCAAGTGAAATTATACCTGTGCAAACCGACCATCATAGTCCCGGTAAGAGCTTTTGCTCTTTTTGCTCTTGTGTCTGTCTTGATGCTCATGATCAGTATTGTAACTGTCAGAACTAGAACCACTAGATGGGGAGTGGTGCTAAGAGACAGCAAGAAGAAATGAGAAATCAGAAAAGTGACAGAGGCCACACCTTTACAAACACAGAATGTGATGTTTTTATAGGAGAAAGTTGGGAATATACCTTCTGCCTGTCCCTTCGCCTTCTTTTTGACTTTCGTTTCTCTTTGATTTTTCTGTGTCTTTTATGAGCATGCCGATGCGATTTGTCATCTTTCTCCCGTACTTTTTCCTTTTCTCTGTCTTTTTCTAAATCTTCCAGCTCCACTTTGGTTTCCTTTTCTTCTTCAATCCCAATCCCTTCATCATCGATTTCTCCATCCTCCAATTCACCGTCCTCCCTTTAGAAATCAAGTACAATCATACTGACAACAGAACTTAACCAATTATATTTAGGGTCAAACAAATAATAATTATGCATACATACATTATCCAGCAAACTACTAGGGTGCCAATACAACTGCAGTAGTCGGATAGAGTTGGACCGATATTAAAACAGAAGTGGAATGTACCTGTTAATACAATATCTTTTAAAGCATTCTCAAATTGTCATTTCAACAGAACAGCCTTGGGAGCTGTGTCTTGGAGGAAATAGCTCAGCTTTTACTGGGTGTCCAAGATGAAAGTCATCTGGCAGACTGTGGCCCAGATGCAGACCCGGCTAAGTTTTTCAGCAGACTGAACTGAGCATTTGAAAACACTAACACAGTCAATCGACAAATTGGGGGGGATTTAACTGTCCACTTTTCTAAATGCGATTTTCATACAGCTTCTGTAGGTCCCCAGTTAAAGCTTATCCAATCACATATGGTCAAAAGTTTGGGGACACCTGACCATTACACCCATATGTGCTTTTTGAACATCCCGTTCTGAAATTAGTCCCCTCCCTCTTTGCTGTTATAATAACCTCCACTCTTCTGGGAAGGCTTTCCACTAGATTTTAGAGCATGGTCATAGGGATCTGCCTACTCAGCTACAAGAGCGTTAGTGAGATCAGGCACTGACGTTGGGTGAGGAGGCCTGGGGGTGCAGACTGTGTTCAAATTCATCCCAAACGTGTTCAGTGGGGTTGAGATCAGGTGCAGGCCACTCCGGTTCTTCCACTCCAACTTTGGCAAACCATGTCTTCATGGAGCTCGCTTTGTGCATAGGGGCGTTGTCATGCTGGAACAGGTTTGAGCCTCTTAGTTTCAGTGAAGAGAAACTGTATTGTTACAGCATACAAAGACTTTCTATACAATTGCGTGCTTCCAACTTTGCAGCAACAGTTTAGGGAAGGCTCATATATGGGTGTGATGGTCAGATGTCCATATACTTTTGGTCATGTAATGTACATTTATGTGAATTTAGCTGGATGCGGCTCACAGGACCGGAGAACTTGGTGAGAAAGTCTTTAGACCTTCAGACATTTTTATTTAATGATTATGGAAGTAACAACATGGCTTGTTTAAAAAGAAGAAGAAGTCTCTAAAACATATCTCTCTCATCTGTTCAGTTTAGTCAAGAGTGATGTGAAACAAAACATTTGAATTGAGGTCTTATTTATAGCCATGAACTAATCATTAATGGTTAAGCAATAAAAGCGAACTGTTGTCAACAGTCAGTCATGTTAACTGCTTATCCAGACCAAGAAGCAGGTATTTTTATGTAAGTGGACCATTACAAATTTTAGAATATCCCTGTGTTGTGATATAAGTGAAAGATATAAGTGAAAGCTTCTAGGTTTTGTTTTTATTACTCTAGTTTCTAGGAAAAGCTAAGCTCTTAGGAATTAAGGTTTTATTTTTAATTTGGCTTTGTAAAGAAATTTCCAGTGAAAATATGACTGCAAAGGATGACGTTTATGTGTCTTATTGTACTGAATGTCACTAGAACCATCGTCTTTAACTCTCACTCAAATAATTCTCTAGTTGAATGACGGATAATGTAATGATTTCCGGATAAATCTATTTTCTAATTACAAGAAATGTTGTAATCTTTCGACTGCTCCCATTAGGGGTCGCCACAGCGGATAATCGGTCTGCATATTTGATTTGGCACAGATTTTACGTCAGATGCCCATCCTGACGCAACCCTCTCCAGTTTTCTCTGGGCTTGGGACCTGCACTGGAACTGCACTGTCTTGTTTAACCCCTGACCGGGAATCGAACCTGTGCCACGACAGTGAAAATAGATTCTAATAAAATTTTTTTATTTTCCATTTTAAAATTCCATGTCCACACACAATATATATAAATAATAAACACACACACACACACACACACACACACACACACACACATATATATAAATATATATATATATATACACACACACACATATATATATATATATATATATATATATATATATATATATATATATATATATATACACCCTGTGATTTTGCAAGTTCTCCTACTTAGAAATCATGGATGGGTCTAGAATTTTTAGCATAGGGGCATTTCCACTGTGAGAGACAGAGTCTAAAAATAAAAATCCGGAAATCACATTGTATGATTTTTTTAACAATTTATTTGTGAATTACTGTGTCAAATAAGT
>CM074947.1:23476889-23500724 GCA_037577455.1 Pangasius macronema
GAATGGCATCTTTGGAAATAAATATGATGAGAAAAAAGTTGACGTGTCCAATACTTATTTCCCCCATTGTATATAATAAATTTTAATCTAACTTACTGACAGCACCACCATGTGTTCTTCACCAATTTTATAACTGTATTTGATTTGAACCAATGGCCACAAAGAGACTACCAACAACAAAATCAGCAACCACCCACTGTAAATCATTACAACTACTGATTTAAGAAACTGTTTTAGAAAGTAAAGGAACATACCAATAATCTGGATTAGTTTTACATGGGGTAATTTTTACTGATGCAGATCTGAAATTTTAACCTCGTTGAAACGGTCATGTCTTTGGTGAGTAAATAATCACTAATGAACTCAGACAGCTCTGATGACTTGATTCTTGTTAATGTCTTTTTTAGGCCATTAAAACTTTGCCTGCTGCCATCTGTACAAAGTGTATAAGGGCTCTCGTAACGATGATGTGACGGACGATGTGCAGGAGCATCAAAGATTGACAGTCGGTATCTGATTACAAACTGAAATGACACTGTTTACACGGCATGTAATGATTCGAAAGACCTGATAAAACTGTGAGAAAATCGCACTTAGCTAGCAGGGATTTGGACGGTTTTGGGCAGTTTGACTGTTTTTACTGCAGCGTATGTTAAACTGGCTCCTTACATAACATTAACGCCAAGACAAGGTTAAAAAAACTCAAGCTTTTCGTCTTTATGGCTGTTTTCTCCAGTGACTGGACAGATTTCAAGGACCGCCACACATGTATCCAATCCAAAATGACGTCGGTTTTAAAAAAAAAAAAAAAAATCCATTATATCTTGCGAAATAAGAGTGATTGTACTTTTCCTCCAGTACAGAGACACTCCAGAAAGCTGTATTTTTCTATCATATCCTGCTAAAACCAAATCGAAGCCAAGTTCTGTAAAATACGGATGACATTTTAAAAAGGCTTGTCAGAGAAGCAACACTTCTGGTGACTTTTAGGCAAGTTATTGTACAAATTATTATACAAATATAACCTACAGACATGCAATCAAGCACAATGTGCATGGCCACAAGCACCATAACAGAAAGTATCATAAGAAAAATAAATAAATCAATCAAAGCAATCAGTTTACCTAGGTGTTCGTAGTATGAATTAAACGTTTGGTGTAACAATGACGCATATATTGTGACAATGCTCCAATCTCTAATTTATTCAGAGATCACTTCTCCCACTCATAATCACTACGCACGTCTTTCAGCAACATATGATACACATTTTAACTGTAACCTGTAACCTCGTTTGATCAAAACCCTACATCCTTCAGCACCTAAACATTACTATCAGGACACACACTTAACCCCTTACTACTAATTTCTTTCATTAAAGACACAGCATCTCACTGCCATATTTCACTGCCGTAATTACTTTGGACGTCTTTCAGCAACACATGCCTGGAAAGCTTATCTGGTCCGAATAGTACTTTAGAAACTCCTGAATTAACAGGAGTTTACAGACTCTTGCTTTAGGTTATTTATTCATAATAAATAAATAGGTCTAGCGATACCCTGAGTAATTATAAGACATTATGATACGCATTTTAACTGTAACCGGTGACCTTGTTTGATCAAAACCCTACATCCTTCATCACCTAAACATTACTATGAGGACACACACTAACCCATCGCTATTAATTTCTGTAATTAAAGACACAATTTCACTGCCATTATATAAGGAACTCCTCCAGGACTTTTCCCTGCATCAGAGGGCGGGCCTGGAAAACGGGGCGTGGCTAATCTGATCCAAGGCACCTCAGTGGGAGGGGTTTCCAGCAAGCACGTCATCAAATATTCCAAACAGTTTAGAAGCAGCTCTGAGCAATATACTGTAACGAGCAGCTCACTTCCTTTCCTGTGCAACAGCTCCTATTCTGGAGATCAGTACAAAGTCATTAGAAATAAGGAGGGGAAGCAATGAAACAATGGACCATACGAGCAGGGCGGGAATACATGAATCACTGGCTGTGATACGTTGACAGTTTGTGCTAGGAAAATGAAAGTGCATGCACTAAAAGATGGACTGGGGCAGGCCTGTTGCAATGAGCTACGAAATCAAGCCAGTGCCCTAAACGTTGGAAAACTCGAGTGAAATGAAAAGGGAAAATGAAAACAGCCACTGAGAAATGTACATAATCAAATCCTGCACAGAAGCAGATAAGAACGTTACTCGACCTTTCATCCCCTGCCAGCTCAGAGTCTGTCATGTTTTTGTCAAGGACGGGGTTTGGGGGACAGGAGAAGAGGCTCACAAAAGCCATGATGGTTAGAAACGGATTTGCCCTTCTCCGCAACCAGACTGAGATGCATTCAGTCACTCATGGAGACGTTGGCTTGTTGTGAGAGATGATGACGGATTGTATTAGCTAGTCTGAAAAAAACACTCACGGCTACACGTCTCAACAACACACTGAGACGGTTAACAGACATTATCCTCTCTCATGTCAATGCTGATGTTTTTACGCTGTAAACACAGCTTTGATACCGCAGGTTTGTTTACGTCCCGTCGGCTGACAGCTGTCTTGGTGCGATACTGCAGACGGAGTGTGGAACAGAGATTGTTATGATTTTCGATGCAGTCAGTATCTCCTTCAGACATGGCGCCCGTTAAGAGTTTGCGCAAAATGGCTGCGAAGACGATGAACAAGACGAAACCTCCCGCCTACTTAGGGTTTAACCAATCGGAATCGCGGCTCGTGCTGAAGCAGACCCGGAACCTTCGTCTGATTGGTCATAGAGCTGGCGCCCTGGAGTTTGTCACCATTTTACTTCAGGGGATTGGATATCGAAGCTGTCAAAAACATACTCGTCCTTACAACAGAAACCAGCCAATATCAACACTGCTGATACTCTTCTTCCCCTCTGTTCTCAGGCAGTACTGTAAAATGTGTTGTTTTGTTTTTGTAGTCGAAAGAACAAGTACTTCTTTTTTTTGACAGCTTGCCTTGTAGCAGGTGTGGCTCTACTTTCTGGCACTAGGTGTCACCCGTTTCAAACCAGCTAACTGCAGGTGCCAATACTTTTAGTTGAAATTGACAGTCGCTAATTATAGCCCTCCTTTATCATACTCTAAATATAATGCAGTTCATTAACAGTTCACTACTAGACCTTACAGTATGTGAATATTATATGAATGTGTCCCTTTACTATATGAGTAAACATTAAGTTGGTCAAGTGGCCTGATGGTGATGGTCATGCTACGTTCAAGAAAGATCGTATTTACGAATTGAACGCACATGAATTACCAACTCAAAGTCGTAATTACGAGTGGGAAACTCGGGATTTTCTTTGAGCTCTGAGTTTATGAGTTGAGGTGTTGTGTCAGCAAGAAAACATGGCGCAATCAGTGGATGCAACATCTGTATTTGAGGGTAAATTAGTTGAAATTGAAGGTGTTGTTGGCAATTCAACTCAGTTCAATTCAATTCAGTGGACATTGTCACAAAGGAGCTTTACAGAAGTAAATAAATTCAGGATATATGTTTTAAATTTACGAATTTATCCGTAATGAGCAAGCCAGAGGTGACGGTGGCAAGGAAAAACTCCCTGAGCCCACATGAGGAAGAAACCTTGAGAGGAAGCAGATTCAAAAGGGAACCTCATCCTCATCGGGGTGACACCGGATAGTGCAATTAAAGATAAATAATAAAAAATGATCATATTATTTCTAAGTGATACCATCTACAGTAATCATATGCATCTTTAGGCTGTCCATATGGGGCTATCCTCAGCAGCAGCAAGAGGTTTCCAAGTGATGAGAACTCCAACTAGAATAAGGACATCATGATGGATCTCGGCAGGTCCGGAGAGCAGAAGGGGTCAGGATCACTGGTATCTCAGGAGAAGCATGTGTATAGATCGAGAGACAGAGAGAGAATGGGCAGGGGGATTGTCATGTAATGGTTAAAGAATATGTATATTGTCTTGTATGACATGTCTTTGTCAGGCTTTCTTTTTTTTTATTTACAATAAAACAAGCTAATTGTCTGCACAAAAATACAATAGCATTGTACAATTATGATATAATAGGCTATGTAATGATAAAGTTTACAGTGGTTTCATAAACTGATTCAAAACATAATAAAGGAAAACACACCTGAAGCCCACCTGAGGCGCAGGTGAAGTAGAAGTAGAGTTTAAAAAATCTTGCTGTATTTTTTAAATTAAGAGAATTAATTAAGTTAATTAAGAGTTCATTGAGAGAAGGCACACCGCCATCTTGCTCCGACCAAAGTGACTTGAACGCACCTGACCCTGACGTCGTAATTACGACTTCGCAACTCGTAAGTCCGAACTTTAAAGGAGCACTTGAATGCACAGTGAGTTTACATTTCGTGTAGTGCCTCGTATACTATTTTTAAACCGTAGTCTGAAGAAAAAGGGCGCTGAAGTGCTGGTTCCAGATCCCAGCATTCAGAGCTGCGACCCTGAGAGTCTCTCTCTCTCTCTCTCTCTCTCTCTCTCTCTCTCTCTCTCTCTCTCTCTCTCTGTGAGTGTGTTAGAGAACTGAAACTCCAGCAGGTTGTGTCTCCATCGCCCCTGAGCAAGAGGAGCTCCGAGTGGCTGCTGTTCCTCCATCTGATTAGAGAACAACATCTGCACATCAGCTGGGAAACAAACAAACAAACAAACACGAGCAGTGTGTGAGGCTGTGGATTACAGAGTGTCTGTCTTGGCACTTTGGATTCGAAAGCGATCTTGAAAGTCCCTTTTTAGACCCCAGGACTAGAGGTCAGCCAGTGGATTTGGGAGAATGACTCTCTCACATCAGTACCGTGCTGTTTTGTTTCTGTCGCTGTTGGCTTTACATAGCTGTAATGACGGGATGCAGGTGAGTGAAACAGCGTTCTCTGCCTGTGGCTGTGCGCGTGCGCGCGTGTTTGTGTTTGTGGGCGCGCGTGCGTGCGTGTGTGTAAAAAAAAATGCTTTATAGTCACAAGTTGTAGACCAGTAATCAGAATGATATGGAATAATTCTCAAATGTTCCATGTTGAAGTGCTCTATCAGAAATGTTTGCAAGCTAAGAACCCTTAAAGAACTAATGAAAACCTCTTTCCAAAAGTGGATCATAAGTGTCTGCTAAAAACCCCAAATGACTGGTTATGAATTTCTTAATAGCTAGAACCTGTTAGCTAAACTGGCTTGGTACACTCTGTCAATAAAACCTTTCTTAACAGGTTCTTTAGGAGTTTATTTGATTCAATTAAATTTTTTAAAAAAATTATAGCATTTTTTTAAACAATGGACATTGTCACAAAGCAGCTTTACAGAAATATATAAATCCAGGATATCAATTTATCACTGATGAGCAAACCAGAGGTGGCGGTGGCGGCAAGGGAAAAACTCCGAGACGATATGAAGACAAAACCTTGAGAATTTGGTGATTAAAGGTTCTCAGCCTCTGAAAAGGTTCTACTTGGAACCCTTTCTAAACAAAAGCGTTTAGGTGAACCCTACAACTGTTTTTTTTTTTTTTTTTGGAACGCTTTTGAAGAACTGTTGTGGGGTTCACCTAAAACCTACATGGGTTCCCCAGAGGGACAATCGAAGACCTCTCAAGGGTTCTACTTTTTCTATGCATGTAGGCTATAGCTATTTTAGTAGCACTGGACCTTTCTGACTGTAGTCTTTAGCTGATGTAGAGCCTTCCACTCTTAGAAAAAAGGTTAAATCTATTGTGGTTTGTACATCTGGTGAGCTTTTAAAAGTTAGCTGTATAAGCTTGTCTAAGGTTTACTTTTGTGAACAGATTTCATTAGTAAACTGGAATATTCCTCATTCACCCTTTATTCTAAGAGTGTAATAACTTACAAGTCTTGTATTGTGGGTCATGTAAAGCCTGTCTGGAAAGAAGTCAACCAAATACCATACCTAATATCATAGCCAAAGTGATAAAGAGTTTCTCTCTCTCTCTCTCTCTCTCTCTCTCTCTCTCTCTCTCTCTCTCGCACTCTGTACAATTATCATTCATCAATCATGTCTTTCTGTCATTTGTCATCTATAAATAAGTGGACGTTCAACTGCTGACGTTATATTCGGCATTTCTAAACCATCTACGTATATAATCCTGTAGTGGTTATGAAGGTGTGAAATCCAGATGTTTCACCACTTGCCATGGCTAAATCAATATCCTGCAAGGTTTTGAAATTCCAAATGTTGGTCACTGATTGTAAATACCATCCTTTTTCTATTTTTATAATGGTAATGAAACATTGCAACCCAAAGCTTCCTTTCTCTGTGTCTTCCTGCCATGAAAAATATACAAGAGACCAGCTTCTTCCCCTGAAGACATCTGTGCAACAGCTTTTGGCTGAGCTATCCCATCCCTGGTAGAGAGAAAGAGACGCAGGGAGAGAAAGGAACTTGTGATACCTCCTGGCCCCCAGCTTTTTTGGGCTCAGGGCCTTGTTGATATTAGACCCTGATTGTTCATTTTCTTGTTCTGGGGATACGCTCTCCTTGCATGTGTTGTGGTGTCCAGATGACTCCCGAGTGACCATCTGGTTGAACTTGTGATTTCTGTCCAAGGCAGTGGAGTGATCATCTTCAAACACCATTCCAGTTAATCTAAAGGTGTATCAGTTCCTTATGACATTGTGACATACGTTATCCAGGTGAGTCTCACTGATTCTTACTCAGGTATGTAACTCTGGTTCTATGAAGCCTTGATGAGTGCCAGGTTTACGTTTTCCATTTTGTAATTCAGTGAGAAGGTTCCAGGGAAAGATGGCTCTATGACAGCAGTATTTATTGCAAACACTGCATTGTGCATCACCATGCGAGCACACATACACAAAAATTATGTGTTATCCAGGGTTTGTAGAAACACTGTTACATATTAAAACAAGTACTAGCACAAGCCATCACACTTCTGTTAAAAATGATAAACTCCTCCCATTGCATTAGCTATGTATTAGAAGTTATGAAACCAGTGATTTAAAAAACCTGACTTTGACTTAAACAAAGCTTTGCTTTATCTCCAGGATTACAGAAAAGACTGTGTCTCAACAGCTAAGCTAATAGGAATCACATGCCTGAAATCTTTCAGTCAGGGTGTAGGCCTCATCATTGTACTGAAACAGTGCTGGCTAAAGTAGTTTAGTTGGCCATTTTGTTAAATAGCTTTTGTCTTAGGAGAAGATGCAGATCTGGGGGCTTCATGGGTATAGAGAGTTTTGGTAGACAGGGATGTTTTGAAGCTGTCTCCCCTTCTTTTTAAAAAAAAAAATCAGGTTTGTTAACAGTGGAGTAGCAGGACCCTACATGTCCTAGGGTGCCCACATTGCTTGTGTTACTTTCTGGCTCTCCTCAATAATTATGCTGTCATAGCTAAGGCTTGCCAGAGTCCTTGCTTACACTATGATCCCAATGTACACACTTTTAAACCAGTAATTTTAAACCACCAGATATAATGAAATCAAAAACCCATCTCTTTATATGTAAACATTTCCAGTTCCAAAAATACATTTCTTTTGCAAATCCAATTCCAATCTTTGCCAATTGTTGGAGGATCCAATATCTCATATGTTTACTTTGATATCAAGCCACCATTTTTTTGGTGCTGGCCCAGTACCAATACTGGGTACCAGATCAGTGCTATCTCTACTAATAATCTGTTGTCTGTCTCTCTTTGTCTGTCGAGCTGCATGTATAATCCTGCTGTGATGCCCCTGCCTGATCCTAAAACACTCCTACAGCTGTGGCTCCTTTCACCCTCCTGACATGATTGATTCATGCTCCCACATGGATACCCTAAAGATTTCCCAAAAACAACGAATGCCCAAGACTGCCCCTTGATTCAGTGGATAATCTCACCTGGATACTGTAGATTTCAAGTTCTAAGAACTGCTGCATTAATTATAAAGACTTTCCTGCGCTCATCCCAGGACTATATTACATACAATATACTCATACTGTCCTGTCCTTTCAGTACATTAGTACTGTCTGCCTTTACTCTTGTAGACTCCTGTATACTGTAATGATTTATTATCCCACTATCTGGTGTCACCCAGAACACTGTAAAAAATACAAATATGCAAAAGTGTAAAAATCTCTGGTTACTGTATATTTGTGTCAATATTTTGGTCTGATGTTTTCCTTTATTGTGTGGAACTGATGTCAGTTCTTGATTACTTTCGGAATTAAACATGACTTCTTGAATTCTGTGAACAAAGATGAGTCTGTTGTGAGGATAGAGTGTTTTGTGCGTTTTTTTATCTTGTGGTTTGCATGAGAATAGACATGCCCATAGCCTGCAGAATCTGCCAGCCTTCACCAGTCAGCAATTACTGTTATTTGTCCAAAATGATTTTATTATTCATTCTTGAAAAGAAACATAAAGAAATTGAACAGAGTCCGAACACATTTTTTCCAACACCAGCTAGTTAGACCCAGCTAGCAGATGCAAGGTAGATTGTAGCTTAGAACAGCCACCAAATCACACACATAGCTTTCACCAAAGACAATATTAAGACATTTGTCATGCTTGAATACTGGCAAGTGATATGCTATACATAGCTGATTTACCAATTTAGTTGGTAATTAGACCAGCCAGCTAATTCTTGTCTTTTTAGTTGCAGGGTAGCAAGACCTGACCTAGATTACTTTAAAACTATACAGGTATTATCTAGCATTGTAGTTTAGCTAACAGGAGAATTGTGTTATTAGACCAGACGATCTCATATGGCATAAGAAAAGTTCTTTAGAAGCTAATAAGTATATACAACTGTAAATTTCTGTTATCCATTTTAGGTTCTTCAGCATTTCTTTTTTTTTTTTTTTATTTATTTAACTGTGTAATTGTTTTGTGGGTTTGTTGTTTGTGTTGTCTGTTATTTGCACATTCAGATTTTTTGTGGAAAAAAAGATTTTATTTTCTTTAACAAATTGTTTCTCTATATAAACAATATTCTAAAAATTGTCATATGAGTGTTGATGGGTAAAGAAATAGATGTGTTTAACATGTAAATAAAGAAATAAAACAACTCCTCAGCTAAAAGCATTGTTTTTGTTAAAAACGGGACATTTTGCTCTAAGCATTAAAGTTAAGTTACTTTATTATCTGATTACAATACTTTTTGAGTTTGGCCAATATAATTCTATTAATTGACTGAACAAGCAAGTTTTAATTTAATTAAATTTTACATCAATGTATATTTCTTATTTATGTCGATGAGAGAGTTCTGGCCGTGTAAAAAAAAAATCTGTGAAAAATTAATCGTCTTCTCAAAATAAAAAGGATCTGATTTATAACTAATAACCACATAATAATGATAACTAGTTCAGACAAAACTACCTTTTAGCTGAAAAGTGCAATCATTTCTTCATTTAAGACCTAGTAAACCTAAAAAAAAACAATTTCTTTACCTAACAATAGTCATATGACATTTTTTAGAATGTTGTTTGCTGTATATAGAGAAACAAGACCAAAGTGCAACTTCAACAACAATTTGTTAAAAAAGATAATAACAAACTCTGTTCTTTTTTCTGCAAAAAAATTGTAACTAACAACACACTTACACAGTTAAACAAGAAAAAATGCTGCAGAAGAAGAAGAAATTAAAAAAGTATGACAGAAATATACCAGTCGAATATGTTGACTGGCTACTGTAAAAAACATTTGTAAATCAATATGAGATCATCTGGTTATCAGAGTGTACTAATACAATTTTCCTGTTAGCTAAGCAACAGCGGTAGCTACCTAAGTAAATTAGCTCGATAATACCTGGCCAGTTTTAAGTAATCTAGGTTAGGCTTTGTCAGCCTTGACCTAAAGAGACAAGGTGATGTGAATAACATTGATTATCTCATTACAGTGACACCTGACAAGGGGTGGGATATTGGGGCGGAAGCAGGAAAATGAGCAAGTGTAAGGATCAGAGCGACTTTGACAAGGGCCAATTTGTGATGGCTAGATGACTGAGTCAGAGCATCTCCAAAACAGCAGGTCTTGTGAGGGTGTTCCCGGTATGCAGTGATTAGTACAGAGGCAGTGTGATGTTCTGGGCAATGTTCTGCTGGGATACCTTGGGTCCTGGCATTAATGTGCATGTTATTTTGACACGTACTACTTACCTAAACATTGTTGCAGACCAAGTACCCCTCTTCATGGCAGGGGAATTCACTAATGGTAGTGGCCTCTTTCAGCAGGATAATGCGCCCTGCCACACTGCAAAAATTGTTCAGGAATGGTTTGAGGAACATGACAAAGAGTTCAAGGTGTCGACTTGGCCTCCAAATTCCCCAGATCTCAATCTGATCGAGCATCTGTGGGATGTGCTGGACAAATAAGTCTGATCCATCGAGGCTCCACCTTGCAACTTACAGGACTTAAAGGATCTGCTGCTATCTTCTTGATGCCAGACACCACAGCACACCTTCAGAGGTCTTGTGGAGTACATGCCTCGACGGGTCAGAGCTGTTTTGCCGAAACAAGATGCTCGATGGGATTAAGCACTTGTTGGAAACTATGTGCTGATTTGGTGGCTGTTCTTAAGTATTTAGTTTGTTTGTGCTAGCTGGGTCTAACTAGATGGCATAAGAAAAAAAATGTGTTCGGACTCAATTTCTACATGTTTTTTTTTTCGAGAATTAATAATAAAATCATTTTAGACAGCCACATAACAAGATTAATAAAGCGAATTTCGCTGGCTGGTCAAGCCTTTTCAGATTCGGTAGGCTAGGTTATGTCTATTCTCACGCAAGCCACGAGGCAAAAAACATGTACACAACACTCTATCCTTCAACAGACTAATGCTTGTTCACAGAATTCAAGATGACACATTAAATAATCAAAAAATTTACACCAGTTCCACCCAATAAAGGAATAAAATTGTATTTTTTTACACTGCAGTGAAGAAATTGTTTTGAAGTCTGATACTGCTTGATAAATTCCACTATTTACGCTACAATTATTCCTGCCTCCTGTGTTAGGATTGGCTAGTGGCTAGTAGGTCTTACCTGACCTGCAAAATGAGAAAGCAGAACACCATGTATGCATAATAGCCTTTAAAAGCTAATGTGACGATGTGTGAACTGAACACACACAAAAACACAGTGTGACTGTGGAGCTAAATCAAAAAGCAGACCTGCTAACAAACCTGGTGGCCTGTAGATTCCAGATCAGAGAGACATGCTATAGTTTTTATTTATAGCAGTTAACTTCATTTTCTTATGTGGATATGCCCGAGTTATTTACGGAGCTGCTTTAATAAAGATATAAAATAGTGATTGTTTCAGAATGATCAAATATATACTGTATGGACTCTAATTTAATTCATGTCATTACTCATATTACAATCTTCATGTAATCTTTATTCCTATGAGCCTATACAGCAAAAAATAATTAGTCTGATTATAATTAGTACACATTTGGTAATGAATAAGTGGCCGAGGATGTAGCAACATTTGAAACTACTAATTTTCAGGCTCAATAAGTTTAACTTAAACATCGGGCAAACACTGTAAGCCTGACCTTGTTCTTCTGTTACTGTACAGGACCACCATGCTCACCCATTTCAGAAAAGAAAAATCATTCACATCTGGATGTACTCATATGTGCTGCTTCTACAGCTACAGAACTAACCAATGGGAGTTTCGGTGGTTTTGCCACAGCTTCCATGTCATGAGGATGTCTTTAATTAAGATATTGGCTTTGAAGCAAATGGCAGCCTGTGGATTATCTGTTGCCTGATTATATTTATGTGGTTGTTAATATCTCAGGGCTGCATAGACAAGCAGAGGGTGATGGGTGTGCTGCGCCAGATGGAGAAATTTTTAAAGGGACAGGAGATCCGGTTTACAGAGGGTCTCAGAATAATGAAGTCCAAGCTTACCAGCCTTCAGAACTCGGTGTCCAAGTTTCCACAAGCAGACCAATCGTCACGTATGTATGCAGTGTTAACATGCATGTTATTATTTTGTGAGGATGCCATTTTGATAGTGCGGCCACAGAATACTAAATGTAGAGTTAATGTTTTGAAGATGTGAAAGCATCCATACATTTTAGGTATGTAATATGTTGCCTGTATATGTATCTGTTTAGTGCTTTTTATTTATTTATTTATTTATTTATTTATTTTTTGAAGGGGGGGGGGGAATGCGGGGCAATGTGCAGTACATCTTCTGTCTATTGTGACCGAGTAAGCAAGCTGACTGTATCTCAAAAGAACAATGTCTTTCCCAAATCAAGAAACATTTAGGTTACATCTGACAACAATAGCCATCTAATAACATATGATCAGATTTACTTTAGTTTGTGGGTTTGTTACATTGCTGAAAGGTCAGAAAACCTCGCTGGACACACTTTCAGAATCTATTATAAAACTGCGACGCACTTACAGTGTTGCTGCGAGTCAAAATGGGATCCTTTAATTAGTGTTATTATAATACCCAGAAATATGAATTTCTGAGAATGTTTTCTTTTAATAATGCAGGTAACGATAATTTAAGCATAATGAAAAACATATGCAATGATCCTACAAGTTTTACGATATTTTTAATTAATGAAATGGTTATTTTTCTAGAGAGCCCTGCAGAGATATGCAGCTCTGTGCACAGTGCATGGTCTGTATCATCAAAGCATATTTCCTTTATCAGTGCATCAAAGCATATTTCCTTTACTTGTACAGAAATATAGAACAAATGCCGTTTTATACTGGAACGAAGGAAGGCAGTCAGGTCAAAACTGAATGTCCCAT
The DNA here is from genome assembly GCA_037577455.1 of Pangasius macronema. Classification (NCBI taxonomy): domain Eukaryota; kingdom Metazoa; phylum Chordata; class Actinopteri; order Siluriformes; family Pangasiidae; genus Pangasius; species Pangasius macronema. The sequence goes on from CM074947.1 coordinate 23,489,633, forward strand.
TAGTATCATGTTAATGAACTTGCTCTTTTTTTTTTTTAAAGTTCCATGAGCAGGGTTGCCAGGTTCAGCATATAATGGCCATATATTGCAGATATGTACCGCACATTAGAAATGCACACCACTGTTAGCTTGTTTCCCTTGTTTTTTTTTTAAAAATTGGGGGGAAAAAATCATGGTTTCCAATGATCTGAGTCAGATTCCCATTTCCTTACTTTTCTGTCCTTTTCTCTGTATTTGTAGCCTTGTCCACTTGTTCCACTCTGGAAGCTCCAACTCATGGGAAGAAGTTTGGCTCCAAGTACCTAGTTGGACATGAAGTGCACTTCATGTGCTCTTCAGGTTATCATTTGGTGGGCTCGGCAACCCGGGTGTGTCGGGAGAATGGCAGCTGGAGTGGAGTCAGTGCACTCTGTAAAGGTCTGTACTAATATCAATATAATATTAGCACATTTACAGAAATAAGAGTATTATTATGCAAAAACCTGCGACCAGAATCAGCGCACATACAGGTAAGATGACAGACTTTATCCTCTGTTTTCGGTGGCTGCAATCAGTGAGACTTTTTCTCCTATCCCATTTCTCTAATAAGCGCCATACTGAAACTTCCTAACTGACAGTTTCAAGTTCTGTACTGCTGCAAAAGCAGCAAGAAAGATTACAATTTGCAAAAAAAATAAAAATCTTTCACACTAAAGTTTAAAAAAAAAAGCTGAAAGTAGCTTCTAAACATGCAGATTTAGGGAAAACTTTTTAATATGGTAGTGTTAATTCTACATTTGTACACGTTTAATATTTTCAATCTAAGAGTAATTCACAATCACAAAGCACTTTAACACTAAAAGCTGCTCCTAAATCTGCAGAATTTTAGTAGTCGAGTTAATAACTATTAAAATAGCTATCATCTTGATTGTTTATGTATAGCCACAAAAGAAATCTTTCTGGATTGAACTTGATAAAAACCTGGAGGGCATCATTTCATTTGACATGTTGGGACAGCAAAATTTTGCTGGTTGATTTGACTTGCTAAAAGTGACACTAGACCCTCAATTTTCACCTAAACTTACAAGACTAAAAAAAAAAAGATTACATCTCCGTGTAAATCAAACAAACGAGATCAGTGCTCTGCCCCCCCATTCCCAAGCCCAATGCCATCATAGAATTTGATGCAGCCAAGGGAACTGATACTGGTATAGAGAGAGAGAGAGAGAGAGAGAGAGAGAGAGAGAGAGAGAGATATGCTTACCGGTGCTCCTTTGAGAAGTGAAGTCTTTTGTAACATGTGGAATGTTGAGGCAGGATTCAAGTGAATAAAATCAGTGTGTGGTTTATTCAGGGTAATCCAACAATCATAGTCAAAGTCCATGGCAGGGTAACAAAACCCAGGTAGACAACATCAACCATATGATAATCCATATAATAATCCATAATCCATATTCATAAACAGGAGTATAGGTACCAGACAAAACACAGAAGTAACTAAAAACAAGGAAACAGGGAACACAGTACAACAGGAAGGTAGACGTAGGCAAACTAATCAAGAGCTAAACAGAGAACATCTGGAAACACAGGAAAACACACCAATGACAGGACAGGGGTGGAGACAAGACTCAAAACAAAACAAAGGCACAACATGATGGTTAGTATTTTTTTCTTTTTGTCATTGGTCAGAGTATCTCAAACAGATCACATTTCTGCAGCAGTACAGTTCTGACTTTTGGCTGCCTTGTGGCTCAGTTTAGCAGTTCATATCTACAAGAAAAAAACTGCATGGCATATTTGGTTCATTTCCTGCAGTTGGATCTATTCACGGATGAATTGCTTTCTCATTGCAATTGAACCACACAAGAGTTTGCTTGGAATGGGACCGAGAACACCTCGGTCAGACGCTCTCAGACTGGAACGACGACTGCAGACACAGTCCATTTAGTGGTATTCCGAAACCAGGCTTTCTAAACAATGACTATGCGACACACACAGCTAGCAAAGAAGACAAACACACTGATAAAGCCGAGGCAAAGAAAGAGTCACTCTTTACAGTGGATTGAGTTGCTGAGCTGAACTGAAAGAAGCTCTCGTTCATGTGGCATTAAATATCCTGAAACAGAACAACCCTGCACTCATATTCCTGTCTGAGTCTTTCTCTATTACACGCTTCTGTGCCAAAGCTGTCGTTGGCAGGGCCACTGTAAAAAGAGCAGGCCCCAAAGCTCCTGTTTCAGCCAAGACTCTAGAGACCCCATTCCCAATGTACCTTGTACTTTGCACCTTGGGCAGAGATGAATGGGCCGACTCAAAAATGCTCATTATTGAAAAATGTAATGAATGACTCATTTGTGATGCTTTCGTGCTCCCCACGTGCTTTCAGTCACGTTTACATTTTTATGTGAAATATCCCTTTAAATCCACTCACACATTTCATTAAATCGAGTTCCAGGTTTCATGGCAGGAAGGTATGCTAAGCATGCTATTGATGGCTTCCTTGAGTGCTGCAGCTGGCAACAGTCTCAGACATTCCAAATAGTACAAGGGGATAGGGTCTAGACCCTGAAGCATGTAATCCTAGTGGGTCTGAATGTTTGTGAGAGAATGCAACATTGCAGAAAAAGACAAAAAAAAAATCTCTGTTTTCAAATCTGGGGACCAGGGAAGAAGGGATTTGTCCAAGTAAGCATATTTCAAACACTTTCCTTCCAGAAGTATCTAAAGGATTTAAAAACAGCTTGGATATTTGCTAATGCTTGTTCCTGAAAGCATTTTATGAAATCCCATATGCAACAGAAGAATTAGGAACATGCCCGGAAAGCAAAGCTGTGAAATCTGCCCTCTGTCTCTGTCACTCTATCTGTCTTTCTCTCTAACACACCCAAATTAATTGCATTCATATGATCCATCAACAGCAGCAGCTTCACCTACAGATGCAATAAGCAATCCTAGGCCCTGCATGCATATTCTATTCACACACTTTGCATGACGAGTACCTTTTCAAAATTAAAAATTCTAAAGAAATATCAAGAGTCATGTAACATATCAGAAATGGAAATGGACCAGGGGCAAATGCATTTCATTCTAGTTCAGCGTGACCCCTTTTTACTAGTTTACTATTGGGAGTGACAGATCGATTAGGGCTAATAGTAGCAATATTACATTCCAGCTGAAGAGAGAGAGCATATGGGGCTCAGGTCTTGTTGGGGAAGTTTATCAGGAGTAGATTTGCTAGAGACAGTTACAAATTTACATAGTTACGTATTAAAATAGCCTACGGTGGCATCACAGCCGTACTGATGTTCAGTATAACCCCACAAATGCCAGTGCGATATTGCATAATATCGAGTAAATGATATTTCTGACACAAATCGTTGCACCGCTAGCGGAAATAGATCCCGAAGAAGCCACACTCACTTTATAGCCCGTTAAAGGTTCTTCCGGTGAAACTAGCTTCTCTTCTTCCTTTTCATCTCCATCTGATGAGCTTTCATCTATTGTCATTTGCTATGTCCGCTGATGATAGTAGTCACTAACACTAGTGTATGAAACGATTTCAAGCTATCACTAAAATTGGATTACATGGGGAACACATGATATACACAGTGAAACGTTCCCCGTGCAGTTATACTAAATATAAGCACTCTTGGAATGGCGCTCGTCCAATCAAATTATTTAAAATTTTATTACATTATACTGCATATGACTTCAGAGTCTTTTTTTTTCCCTTCAGCCATCCCTTTCCTTTATAGCATTTTTCACATTCCAAAAGAAAAGTCACTTCGCCCTTCCTGTGTATTACTATAGCAGTCAAACAGAAAAGGTGCATGTTTAATGTCTTCACAACAACAATATTTCATTTCAAGACTTTTCTTAAGTATGTGATTTATCATAAAAGAAGAAAAATGCAATCCTGATAGTTTTCCAGTCACAATGGCCCATTTGTGCAAAAACCAGAATTTAGGTCAGAGATTGGTGTCAGGATTCAGACGAGGATGCAAGAACAGATACTCGAAACTTTTTTAATAAACATAACAAACGAAACAAAGACATAATCCAATGAGGTGGTAGATAAACAGGCACAGGTCAACATATACAGAGACAGGCGAGCTCAAGATACTTTAAACAGACTAAAGTCAAAACCAGATAATCATACAAGAGACAACGGCTTGGTAACAACTGGCACTGAAAGACACAGAGCGTATACTTCACAGTGTGTTTTTAAACTCAGCGCGTCCTTTTAAACTGAGTGTGCTTCGGATGGGATTGGGTCCAGGTGTGTGTGTGTGAGTAGTAGTCGGTGAGTGTAAACATGACAGAGTTTGGGCGTCATAGTCCTCAGCAGCCATTTCTCTAGGCCGCGCTGTGTACTGGGAAGTGTAGTTGGGATCCTTTAATTGACAGGACAACTCGATTCAGTATGGTTTTGTTATTTTATAGGGGTTTTTAATGCAATAAAAAATTAATCATTCTTTTTTTCAATTATTGCTTGAATTCGCGTTCTCAAACGTTGAATGATGTGTTTTCTATTTTAAAGCTTTGTTTAGCTGTGGAAGCTTCTGCTCATTACACCTCTCTCTCTCTCTCTCTCTCTCTCTCTTGCTAGCTCTGTTATTTGAAGACTAAATATAATGTGAAAGCTATTAATAGCAATGTATGAAATTCAGTATATGGTTCTGTGTCTCCAAATGATGAAGCAAGTTAAACGCATGCAAAGAAAGTGCTCCCTTGGGTGGTGTGTGTGTGTGTGTGTGTGTGTGTGTGTGTGTGTGTGTGTGTGTGTGTGAGAGAGAGAGAGAGAGAGAGAGAGAGAGAGAGAGAGACTCACTGATACTGTCTTTTATTAGTAGCAGGTTCAAGTCAGTGTTCTAGTAACCCATGCCTGAATGGTGGTACCTGTGCTGAGGGGGTCAACCAGTACAAGTGCACTTGTCCTCACAATTGGAGTGGGAGTCGCTGTCAGCAACAGACTCAAACAGGTGAAACAGCCTGTTCTTCTGCCTAGTCTATACATTACTTAGCAATGACTTTTTTTTCTGAAACATAGCATAAAATGCTAGTTGTTTTTATTTGAAAGGTTAGCATTAGGCACAATCATGTTGACTAGCACTTCGCAGTTTCCACACATACCATTTTTGAGTGAAATGCTTCTTTAAACCGATTCCATACATAGCGTGCATTGTTGAGTATGTGTCTGTTGTCAAGTTTTTGTCTGTTTTCTACAGGGTATGTCCACAATGGGCTACAGTTTACAGCTAGTAGAAACAGTTCCATAACAAAATGAAATCTAGTCCATGGATGAACTCACCATTTTGTGAACCTTTTTAAACCTGTAAATAATTAAGTGGAAAAAAAACCCATGATAGAAATGCAATCTGAGAAAGTACATTTGTTCATTTGCTGTCAAATGTAATAGAATAAAATAATGCCAATATTTTGGTTAATTCGGTGCACTCAGATGGAAAGAAAGAATGCCTAGTTTGAAGGATAAGCTGATCAAGCATTCATCTGTTACACTTATGGCTCACTTAATTTCATCCTTAAAAGTCCTCAAGCAATTTTCTCTGACTCCTGACTGCTGTCTCCTTTGATGTCCTCATTGATGGATTTTTTTATAAGACAATACTATTAATTCGTTAATTAATAGCATTAAGTGGCACTGGACTAAATACACAAGAAGAATGCACTAAAGTCCAAGTTCAGAATCAGAAACTGAGGAAAGTCTCTGTTTTATGCAAACTCCACCCCTTTTGAACATCTGGTGCATACAGTAACTTCTGCATAGTGCTTAATTCTGTAGTTACTTCTGAGGTCTGAATATCACTTGCATCTGCATGTGTCTATGTTTATATGTCTGGGTGTGTACATGTCTCTGTATATGTGTGCGCCAGTGGTGCAGCATCCACCTGCAGCCAGCCTAATCTCCTCTCGACTCCCTTCTCATGCTCAGCACCTCCGGAGTGGAGCGTGGTGAATGATCCGGAATTCAGCCGCAAACCCCGCTGCGCTAAAGTGGACCGAGCTCAGCACTGCAGTTGTGATGCAGGCTTCCATATGAGCGGCACCTCACACAACAGCATCTGCCAGGGTACACTCCTCCTTTTTCCTCTTAGGTTTTTAATGCGGTCAAGTCAGCTTTTATTATTATGCCATGAATATCCAGAGAATAGCATTAAAACATACGGGGCAGGGAAATGTCTTGCCTCCAGGATTATTGTGGGCCATGCAAAATGACGCCTTTGCAGCTATGTACGTAAAAAAGTAAACCGTGCCATAAGGAAGTAGAATAATGATTACAAAGCAATACACTAAAAGCACAAGTCAGTATAAACATCAGAACAGCAAGAGCATCATCAGGATAGAAAAGGAGAACTAACCTGTAATTGTGCATAGGCTGCTGGAAATGGTGACGTCATGAACTGACTGTAGACATGCAAGTGGTTAGGAGCTTCCTCATTACACGGAGAAAAAGAAGGCCTTCTGTTTGAGAATGGCCTGCTTAAATTAGATTAGACTAGACTAGACTAGATTAGATTAGATTAGATTAGATTAGATTAGATTAGATTAGATTAGATTAGATTAGAAGATAAACATGGAACATGGACCTTTCTTAATACATGTTGCTGGCTGTTCTGCAACTTTAAGAATTTTGTTCTAGTTAAATTCTAAAACAAATTGTATGCACTTGCTTTAGGTCTCACCTTGTCTCCTTCCTTAAGTGTTCATAACTGGTTCTTAACACAGCTGTATTTGTTATATGCTGTTTCTACTTATAGAACCAAAGTGTAAGGCAAAAACAAATGTTCAGAACGTGAATAGTCTAATATGCAGACATTACTGTCAAAAGTAGTCTAATATGCAGACAATACTGTCTAAAATAGTCTAATATGCAGACAATACTGTCTAAAATAGTCTAATATGCAGACATTACTGTCTAAAATAGTCTAATATGCAGATAATACTGTCTAAAATAGTCTAATATGCAGACATTACTGTCTAAAATAGTCTAATATGCAGACAATACTGTCTAAAATAGTCTAATATGCAGATAATACTGTCTAAAATAGTCTAATATGCAGACAATACTGTCTAAAATAGTCTAATATGCAGACATTACTGTCTAAAATAGTCTAATATGCAGACATTACTGCCAAAAGTAGTCTAATATGCAGACAATACTGTCTAAAATAGTCTAATATGCAGACAATACTGCCTAAAATAGTCAGTATTTTACACAAAACACAAAAATGTCACGTTTTTAATAGGGCTAAAACACTTCACTATACTAAGGCTTACTGGAAAGGGCTTCAGGCACAGGTGGGTGTTGGTTGCTTCTGACTAAAGTGGATCTGATTGTGGTAAATTCAGTAAAATCCTACCTTTTAATGTTGTTATTTTGCTGCTGGAGTCGACAAATTGTACACGCCTATAAAAGTGTGCTTTTATACGGACAAGACTATGCGTAATGGTATGCACGTTATCACTGCAGTTGATATTTTCCTGATGTTTGCCTGGGAAATACAGTTTTCAAGGCCCATTTGTGTGTGTGTGTGTGTGTGTGTGTGTGTGTGTGTGTGTGTGTGATGTCCAAAGTCCGCAACAGCCAAAAAGCCATTAAATGCTGGAGGGCCCCAGACAGACTGAACACATGAGTGGAAGGGAAGAACTATATTCTTCTGAGTTTTCATTCATGTTCTTTCTTTGTTTTCCCGCTGCTTCTGTTTATTTTTTTTGTCCTTTTTTCTGGTTTTCTATTTCATTTCTTAGTTCAAGACTTCTTCATCATCTTTCTCTCAACCTTCTTATTGCTTTTCTGTGTCTGTCTCTTTTCTTTTCTTTCCAGCCTTCAAGGTGAAAACATTTTGACCATATTATCCTCCATCTCTCTGCAGATGTGAACGAGTGTGAGGTGTACAAAACGGATGGCGGATTACTGTGTGCTCACATTTGCGTGAACATTCCAGGCTCGTACCACTGCTCCTGCCCCAGCGGCTACAAGCTGCTTGCAGATGGCAGGAGCTGTGAGGGTAAGTGACACTTGTGTCTGTTCGTGTGCACCAAAAATTCTGACATAAAAAAGAAAAATAAGAGGTGAGGCATGATATGTTTAAATCAGTTAAGTTTACTCTGAGGACGAAATGAGAGAGTGTATGTATACAGTAGATCACGAGTTCCCATGCTTTTGTCCAAACAACCCCAAATTATGAATTATGAATTTTCAGCGACTTCAAGCCTCGACCGCTCTACATTTTTATTAAACTCCACGTTTATAATTTAGGACTACTGTAACATCTGAGCAGTTTACTATTGAGTGGCGTAAAACAAATAACAGTTTTGCAGAGTTTTACAAGTTTTACCTCCAAATTTATTCTATTTTTTTTAACTTCGGAAGTCAACTCTGTCACGTACAACACGCAATATGACAGAGACCTGTTTTTATTGCTTTTACCTGTATGTTATCCGTGTTAGTTATTATTATTACCAAGATACCCACTATTTCATTTTCTGCAGTCGGCAAAAAAAAGTTGCTTCTGAGGTCTGCTCATTTTTAAAACTCGCTCTGCTATGCGCTTCTTTTTTTAAAATGGTATTTGTGAAAATAATTCCAGTTGTTCATAAGGCTTTCAAATGAACCAAGGTAAAATTAATATTTAATTTTCTGTCTTACAGAACATTTTTATCCAAATTTTCACCATCTTTACATGGCTCAAAAACACCATGAGTGATGATAAGAGAGATGCTATATTGCTTTTCATTGCTTATTCATTGCTGTTTTGTGTTTTTTTTTGTTTTTTTTTTATGAGTGTAGAGCTTCTCAAAGAAAGCATTGTAGTAATCCTGGCTCTTTTCAATGAACAAGGTGCTGGTGCTGGTGCTGGTGAAGACCACATCAGTGTCCATCTTACTTCTGTGTTAACCCACCAACATTCAGTCAAATTATGAAATGGGATATGTTGAATAATAATGTAATGGATGCACACAGCTCCTCTAATGAAATCGTCCCACAATCTTGTTTACTTCAACCTACAGCAAGAAGCACAGCAACTTCTGTATGGATATTGTGCTGATATCTAATCTGAAAGCTTTCCATGGATTCCAATCGCAAATGCAATGCGTTATTTCCTTGACTCAATTCTTCAATGGAAAAACCGCTGATATCAGGGCTGCGTTGTTTCATCTCCATAAGATGATGAAGTCATTTAATCTCCACAACAACAGCTTGAGCGATTAGAATATTTTCATCCCTGCCGAAAGGTAAGCTGCAAATATTATCTTGAGAACTGGCTAAATTAAACTGTACAACCGTGAGTCAGTGGTCCAAGTAGAAAACAGCTGGCAATTGCTACAATCAAATCTATTCTACAAACTACGGTACATTGCTAATGGTAATGCTAGTTCACCAGCTTTCTCAGGTTTCCTGCTTTTTCTCCTTGCTCCTTATTCATGAGCTTTGACTGCATCCACTTTGTTTCTTTTCATGGTTAAGAAGAGATTTCCAATCACTGCAGAACTGCAAACAATCATAGAAGGCATTACGATATCCATACAGAAGTTGCTGTACTTCTTGCTGTAGGTTGAAGTAGACAAGATATCTCCTGTTCCTGTATTTCACAATCTGACTGAATGTTGGTAGATTCAGATAGAAGTAAGAAGGACATGATTAAAATCCTCTGAAACTGCCACTGACGTGGTTTTTTTCTGTCATGATTATTGAGCATATGACGTCAGAGAAAAGCTTTGAGCAAATTCTTGTTGCTGAGGCATTCCATAGGAAGTAGGTCTCTAACTGTAAAATGTCCAGGATTATACCATCTGTTATTCACAAGCACAGGCCTAACCCATTTTTCCTGCTTTGTTGATGGTGAATTCTGTCTGCCTTTAGAGTTGGAAATCCATCTAGGCTAAAACGGGTCCAGTATGTGTTTGTGTAGCCACGTCTCTGGGGGGGAAACGTAATGACGCATTGCCGAAGAGATGAAAAGGGATGAAAAAGGGATGAATAGCCCGGGCTGTGAATCCTGCAGGCTGGCATGTGTGAGAATCAGAGAGTTAGCACATGGTGCATTGTATCTAGGTGAAGAGATGTTCAGTTCTTCATCACGCAAGTTTTGTTAAACCTGTCCCTCAGCACCACACAGCCCTTCTTCATGTCAAGAGTGTTCTGTTCCTCAGTCAAACTCTTTTCTCTTTTCTCTCCTCCCTCCTCGCATGCCCTGCACTGCTCCAGATGTGGACGAGTGTCTTACACAACAGCATAACTGCAGCCGTGGCACCACCTGTGTCAACACCGGAGGAGGTTTCCAGTGTGTAAATCCAGAATGCCCACACTTGCACGGAAATATCAGCTATGTCAAGACGTCACCTCTGTGAGTGCCAGTGCACACCCAACTGAAACAGCCAGAAAGGCTGAACACACATAGTGCCGTTTTCATGTTCTCTTTACCTTAATGCATTTGTAGTACTTCAGCATGGACGTCTGCAACAACAACAACAGCACCACCAACAGGAGCTACAGTGGAGTCCAAAAGTGTGAGACCACATTGAATTTTTTTCATTTATAACCGGAAATAGAAACCGAATGTGCACACTATAATATAGCAAAAGGGAGACATACCAAATACGAAGAAATGTTCAAATTCACGTAAATATTCTATGAAATTGTATTTTTGATATCATGTTATTGCTGATGATATCAACAGTAAATAAACATTTTGAAAAAGACGCATTATCTTTAGTGGACGCAGACTTTTGGACTCCACTGTAAACCGCCAAACACTTAAACAATGAGCTTTGTCTGGTTCAGAGACATATCGAATTTGTGCCGGATGTGCTCAGTCTTGCCAGCTTTAGGCTTTAAATGAAAGAGTTTCCCAAGGTGTTTCTTTTGTATTTCAGCAGCAGAACATTCCTACCAAGACTAAGTCATTTGCGTCAAGCATACAGTATTTCTATGTTTGTCCCCTTTTGTTTGTTGTGTCACCAAGCCATTGGTCAGGAAACTAAGCTATTAGTGAGAAGATGTTTTGGGGTTCAGTACGTTAACACTAAAAACACAAGTTACCCTGTTCTTTGTAATCTGCTATGAACTATATTATGGTTGAAATATACA
>CM074947.1:23503015-23515552 GCA_037577455.1 Pangasius macronema
CATCAATACATCAGAAATATGTGTGAAATACTTGTTTCCCGTGCAAAGACTGGGAAAAGGAAGAAACATGTCTCCTTTTTCCAATTTTTTTGGACTAGTTACAGGTCTTTTTTTTGGTTTTTGAAATTTTGGGCTGGAAATTTTGGTGAAACTTGTCAGCCCAGTTAATGATACTAGTCAAACAAATGTATTGTACATCTAAAACTGCTCAAAAAGATCTGATTCACCGTATGCTGGATGACTGTATGTCGTCACTCTCATCTGCCTTTTATAGCATTACTTTTTAAATTCACTAGATAGTAGTTTGTAGCATAAGCGACTTCATTTTGCTTGAGGCTGTGTCATTATTAATGTCGTCCTGCCCCACCAAAATCTACGGTCAGCCGTAGCTGCTGGTTAAAAACTGAATTTTGATTATGAAAAAATCAAATCACAAGGATTCAGGTTCAGAACAAATTATCGGCAGAATTTCTCACTTAATCAAGCCCATATCTCAGGTATAAATCAGATCAAAGAAAAAAGAAATAATAATAATTACTGTAAACCAAATAACTAGACAAAAATGTTATGTGCTACAAGTGGCTAATTACAACAATCCAGATATGCCTTCTCTAGTAGATTTTTTTCCCCAAATAAAAGAAAAAGTAACAATTATTTATCAGTTCGTTTACAAATTTCCTATATTTTCTAATTCTAAGAATTGACTCTGAATGCATTTCTTTAGGTTTAACCAAAACTGCAAATGCAGGGTGTTCAGAAACTTTTTGGCCGACAGTGAATATATTCTGTTTCAAGGTGCCATTGACTGTGCTGATATTGTGGACTAAAGTAAAAATACAAACTTATACTGTAAAATATTTCCACAGATATTTGTTGCGCATCTTCATTTCTGAGAATTAGGCATAATTTCTGCTTTTCTCTAGTTCACACATTTCCACTAAACATTAAATGCTTAAAGGAGAGATGAGAGACTACTATCCAGACAAAGTGTAGATTACACACAGGACATGTGAATCAACATCGGTCCTCGCACCTGGCTATAAATCATCAGTGGCAAGACAAGCAAGTAATGAGCTGCTAGAGGTCTCTGTTCATAACACACTCTTCAGCACCTGCAATTTACACCAACTACAAAGAGCAGGTCTGCCAAGCAGGGCAAGGGTGAAAAGGTCTCCATTCACACACAGAACACAGCGGGCTAAACATGGCCAGGACTACAGAGCATTTGGGTGAGTTCATGGAGGTAAGAGTTTATGTTCGGGTGATTGATGTCCAGTGAGGAAGCTCAAAGCACCTTAAACTCTTTGAACAGAACCTTATTTTGCCCATGGATTGCATTAAACCATTATTTTTCTTATAAATACATTACCTGAAAGATTATCACATAATTTGTGCTGCTTTGTAGGAGCCATCAAAACCTCTCCTGACAGGCATTTTCCCCGTTGTTTGGGTAGGACCATTAGGCCCCCTTGTGGCTAGCATTTTCTGAACAACAGAAGACACAGGGAAACAGTAAGAAGTAGCCAAACTATAAATGTATAAGAAAACTAACTGGGAATCAACAGTTAGTAAAAGTTAAAGTAACTCATGACAAAACTACTCAAGTACAAGTTTCTCACATTTACCTAGGAATCCTAAGTATCAGAGTAACAAAAGTAGAGAAAAAGCTGTAGAATCTTTCAGTTTTGTTTTCTAAGTTTTATTTATGATCAAAAATCTTTCTTAGTCTGGTCCAAACAATATTGTGTTGTTATATTGTGTTGCTATCATAACCCAGTTGCTAAGGAGTTAAGAATTCACCCTAGAAGGGACTCAGTACACACAGCAGGGGTGTCCAAACTTTCTGCAAGGGGGCCCAGATTTCACCTCAGATTAGAATTCAGTAAGACTGAAGAAACAATGAGAAACTATAAACGGTGCTCTTTCATGGCCTGCATTCTTTCTGCAATTACAGCCACACCTAAGTAGAGATCAGGGCTGTAACTGAATTGTGACTGCATTTCAGTGTAGCATGACTTCAATGCACTGATGAAAGTGATCCAAATGGGAATTACATTCATTTCTGATGCAAAGTCAGCTTTAATTTAAAAAAAAGACAAAAAAAATCCTCTGCTGGTTGGTTCTCACTAAGAGATAAAGCAACGTAAGAGCATGCAATGAAGGGTTTCCTTTTCTGTGGGTCCTCATATCACAATTGAAAACCAGTACACTCAATACTACACATTTCCCATGGTGTGACTGCTTTTCTATCTGGCGCAGAACATTCGCTATATTTTTTCACACCCCCCACTACAGCATTGTTCCCCAGCTTTGCTTAGACTAGTCCAGCACGTCTTATGACCCCCTCATTGTCATATATGAAATGAAGATATCAAAACACACTCTTGTCCTCTTTCAGCTGCTCCCGTTTGGGCGCGCCACAGTGGCTCACCCGTCCACATATTTTGAATTTTTTTTTTCCTCCCCAGGCCTGGGACCGGCACTGAGAGTGCACTGGCTCGTACAACCCTCTAGCAGCTGGGGTTGGTTCCCCGACCTCGGTGATGAGCGAACTGCATGCTAGCGACTAGTCCACCAGGGAACTGCATATACACCATATTTCCAAAAGTATGTGGACACCTGACCATCACATCCATATGTGGGCCTTCGTCAAACTGTTGCCACAAAGTTAAAAGCACACAATTGTCTAAAATGACTTTGTATGCTGTAGCAATAAATTTTCCTTCACTGAAACTAAGAGACTAAGCCTAAACTTGTTCCAGTGTAACAATGCCCCTGTGCATGAAGTGAGGTCCATAAAGACCTGTTTTGACAAGGTTGGTGTGGAAGTAATTGAGTGGCCTGCACAGAGTCCTGACCTCAAACCCTAATGCCTATGGGATCAACTGGGATGCTGGCTGCGAACCAGGCCCTTCTTGCCCGACAATACTGTCTGACTTCACTAATGCTCTTGTGGTTAAATACGTAAATCCCCAAAGCCCTGCTCCAAAATCTAGTGGAAAGCCTTCCCAGAAGAGTGGAGGTTATTATAACAGCAAAGGCGTCCCACCTCCATGCTAATACCCATGGTTTTGGAATGGGATGTTCTACAAGCATATATATAGGTGTGATGATCAGGTGATGGTCACCACATACATTCGGCCATATAGTATATGCTGTTTAAATAAAATCGGAAATAGATAAATGATTGAACAGGTGCTAGAATTGATAAACTAGGAAAAGAGATAGGCTGAAATATCAAAAGACACCAGATGATAGACAGCGGAGTAATATAGTGTTACTCAAGTTAGTCCAGATTTTTTGGACTGTTTGAGACTTTAGGAAATGACCGAATGACTCTGTAATCTTTATTTCTATCAGATCTGTATCATTTGACTAATAATAAGGCTGCTGATGATTTTTTATTTTTGAGATCCCATAGGAGGTGTCACTCAGTAGCACAAAAAAATGGGCTAATCCCAAATTTTCCGTGACCCCTACATATATAACTGACCTACACAGAGCAGGCAGTAATGAACCTGTTCCTGCATGCTCTGTGTAAATGTTCACTGGAAGGCCAGATGATGGTAGTAAACAGTAGTAGGAAGCAGGACAGGACGCCATCACTGGCTGCATGTGGACACAGCCTGTCTCTAATACACTACACTGCAAGCCCAAGCAGAGACATGGCCTGTACTGCTGTGTGGTGGAAGATGAGCTCCACTGCCCTGGACAAGATGCTCTGCTCTTTTCTCTTATCCTGCCTTTTATTCATGTCGATCATCAGTAGTGTTTATACCGCTCCAGAGACAGGACATTGGACTATTACAGTGGTCAATGTAAGTAGACACATCACCATTGAGGGAGTGTAGTGTGTGACCTGAGTCGAGTATTCAGGCCGGTGAACAGGATATGCTAACTAACTAACTAACTAGCCAAACAGACATTTTTCCTAGAGGTTTATTTCATTTAAAGCGAAATACTGTCGCATTATACTAGCTTGTGTAATTCATTCCCATTCACCAAAAACTAGCTTTCCAAATGCTTAGCTTATTAGCTGGTCAGCTAACTAGCAAGCTGATGTGGCATTAAGTCATGGCTAATATGAGGTCCTAAGCTTTAGTTTAGTGCAGTAAAAGACAGCTGTTATGCGACTCATAAACAGCAAGAACACGGAAACATTGGCAGTGTGGATATGTGTTTAGTAAGTACTGCTAAGTACTGCTAAGCTAGCCAATCTGTCCGCGAGGCTCTAGCTAATGTAGCTAGCCAGTTGACTTAGCTAGATAGCTGTCTGTTTCAGCTAACAGTCAGGAATTAGCCTAGCCACCACCTAACAAGTCTGAGAAGAGAGGAGTGGTTTTTCGTTGTTCAAATTCATTCTCGTTTTTAGGTCTTACTTTTATTTCTTGACTTTTGTTTACATTTGAGTGTTTGTTATTAAATATTTAAAGGCAGTCCTAGTGTTTCCAGTTGATATCTAATGTCTGAAAGGTGATGCTGTGCCTCAGTAATGGGACTGGAAACTACAGAAGGTAGCACAGCTAATTTTTTAAATTCAGTTTTTTTTTTCTTGTATTGCCGTTAATTGGCCATTTTGTCATTTTTAATCGTACCATAAAGCTGTACTTCACTCACAATAGCTGTCTCTAGTCCATCTATATTATAGTATTACTACTATGCACAGTTTCTGTAGTGTGTGTGTGGTACTAGTATATCAGACACAGCAGCTTTGCTTGTATTTGAAGTGCAAACAGTCCACCAATGCACAAATTCAGAAGGAAACTGAGCACTGATGCTTGAAACATTGTGCATGAGGGGGGGGGAGCTGGTGTGTCCAGTATCACTTTTCCACTGAGTACACTCACACATGTGAACGCAGAGCCATCCAGAGCCTGGTCCATCAAATAAGAAGGTGTTGTGAAGGTTGTGCAGTGTTGGTTAGTGCTTACCACAAATAGTAAAAATACTACTCAAAATTCACAAAAGTTTAAAAAAAAGTACAAACTGGAAAAGCAGGCATGTCTCATTTTACTTTAAAATGTGCTTGGTGCAGCTGTGTCTCCCTCACACAGCAGCAAGGCGGTGATCAACCCAAACCAAGCCAAAATGATCATCTTTTAGAGGTCAGAAGTTTGAGTCAAAGCTATGACACAAAACTTTGAGTCAAAAGACTACTGACCATTGAAGTACATTTGGATCTGACCATTGGATTTGACCAATCAGTCATTATTGAATTATTTCTGGGTTCCTGGAGGAATAGTGGTTAGGCCTTTGCGCTCTCACAGCCATGGCCCGGGTTCAGTTCCTGGCCAGGGAACCGACTCGAGCCACTGGAGTTGCACACGACAGTGCACTCCCAGTGCAGGTCCCAAGCCTGGATTAAAAAGGGTTAGCTGATTGGGGAGGGTTGCGTCACGAACGGCATCTGGCAAAAACTGTGCCTAATCAAATATGCGGACCAACGATCCGCTGTGGCGACCCCTAAAGGGAGCAGCAACAATCATCTGCGTTGTTTCCAGCTCCAGTCACTGTTTGAGGTGCGTGATACTAAGGCAGGAAGGGTAACTAAATTCAGCATAAATTAGGCCTGCTTAGTGTGTGGGCCATGAGACAATGGATACAGTGATGAAATGTGGTATAACAATGGTTTAATTTACTGTTAAAATCACAGATATCAGGTACGTTTACATAGGGTTTACATAGGGTTTATGACTATGATTAATGACCTCTATGGATTTTTTTTTTCTGACAGACATCAAGACCTTTGTTATTAAAAAAGTCCATGTACAAGGACACTGACGTCCAGTTAAGAGGTAGGGATTACATTGAGTACAAATAATATTATCAGCCATGTGGCTTTTTATACACACTGCATATTAACTGCTGACTGACTGCTGTGTAAGCACACTGTAACACAATGGCAGGTCGCTAATAGAACGTTTTCTCCTTTGCAGTCTCTTCCTTTAACTGTCCAGCCGAGGTCTCGTTTGGTATCAGGTGGTATTTAAAGTTCTACCCTTGTCACAACGAATTCAGTAACATAGAGGTGAGTGGTGTACATGCAGGTTATGACGGCGCATATGTATGAATCAGATTTTTCACGTTAAAGTTTCCATTGCGTTTTTTTTTTTTTTTTTTTTCTTTTAACCACCAGGAAATGTATGACAGGACACCACTGAGTAGAGGAGAGGGTCTAGATCCCAATCCTCTTGCACCAGGAGAGTACATCGAGCACAAGTACAGAATATTAACCTGCTACAACGGGATCCAGGTTTTCCCCATGCTAAATGTATGTAAAACATTTCATATCATAGTGGCTAAAACATTGCCTCAGCTTTTAAAATGGTAGCAATCTTAGTCAGGCATCATTTTATTTCCTTGGGCTCAGGGCATGGACACTGAGTAGATTGTGTGATTTTTTTTTATTTTATTTAATTTATTTATTTATTTATTTATTTTTTTAAATGAAATTACATAGTTTTTATCCAGCAGGCATGCAAACTCTGCTGATACAACCCAGTGAGTGTAGACCAAGACAGGAAGAGAGTGTCATACACATCAGTACACACATTCGTACACACGTTACTATATGGACACCTGACCATCACACCCATATGTGCTTGTTGAACATCCCATTCCAGATTTAGTTCCCTTTTGCCGTTATAACCTCCACTCTTCTGGGAAGACTTTCCACTAGATTTTGGAGCGTGGCTGTGGAGATTTGTGCTCATTCAGCTACAAGGATCATGTTGGAGAGGAGGTCTGGGGTTCAGTCTGTGTTCCAGTTCATCCCAAACGTGTTCAGTGGGGTTGAAGTCAGGGCTCTGTGTAGGACACTCGAGTTCTTCCACTCCAACTTTGGCAAACCATGTCTTCATGGAGCTCGCTTTGTGCACAGGGGCGTTGTCACGCTGGAACATGTTGGGTTTCAGTAGTTTCAGTGAAAGGAAGTCTTAATGCTACAATTTGCAGAGACATTCTACATGATTGTGTGCTTCCAAATTTGTGGCAGAACTTTAGGGAAGCCCACATACGGGTGTAATGCTCAGGTGTCCACAAACCTTTGTTTCAGAGCTCCTGTTGTTTTGCTCAGTGGCACTATTTGGACTACTACTGTATTTTTTTTATTTAACATTTCTGTACAGTCAGAATGTCTTCCCTGTTCTCTAAATGTGCTTTTATATTATCTGCAGAAATCCCAAGCAGAGCCAAGAACAGTGGAACCACAACGAGAGGATTTATTTCACGTAAGACTGTACAGGCCTGTATAATGGAGGTTTGCCTTATTATGATACTCACAAAATGTGCTTGTATTGGTGACTTTTTGCGTTCATTTTGTTAGGATGCCAATTACACCAGGTGGCTTACAGAGGAAGTTGTAGTTCAGCCAGGTAAAAAGGTAAAGTTCATGTCTCTTTATGTCTGCAAAAACAAAAAGCTGATGTCTGTAAAAAAAAAATGAGAGTGTAAAGCAGTTTTATAGGCAGCGCATCCTTCTCTCAAAAGGATCACGTCATTGCTACAACATGGAGAGATGGACCATATCTACTTGTGGTGTTGATCGAGACTGATAAAAAGGATGTCAACTGGAATTTAACCTGTAAGCCTCATGGTCACAGCGTAGCTGTTATTTATTTTTGACTTTCGATTTCCTATAAACACACTTTGGAACTTTAACTCAGAGTAATATTGTTACTACTGAGTTACTAATTACAATAATAATGTCTTTTATCTTACAGTCACTGTGATAATGAAAGGAGGCCATGGTTACATTTCCGTCACGGAATGGCCTCTAATGATTGTGAGTGTTCGAATTGCTGTTGTTTTCTTGTATAAGATAATACACTTCGAATCATCTTATGTCTTTTAAAGTCTATATATATAAACTCTTTGCATGTTGTGTGGTGTTTATTGTCTACCTCCTTAGTTCTACATGGTGATGTGCATCGTCTACATCCTGTACGCTTTGCTCTGGTTCATCTGGGCCTCTTGCTACTGGAAAGACCTGCTGCGTATCCAGTTCTGGATAGCTGGCGTGATCTTCCTGGGCATGATCGAGATGGCAGTCTTCTGTGCCGAGTATGAGAACACTAATGCTGTTGGCTCAGCATGTAAGTGACAAAAAAAAAGAAACCTAACACAAAAATATGGTTTAGTGTGTTTTTTTTTTTGTTGAGTTGAGGCAGTAAAGATGGATTTCATGGAATTGTAGTAGTGGGAATCGTAACCCTGGCAGTGTTTACCTTATAGTGTGTACAGAGGTACGCCTGTGTAAATAAGGCTGTTTGTGTACTTTCAGGAGAAAATGATGCTTTCTTGAGAATTAGTCACCTTGCTAATTTGCTTTCTAGTAAGAGTGTGCTTGGGTCGTTTTCACACTTCTGTTTTCACACTTCGCTTCAACCAAACCACGTCACTCACCGTTTCTCCTTTTGGGATGCAACGGGACAACTTGTTATGGTTATTGATTATATATAAAAGCAGACATTCATAGAGCTGGAGCCTTGTGGTTAGAGTGGTCACACTGAAACCATCGCAGCAATTGCATGTGTCATGTGAAAACGTTCTTAGAAATGACTCGACTAAATTTCACACGCCTACTTAAAGATAAGACCGTAAAAGGATTTGAATGCAAATCCTTTTTCTAATTACCCTCATTTTATTCACTTAGTTTGTATGCCCATTTGCAGTGTCATAACCAATGTCAGCTCTTTCTTCTTTTCTACAGCTCAAGGCCTGCTGGTTTTCGCTGAACTTGTGTCGGCTCTGAAGAGAACCCTAGCACGACTCCTGGTCATCATTGTCAGTCTGGGCTATGGTATAGTCAAGTGAGTAGTGGCTAAAATCTGCTATAAATTACTAGTTATCAGTGATGGTGACAACCATTAAGTGCGACGTGTTTTGTGATTGTGTGTTTTTCCAGGCCTCGATTGGGGACTGTCATGCACAGAGTCGTGGGTCTAGGTGTCCTCTACTTTGCCTTTGCTGCCATTGAGGGTATTTTGAGGATTACTGGGGTAAATAAGCTTTAATGCCAATGCTTCTGTTTGTATACATAAGGCTGTCTTATGCCGATAGATGGAGCCAAATGTGCCGTTTGTGAAGAAATTTGGAATTTATCTGCCCGCCTTTAAATTGTAGCGAGCAATGCACTTACTAACCATGTAAGTTACAGTGGCATTTAATAGCCGACTTAATCAACTATCCTAAACATGTGACAATAGTTAGGTTTTGCTCTTAACTCCTACAAATGAATGTGCAAAAGCTTCTTTTCTTACCGTCTCCAGCGACGGTCAGTATCAGATTAATAAGGAATCCAGTGTAGAAGTAGTGGAGACAACAAATGTTGGACTCAGAAGTTCCACAGTTCGGTGCAGCAGAGTTACAGCAGAGATCTGCAAGATGGCTACATGACGTTGTTGATGGTGGTATTAGTACGAAAGCTGTTTGAGCAGAGTGTACAGATGAGGAAATGAGAGAGCTGCACAGACGAAAGGACTAAAGCGCTGCTGCATCGCTCTTTTTAAACAGTGATGAAATGAGAGCTAATTCCTACTGGCTCAGCTATCAGTAGGTAGTCCATTGGCATTTTTAAAGAAGACGAAACCGAAAATGTAAACCCAGTATTTCATTACAGTAAAAAAAACAAAGTCTTGGATGCACATTAACGATAAAGTCATTCGGGGTGGATTTTTCCTGTAATAAATGTAATGGCCTCTTCTGTCTGGTTTGTCTTACCCTGTCTAAGTGAGTAAGTGTTATATGTGTTGATCTGAAAGGGCCGGGACAATGTACCATCTCTGATCACTGCCATTGTACTGACTGTGTCTGACTCCTGCATCATTTGGTTCATATCCTTCCAAAGGTTTTGTTCTTCCAGTCATGTAACCGTATGAACCTGGAAATGCTCTACGGTCTATTAGGGTTAGCATAATAAGAACTGCCCCTTTAAATGTTAAAGCAGAAACTTTTAATCTGTACTTTGGCTGAATGTTAAGTCAATCAGAGTAGAGGTTTCTAACCTTTTCTAACCTGTAGCCATAAAAGCTCCCATGGCCCATGACAGTACAGAACTGGACTGTTGTAATAGATTTATCTATATTGGTAATCAAAAGACCAAAAAAAACCCAGACCTACACAAGCTACAGTGAGGCTTCAAGACCTCACACTGATTCACAAAACAAAGATTTTGCCATGCAGCCTGTACATGAATGTCACTCATTACTCAATGTAGCTGCACGCTACACCATTCTGACTCAATGATTTAGTTGTTTTCATATTTCATAGTCAGAAAATGGCATAATAATATTTAAACTAGGATTCTTAAGTTGAGCTAATATAATTTTTAGCAAATACACTATATGCCCAAAGGTTTGCGGACACCTGACCATCACGCCCATATATGGGCCTTTCACAAACTGTTGTCGCAAAGTTGGAAGCACACTATTGTATAGAAAGTCTTTGTATGCTGTAGAATTACAGCTTCCCTTTAGTGGAACTAAGAGGCCCAAACCTGTTCCAGCGTGACAACGCCCCTGTGCACAAAGCGAGCTCCATGAAGACATGGTTTGCCAAAGTTGGAGTGGAAGAACTCCAGTGTCCTGCACAGAGCCCTGACCTCAACCCCACTGAACAGCTTTGGGATGAACTGGAACACCGACTGCACCCCAGACCTCCTCACCCAACATCAGTGCCTGATCTCACTAATGCTCTTGTAGCTGAATGAGCACAAATCCCCACAATCTAGTGGAAAGCCTTCCCAGAAGTGTGGAGTGGAATTATTATAACAGCAAAAGGGAACTAAGTCTGGAATGGGATGTTCAGAAAGCACATATGGGTGTGATGGTGAGGTGTCCACAATCCTTTCACCATATAGTGCAATTCATATTACAGATATACTGATTCCCTTCAAGAATACTACAGTCCACTCATAGTATATCCTGCACTGAAAACGCCAAACAGATGATATGGAATACATTAAAAACACCAGTGTGATGAATTATAATTGCTTGAAAATGTGCTCGGTTTTCATGTACAACTGACTAAAAGTATGTACGCCAGCTGAAGTGACCGTATTGTCATAATGAGTGAATTCTCTGCTTGATCAGGCTTGAGTTGCTTTCGTTTTTTTCCCTTTGCTTGAATTTGCTCTTTCACTCATTCTTGCTTTTCCTCTACCTCTTTTTCCCCTTTCCATCTCTGTCTTTCTCAGGCCAAAG
The DNA here is from genome assembly GCA_037577455.1 of Pangasius macronema. Lineage (NCBI taxonomy): Eukaryota > Metazoa > Chordata > Actinopteri > Siluriformes > Pangasiidae > Pangasius > Pangasius macronema. Next base: position 23,514,217 of record CM074947.1, read on the forward strand.
ATTCTGATCTGGCCTTGCTGGCCAACATTCCCCTGGCACTGCTTGACTCCTCTCTCTGTTGGTGGATATCCTTTTAGGTCGACCAGTGCATACACAAGGGCCTGCTCTGTCATCATGTTTAATTTCTGCACGCTCACTTCAGTGCTTACTTCTAAGTCGTTAGTGGGGGTGTTTCACCACGGCTACTGTGAACAAATGCTAGTGGGGTTCAGTTTCATGTGCTGAACCATCCTGTAGTTTTCATTCATAATTAGCAGTGCTCTTGTTTTTTTGACTGAAGTGTTTTTTTTTTTTGACAACTTCTATGTCAGTGTTGTTCAGAAGCTATGACAGTTCTGCTCTAAGTTTTTGTTATTTCCTTGACGACTTCTTAAATATTTGTTAGTCTTGCACAAACCATAAAGACGCTGAAACTCAGAAGAAACCCAGTGAAGTTGTCATTGTACAGACACTTCACCAATACCCTCATCTTCGCTGTGATTGGTGAGTAAATTAAGAAAAATATTCCTGTTCTCAGGATAGGATGATTTTGTGGTTAAGAGAAAAGTATTCAGTGATTTGTTGAATTTGTTTATTTTACATGAAGTCTGTAGTATTTATATTTGCCTTATTTTTTAGCCTCTGTCATTTTCATGGTATGGACGACAAAGAAATTCCGATTAGCAGACTGTCAGGCTGTGAGTATCTGATGCGCTATAGTTTTCTTACTTTCCCTTGAAAAAGAGTGACGTGTGATGTGTTTTACCTGTGGCGATGTTCTGAGCAGGATTGGATGGAGCTCTGGGTAGATGATGCCTTCTGGAGGTTTCTGTTCTCCATCGTACTGCTCGTCATCATGTTTCTGTGGAGACCATCTGCAAATAACCAAAGGCAAGCTTTGACACCAAAATGATCATCATGCCTTGAGTTAATTAATACTGAGACATCATACGTCGAGTCTAAGTAATACTGAGACGTCGTACGTAGAGTCTAATTAATACTGAGACGTCGCACGTTGAGTCTAATTAATACTGAGACGTCGTACGTAGAGTCTAATTAATACTGAGACGCCGCATGTAGAGTCTAATTAATACTGTGACGTCATACGTCGAGTCTAATTACTACTGAGACGTCGCACATCGGGTCTAATTAGTACTGAGACGTCGTACGTCGAGTCTAATTAATACTGAGACGTCGCACGTCGAGTCTAATTAATACTGAGACGACATACGTTGAGTCTAATTAGTACTGAGACGTTGTACCTCGAGTCTGATTAATACTGAGACGTCGTACGTCGAGTCTGATTAATACTGAGACGTCGTACGTCGAGTCTGATTAATACTGAGACGTCGTACGT
>CM074947.1:23523005-23535513 GCA_037577455.1 Pangasius macronema
GTCGATAAAAGCCTTTGAAACGTATGAAGTGCTTGTAATTATATTTCAGTACATCACAGAAACAACTGAAACAAAGAGTTTCAGAAAAGCAGTTTGCCAGAAAACTTTGTGAAAACTAATATTTGTGTCATTCTCAAAACTTTTGGCCACAACTGTAGAGTATAGAGTAATTAAGTAAAAATACTTTGTTATTATAGGCTATGTTCTGACAAAATATCTACTTTTCTATTGTTACACTTCTCTGTCATCTGTGACAATGAGTCTACCTGAAGAGACATTCCCAGGGTGACTAGTGTGGACAGCAAAGAAAACAAGGCTCTTGTTGGCTCCTTCAGGGCCTCAGTTAGATCACTGTAGTTTGATGCTATGGCAGAGTCAGTGAAGGATGTAAAAAACATGTAGAGTAGGCCTCGAAGTCATGGGCTACTCCATCTTGTCCCAGAGCACTGTTTGGCTCCACTAGGAGAGAACCACTCTTGATAGTAAATTGTCTCAACACTGGCAAGAAGGTGTGTGGCAGTGGTGGCATGCTCAACTGTCAGCTGCCGACGGAGAGGAGGCTATTTATGTGTACTTTCTTTGTCCTTTCAGGAAACTGCCATGAGCCAGAAAGAGAGAGTGACAGAGCCTACAACACACAAACACGCGTACACAGAGCATGAACTGGAACATTGAACTTTTGACTTGAACTTGAAGTTGAACTTGAACGTGAACATGGTGAACGCCACGGCGGGTGTCAACCCTTTTCAGTTGTGTTTACTTTTGGTTTATGTAACAGTTCTGAGTTGAAAAAGAAGTGAGCCAAAGCTCGATTAAATATCCACCTGCCTCTAGAGTCTTCCTCCGTGTACTCACACGCTGGGTGCTACAAGGTCCCTCTGGACCTGGCCAAACTTCACACATCTGCTGCACCACCTATGGGTTCAAGCATCCCTCTCCCAGGCATATACATCTGCTGCAGTATGGCACTGATCTGGTAGGTATGTTCCTTTCTGTGAGCTTCATTCATTTTTACCTCACCTACATTCTTTGAACGTCTTGCCACTCTGGTGATTTAGCATGTACCTGAGCATCACTATGTTGCCAGAAAGGATCAGGGTTTGACAGTGTCTCAAAGGCCTCAATTCTAACAGGTTGATGTCCCCTCTTTTTTTTAAGAAGGTATTTGTATCTGTGGTATTTCTGATTCGTAGGCTGAACTCATCTCTGATAGTCCCTTAATTTTTAACAGCCCCTAAAGGAGGAACTACTGCAGCTAACAGTCCAAGTATTCTAGCAAGAACTGGAACCGAACCTATACTGGCCTACCTAAATTAGGATGACAGGGTGGGGATCATTCCCAGTGAATCTAGCTTCACAGTGATGAATCGTGTAGTCTGCTTTGGTACTATGGATCTTTCCCAGTTCACCATGAGACTGAGTACTGTGATGTGTATGAGGAGGGTGGACATGTCCCACACCTGCACACATCATCCTAGTATGCCAGTACTCTTATGCCTCTGGTCATCAGAGGCAACCAAGATGTTTTCATGTATTTCGTGAACACCATCAGATCTAGAGAGAGGCCAGAGGGTAGGACACTGAATTGTGCTTAAAGGCAACTCCAAATGAAAATCTTTGTTCATGAAAGGTGCATCACACAGATTCAACTGTGTGACCCAGTCTGTGCAACACGATTAACATCTGATAGCCATAGGAGGTCCTTACAGAATCAGACAAAGAATCTTCTGAACTAAGAAGTACATGGAGTAGAAGACCATAGGATCTACCATTTTGATTTTGCCTCTGTCCAGAGGAAACAAATTTCTTGAAACATAGCAACCACTTGATGCGATTAGAAGTTGACCAAGCCCTGAGCCTGAGGCAGAATTGCAATTTATACCCCGTGTCTTTGTCATCAGAATCCGCTGGGTTAATGCAGCCCTTGTCCTTTGTGGATGGGCTGCATGGGGCTCTATAGTGGTGGGGGTTGTCTTTTGTTCCACTAGTCATCAGATGATAGGGAAGGTGAAAGCTGAATGAATCACCAATACAATAAAAAATGACTCAGCTTCAGAGAATTGAGGGATAAGGTGTGAAACAGAACATGCATTTCAAGCAAGTCTCTACCTTACTTGCTTCTACAGAGCGTTTAATAGTAGAACTATGCATATCCCACCTCGGCAAATGTATCTTGTTGAACAGAGAACATCATGTATGTTCTCGAGCTTTTGTTGTTTTTATTCCAGAAGAAAACCTACAGGATTTCAAAACTGGCAAAAATGCTTCCAGTCTTCTGTGTGGCTTTCCAGAATCTTGAGTTTGGAGTCTGTATATGCTCTGGTTTCTGTAACCCTAACCCTAGCCAATTTTGGAACCATATTATAGAAGCTGAGCATAAGGAGTTTTGAAAAACTGGGATGTTTTGTTGATGCTGTTGTTGGAGTAGTGGAAAGCTTCATATCCCAGGGTGCCCTGTGTTACCATCTGGCTCTCCCTTTTCATTATGCTCACCATTATGACATGTCTGATTCATCCTGATACTTGTGCTTAGAGTTTCTGCACACGCGTCTCATTCCCAGTTTATTTGAAAGGCTCACCTTTGCATCTGACTTAAAACAAGCTTTTCGCCCTTGCTTCAGTGGATAATCTCACCTGGAAACTGTTCAAACATCCTTTCAACACACTTACTATAGTTTGCCTTTACTCCTCTACACCTGTAAAAGATTTCTCTGGAATGATTTACAATCCCACTTTCCAGTGTCACCCAGAAGAAGATGGGTTCCCGTTGATTTTGGTTCCTCTGAAGGTTTTTTTTCCCCTCATGTCACCTATTGATAAAATACACCATACAAATAAAATAGAATTGAAAAAAGGTTTGAATTGAAAATAACCAAAAACCAGTGGAAAATAAAAGCATTAAAATGGACTTCATTTAGAAGCTTCGATGACACTTTAAATGTCATCCCATAGAACAGCACTCATTTGACACTGGAATTTAAGGAGTCTGAACAGACATTCCTGATATAAAAATCGAAAAAAAAAAATTTAGTCCCTATATTTAAAAAACATTGTTTAATAATAAGCAAAATATTTATATTTGCAATTAATTTCCAAAACACCTGTTACACAGAGCAATACATATCATTTTAAAACCTCTGGAATATTCATGTACATCATATTTCCAACTGCAAGGAATATACATATTTAAGTTTATATACATAGGTTCTGCTTAAAAGACACTATTAAGTACACTATTGCATTATTTTTTGAGTTCGATTTTGCAGTGAATCCTGAAAACCCATAAATATCTAGCTGATATCCCTATTCTGTTTAGAATAGAGAAGGATGGAGTAACTTTTTTTTTTTTTTTTTTTTTTTTTGAGTCCTCATAAAAAGCCTTCCTTGTGCTGGCCGGAAAGTGGTTTTCCATCTACTTCAGCTTGATCGTGACACAGATTTATTATTTTTTTAGTGTCTATGTCAGCTTAATCTACACAGATTTCTGTAAAGCAGCTTTGTGACAATATCAACTGGAAAAAAACAAAACAGAAAACTTTAACTAAACTGGCCATATATATTTACAGTGGCAGAGACACACCAGCATCTATGTTTCTATCTATATTTTCACACATTGCTTCTAACATGGTACTTAATAAATCAATCAAATCAGAAATCATTTGAAAAGTTTGTAGTGGAAGATATAATGCCAAAGCTGTTTTTTTTTCATGGACAAAGCAAAAGGTAGCTGTTATTTTTGTAGTTTGTAGTTCATAGTAAATGTGTTGTGTCAGTAGAGACTTGATGTAGTTCTGTTACATCTCCAGAAGAGTCAACAGTGTACTGCTCCAAATTCGCCACAGCTAAAAGTGGAGTGTCCACCTTACTGCTCTGTTCCACTGCAGCAGGGTCCTCTGAGGGGACAACGACAACGTAACGGTCATCCTCATCCGCAGCCGAGCTCTCGTGGACGTCCACGGTCACTACGGAAGTGTCCATGGTCTGGCGGCTGCAGGATGGTGAGGAGGTGAGTACGGGGCACTCCAGTGGCACCTGTGCCAGCTGTTCCTTTTCTTCTTCCTCCTCTGAGACAGTGGTGTTGATGTAAATGATGTCCCTCCTGTCAGGATGCTTCTCTGCCAGCTTCTCCAGCATCGCCTTCACCTTTGTAAAATCGGGCCGGTCCACAGGGTTGGCATGCCAGCAGCTTAACATGATGTTATACCTGCAAAATACACAAATAAATGCGGATTATATCGTATTGACAGGTAATGTCCTTCAATCTTCACATAAATATCAACATGTACAATGGCGGTGCATCTAAACACAATGCAGGAATTGAGTCACAAAGATGACTTTGCCGCTCTTAAAAGCTTTAATACTAAGGTTAAAAAGCAATATGTGTATACTCCTAAGGACACATTTCCTCCAGACATAAATGAAGTACAGTCCTACACTACAAGCAGAATTACCGAACCCAATAGAACAAAACTAAGCTTGCACTTTGGAAGACTGATGTGTCAGTGAGGAAGAGGAAGAAGAGGAGGAAGAAGAAGAAGAAGAAGAAGAAGAAGAAGACAAAAATCTTTGACACTCACAGTTCATCCAAGCAGTCATTTGGCTGCTTCAACCTGTGGCCTTCCAAGAGGTAGTCATAAATCTCATGGTTCTGGACACCAGGGTATGGAGCCATGCCTCGAGTAGCTATCTCCCACATGGTTACACCGAATGCCCACTGTGGGGAAACAGAAGTGATTATAAGATGTATTAAATATGTGATCAAGCTACTCCAAATCCTCAAGTGTCACGGCGCTTTAAATATCAGCGTGTCATCCGTTCTGACGCACGAAGCAATCCCTTCTTAAAATGTGCAGCTTCTTCTTACCACATCACTTTTCACGGTGAAGACTCGGTCTGCCAGACTCTCCACAGCAATCCATTTCACAGGCATCTTGGCTATCCTGCCCTGTCTATAATAATCTCCGCTGTAAATCTTCTTCGAGAGGCCAAAGTCTGCCACGCACACGGTCATGTCATCGCGTAACCTAGTAAGACACATACAGGAAAGAGTGAAAAAATAAAACAAGCATAGAAAGAAATGATGTGAGAAAATAAAATGGCTATGAGAGAGTAAGAGTGGTGAAAGCACAGAAGTCCACACTGGTAGTACTGTATAGCCTAAGGAATTTACATGAATACAGTACTCCAAAACAGGTAATATTCAAAAGACCACTAAATATCGATTGTAGAACTCTTTAGTAATATAGCATCATGAGCGTAAAGTAGTTACACAATAATGATAGCGAATAATAAGCATAAATAAGGGTTAGTATTTTTTCGGTGATGACAGAAAGTAAGTTTCCACATATAAGCATTTAGGCCTTTGGTTTAATGAGGAACTCTGATTTATTTATTTATTTTTTTTTAATTGTTCTGCATTTTATTACGGCTAACAGAATGACTATGCATTACTGTGAGACTTTGCCTTCACAAAGCAACCACACACACTTATGCGGCCTTGTGTGTTTGTATATGGCTTCACTGCCTTTTCTTGTTTTTAATGTGATATAAAAGCTACTATGGAAAGCTCATTTTTAAAGCAGAATTAATAATCTCATTTCTTTTGCACTTTTTCTGAAATCTGCTAATCCTTCCCATATTAACCAGTGTATATATTTAAACTAGCTGCACCAAGCAAATCAACCAAATATTAATGAACTTAATTTTACAGTTAAATTTCATAGTGATGGATTGAGGAAAAAAATACATTTATTACTTACATGCAATTCCGTGCTGCAAGGTCTCTATGTAGGAAATTTCTGCTGCTGAGGTATTCCATTCCCGAAGCAATGTCAATCATAAACCTCAGAAGAGTTTGTACTGGGAGATACTAGGATAGACACAGTGTGCAAATCATATCACACACACATACACATTTGTCTTCCACTGCCATGATTATTGGCACAGCTATTATTGCTAACTCTACCCTTGACACACTAACCCTATGCTTTGCACATACAAAACAATAAAGTTTTTCTTGTGAGGACCAGCAAACCCACGTACCCATGTACACCCAAAGATCTGTTGCAACTCAAGAGTTATAACATTCTAAAAAAAATTTCACAACCAAGCCCCCAAAACACTAAATAACACTGAATTTAAGCCAAAAAAAAAGCACAAATGCAGAAAAGAAACTAAAGTTTGCGTACCAATGGACTGTCTCCAAGCCGGGAGCGAAGAAGGAAGCTATGCAGGTCTCCATACTTCATGAAGGGGAGGATGACCATTGGCCTGGGGAAGTGGCCTTGACCCACATCTAAACATACACCTGGATGAATGGATCAAAAAAGAAAGCTGAAAAGACTACGTTCCAAAATGACAATGCCCCTGTGCACAAAGTCCTTTCCCAAGAGGTTCTTTGGAGTGGAAGAACTTTAGTATCCTGCACAGAGCCCTGACTTCAACCCCACTGAGCACCTTTGGGATGAACTGGAACACAGACTGCATCCCAGGCCTCCTCACCCAACATCAGTGCCTGACCTCACTAATGCTCTTGCGGCTGAATGAACACAAATCCCCACAGCCACGCTCCAAAATCTAGTGGAAAGCCTTCCCAGAGGAGTGGAGGCTGTTATAACAGCAAAGGGGGACTAAATCTGGAATGGGATGCTCAAAAGCACACGGGCGTCACATCCCATGGTTTAGTGTAATGCACAAAGTTTCCAGTGAAACAACATTTCAGACAAAATTCCTTCATCAGCTGTGCAAGCCAAGTGCTTCTGAGGCTGTAAAATGAACACTGACCTAGTAGCCGAATTACATTTGGGTGGTTAAAGTCCTTCATGCAGGCAGCCTCATTCAGAAACTCTTCTATCTCCCTCTGAGAGAAATTATCCACTGGAGGAAAAAAAAAAGAAAGCAAATCTTTCGTTAAACATTTTCCACTTTTAATGAAACACACTATAGGCAATAGTCAAATTGTAAGGAGGCGGTGGGTCCAATTTGCCCCAGAAATCCATATAAACACAGGAAAAATCCATATACACCAACATACTGTATATAATTATTCAGCGCATCATAATTAAACATTAAAATGTTTTTTAATAATATTTTTTTTTGCCATTTCTGGAAGTTGAACCGCAGGACACAGAACCAGACACTCTGCTTTACCAATACAATTCATGTGACTATTCTTCTAATGACTAATGCTAATATTAATGGACAATGCTAATAAAAAATAAAAAATATCTTGAGTAACAAAACATTCATTCAAAAGGTCATATTCTTCATATATGTAATATTTTAAATTGCATTCCTTTAATTATTATTATTATTTTTTTTTAATCCACAATAGTATTTTGGTAAAGAATAACCTTTTTAATAGTTCTGACAAACCTCTCACACACACACTTACTTATCCCGGTTGCAATGGATCTGGAGCCAATCCCTGGAATACTGGCCGTGAGCCAGGGATACACCCTGGATGGGACGCCAGTTCAAATCAGGGCATCATGCACACACACTCACTCACAGCTAGGGGCAATTTATCTTAGCCAATCCACCCACTGGCATGTTTTTTGGAGGTGGAGGAAACCAGAGAACCCAGAGGAAACACATGCAAACTTGGGGGGGGGACACACACCATGCAGAGAAACTTCACACAAACAGTAACCTAAGCTCTGGATGGAGCCTGGGACCCTCCCAAAACAAATGGATATGGAAATCTCGAATTAACATCGCCAAATCAGTGTAAAACTTGGACTTACATTTCATTGTCTTCACAGCCACTTTCTCTCTCGTTCCATCAGGCCAATCTAAGTGGCCCTCCATTACGGAACCAAACTCCCCTGAGAAAAGAAACAGGTCAGTGGCATAGCTTTAAAGGAGGCGCTCCTGAACACCATGTAACATTCTGTACTGAAATGGTTCTAACCTTCTCCGAGAACTTTTCCGATGACAAGCAGGTTTCTTAAAATCATCACATCCTGAAGTTTGGTCTGAAGCTCTTCACTGACACCCAAGTTTGTGACTAGATGGGCAAAGCATACTGAGGTTAAAAACTGAAATTGCAATGTAGCTTTTAACAAAAGATTAAAACATCGATGTGCTGCACGACTGGATAAATTAACATCAAAATAAAAATGTGCAAAAGAGAACACAGCTTTGGCTCTGAATTCCACTACTACATTAAACTATATGGACTAATGATATAAAATCCAGAATACCCTCCTCATTCTGTGTGTGTGTGTGTGTGTGTGTGTGTGTGTGTGTGTGTGTGTGTGTGTTCATATGTTTGTCTGGGTGTGTTCCCTTTTGCTGTGTTAGTTGTTTTCTTTGACTGACAACTACATGACTAGAGTTAGCAGTACACAATCTCCATCCAACAAGTTTGCCATATTTTTCAAATTCTATGCATGGTTCTTCTCATAACTCTAAAAATACTGTTGAGAACTTCTTCTCAATACTCTATTAGACTTACGAGCTGGTAAATACATTGTTGTCAGATGTCCAGAATGATTTCACTCCTAATAAAAGGCAGGGAAACGAAGCTGATAAGGTTTGACCTACGTGTCATTTCAATTGCCGATCGATTGTATGACCTCTGAGGTCTGTACTCGACGATGGACGAAAGCTTCTCTCCAGTTCCAAGCAACCTCCTGTAGGGGGAGACAAATGCACACATGAGACTCACAAAGCAATGACACTGCATAAATAAACTCAAATAACAGGCATTAAAATAGTGGCCATTTGAATGCTACAGGCATAAGAGCCATTCTTATAGGAATGTGGTATGAGTCAGAGGCTCCATAGTGGCTGCCAGGGAATGATGGGAGGGTGGGGTGGATTTATGTTCATTCCTGACACACAGCTGGGGGCACTGGAGCTCCTCAGCACGGCCCCAGACAGCTGTACCACAGAGCTTTTACAAGGAAAAGATTTCCTCTCCCAGCTGCGATTTCCGTGGGACGTCCAGTCCTCCTGTTTTGAAGTTTGTCGAAGTGGTTTTGAAGTATTCTTGCCACTTTAGGTCACTCTACATTAAAATGCAAGTGACTCTAAGATCATTTGGGTCTTTTCCAAGATGATCTTTTTTAAAATTATTTATTTATTATAGAAATTATACTGAGCAAACAAGCTCTGGAAATGAGCTGGAGATGCATAGTATGTACCTACCAGAGTAGCAGCATGGGGAAAAAGATTTCCAGACCTTCAGACCAGAGGGCTATGAAAGACATCTATCAAGATTTAGACGGCTAACGAAAAGAAAGTAATCACACAGGGTTCCCACTAACATCCAGCCACCAAAGCCATTAGGGTGATCTTAGTTGCGACTGATGCGCGGCACATTAACTTGTTAAACAGTGTATTTGTAAGCGAGCTAAGACAAGAGACGAGAACGTGTATCCAAACTCACCCTAGTCGAGTCTCTAATATCCGGCTGCGCAGGCATATAGCTACAAACATCAGAATCAGCACAAGACAGATGCCACAAGCCACTCCCAACACAATGTACACAGAGTCTGAACCATGTGTAGTAGGTCTGGAAGATGGGGAGGGCATATCTGGGGGGGAGGGGAAAAAAAAACACACACACACACACACACACACACACACACACACACACACACACACACACAAGCATGTTTCATATGAACCAAAGAAAGTCACCCAATAATATGGCATGATGATGTTTAATGCTCAAAAACTATGAAACACAGGGTAACTTTAGCAATCATTTGTTATGAAGGGCTCATATAGTTTAAAGACTTGGGTTCCAGATAAATGAAACTGATCATATCTGTGCTCACTGAAATCTTTTGGAGTTTTTTTTTCCCAGTTACATGAATTAGAATTGAAAACGTAAAGATTTAACTTGAAACTGTGAAAGATTAAGCCTTTTTTGTATGATCATGCACCGGTATGACCAAGTACTTTTCTCTTATTATTTTACTAAAAACGCCAGTACTTCAATAAACAACAGTGTAGTCAGATTCACTCACCATCCACTTTATTAGGAACACCTGCTCATTTATGCATTTATGCAGTTATCCAATCAGCCAATCATGTGGCAGCAGCACAACGAATAAAATCATGGAGCTACAGGTCAAGAGCTTCAGTTAATGTTCACATCAAACGTCAGACTGGGGGGGAAAAGTGTGATCTCTGTGACTTTAACCGTGGCATGGTTGTGTTTTGCCAGATGGGCTGGTTTGAGTATTTCAGAAACTGCTGATCTCCTGGGATTTTCACACACAACAGTCTCTAGAGTTTACACAGAATGGTGCATAACTGCACAAATGAGCAGATGTACAGATGTTCCTGTTAAAGTGGACACTGAGTGTAAGATTGACTGGGGGTTGATGTGTACCAAGGTTAGTGTGTAGTTTTTTTTTTTTCCCCCAGTTCTTCCTAGTCCTTCCCAGTTCTTCCTGAAGTTTACATTCCTGAGTCCTTGCCCATTAGTGACTAGCAGTGTTATTAACCGAGGTTCTCACCAATCTCTGGGACAAAGAACGTGTAACGAGAGCTTCTAACGCCACAGCCAGCTTGTGTGCAAGCCATCACTTCCACAGTATATGTAGTGTTAAACTCCTGCATGGCCACTGCTGCCTCTGTGGACATACTGCGAATCTGAGACACACAAATACAGAGCTCAAGGTTAGATCACAAAGAGATTACATATAACGTCTATATTTGTCTACTGGATTCTATTCTATTTTATTCATTATATTCTGCTTTTATTACATTCTGGAAAAAACTAAAGAAAAACATTTCACTACATTAATACATCCCATGTATGTAATATGTATGTGACAAATAAAGAACCTTGAACCTTGAGGAGTTTTTAAAAAAATTGCAAATTGTCGTGTAAAAAAAAAAAAAAAAAAGTCTCCTTTGAGGAAATCACGTACCAAGACATACCAGCCCATCACAAGGACTTGAATTCCAGGCATACAATATTCATAACAAAACTAATTTAACACATGCATCAGCAACAAAAAAAAAAAAAAAAAAAAAAAAAAAAAAAAGAATTAAATGAAATAAGTTGATCTTCTGAAGGTCAAAAAGTCATCGACTGTGAAAACTCTGCTGATTTTAGGGCACGCCAGTGTCACAAGATGAGTCACGCAGAAACACAAAGTGACAAACTTGTAAGAAAGAGGAAGAAAGACTATTTCTCAAAGCATGCTGGAAAAACAGGCAGGCATGTGACTGAAAGACAGCTCAGTTTGACACAATCACATCTGTTCCTCCTGCTCCAAAGGCATGACAGCACAGCAGCTAATGAAGCTGACGACGGAGCATGGGTAATAGTTAGATTAATGATAATTCCAATTATGGTACAGCAACTCGTCTTTAAATATGCATGTAAGCAAGATGACACACCAGCTGAATTAAGGCCAAGTAACAGGTGTTAGAGAGGCAGGTGCTGTTCCACGCTTCCACCCTTCTACACTTCCAGTAACTGGTGTTGTACAACAGTCATATTGGTGAATCACTGCTAGAGAAAAGAGCTACACGATTTGCTTTTCACTTCCACAATGAAATTCCATTCAGTCAGTGATGACTCACGGTCTAGAGAGAAAACCATTCCATTTCCACAACGTCCTTTTCCCTTGCCAAAGGAAGACTGATGCTCTATATAGAAAAGTCAGTCACATAATATAGGCTTCTTGGTGAATGTACAGCGTGTCCGACAAAAAAAGTTGACAGGAATATGTTTAGCAATTGTGTCGATCTGAATACGTTGAGGAAAAAAATCCATTAAAAAAAACATGATACAGTGGCTGAGAAAATGTGTCGAGCGTAAGGGTGAAGGGTGATCATACATGCAGAGTATGTTGTGAAGAAGGAATACAAAATGAAGTAGATGTTATTTTACTCTCATTGGTCCCTGGCTTTTCAGACACCCTGTATAACAAATAAAACTATTAAATCATGATCAATTATGAGATCATATAAATGATTATGATGATATATGATGATAAACGATTGACAAGACCATTAACAATTCAACAGTTAATCTCTGCCTCCTCATTCTTACAAGTTAAAAATCCTTTTTTTTGCTAATGACCAATCAGAAAAGCACAAAATAAGTTTCCCTTTTCCTGAGAATAGTCTTGCTACTTTATTTCAAAACTACAAAGAAACTGTCCAGAAGGCTGGTCTTAGTCCAGGTAAGAAAACATTAACTCAGTGTGTTATGTCAAGCTACACAAACACAACTGCGTAATTATAGCAGAACAATGCTGATGATGACTCTTAGCAGTTCTCAGGTACAGCCATCTTAAAACCGTAAGGATGTATGGATGTGATGGAAATTTCACGAGGAAGGTGAGTAGAATAAAGACAAACATCAACAAAAAGGCTTGATGATGCTTATGCATCCTCTAGAGATTTACTATACCAAGTGACCAGCTTGCATTTGAAACATTTCTGTCCATGCTGTGTGGTTTAGAGACAGTGGCACTGAGGAAGAGACAGGAGTCAGAGCTAGAGGTAGCAGAGCTGAAGATGTTGAGGTTCT
>CM074947.1:23547040-23557797 GCA_037577455.1 Pangasius macronema
ACACACACACATATATATATATATATATATATATATATATCTATATATATATATATATATATATATATTGTGCACAAATCATAAGGCCTATATCAATAGCAGAAACAGTGAGATACTTTGGGAAGTTATGACTGTGCATGGGCTTAGTGCTTAGAGTTGACTGCTGGAATTTAAACCACCAGCAAATACTTCAGAATAGTCACTTTTACTTTTACTTTCATCTATTACTAAATCAATCACAGAACTGAAAACTGAAAGGTTGGTAGTTACAGGAAAACATCTGTTTGACACTTCCTCAGCAGTTATCATCTTACAGCAAAGGATTCCAGGAAAAGTAATTCAAAAGTAATTCAAAAGTAATTCAAGGAAACACTCTTTAACGGTTTAACAAGTTTAACAGATATATCTGCATCTCTCTCTCTCTCTCTCTCTCTCTCTGTGTGTGTGTGTGTGTGTGTGTGTGTGTCTCAGGCTCCTCACATTTATCAGTATCATGGTCACTGGATGAAGCTAAAACATGTGTTGCTAAAACTTTATGGTGCTGCCAATCAGCCTCCGACGCTGGTCTTTGGACTGGGGGAGGAAACCCCTGAAGCATGGGGAGAATGCCAGAGGAAACTCCTGAAGCATGCCACCAGTATTAACTAAAAATATAAGTCAGTGAAAATTACCCACAATTCCATGCTTTGTATTCAAACGTGACCTATGGCTGTTAATAGTCCAGTGGATTTTAATGTTTAAAGGTGTATTCTACTTCATGAGGTGACAGCATACTTTTTTTAAAAACATTCTTTAAACTGTATAACTGTGTACAAGATGATGAACCCTTTAGGGTCGTTGATTTATCCTTTTTTCTTCTAAGAATGCACCATGTTGTATTTAACAGTAATAACGTCCAAAGATTAGAACTTTGTTTAAACGATCAAGACATCTTCTATATAAAAAAATATCAATTTAAAACTCATATAGCAAACGCAGTGGCCATGTTGAGACTCTGTGCTAGATCACAAAAGCAATGAGGAAAATGAAAACCTGACAGACCTGGTAAACCTCCTGCCCTGGTAATTGTTTATCTTTAATTCCCATATGGGTTTGATTGCTAGCTCCAGATAAGGGACAAAGTACAGAAGAAAAATGTAAATAACTCAGTGGAGAAACCAAGATGCATCGAGACTGGTGTACTGCATGATACAATCAAGCAATTATCATTACTCTGCACTGTGGCATGTATGACAATAGTCACCGGACCAAGCTGACCTCGATTTTTAAACAAGATGACAAGTAAAATATCTGAGAAAATAAGAATGTGATTTTTTTTTTTGCAGGACCATGCTGTTCATTATACAGTCATTATAAATTCAGGAACCAAAAGGAATATGTTGAGCAAATATGTCAATCTGGATATCTTGAGCAAAACATTTAACATTACATAAGATTAAAATACTGACCAGGCCAAACTGACCTTGATTGTGGAACAAAATGGAAAGAGGAAAATATCTGAGAGTATGTGGATGTGGTCAGACTGTCAGGGAAAAAAAAACTACTATATCTCAGAAAGTTAGTTATTCAAAACAGTGTTACATCTTAAACTGTTAACTGTAAATTTGGTTTAACTGATTTTATTATATGGTGCTCAATTATTATACTCTGCCAAATGAGTACATTTATGTGACATTTAAAAATTGAAAAAAAAAGGTTACTTACTTATAGCAACTGAATCCAGCTTAGTCTGACTAGCTACCAAGAAACCGAGGCCGAGGCGGACAAGCTGGCAGACCTTCTGTGCCACCTGGTAAGTGCTACTAATGCTTGTGAATAAGACACTTTTAAGAAAATAACACAACAGCAAGGCAAGGAACTCTCAAATGATCATTTATCAATTTAGACAAGCAGTAAGAAAAGTCAAAAAATAACTTAACAGCTTACCAGTTGGATCAGTTCGACCTGTGTTTTGGTAGCTGGTCAGACCAAGCTTGATTTTTTTTTTCAGGATTTTTCAGCATCTGTTCTTTCCAAAACCTGGTGTTCGTTTATTGTCCACGGTATGGCGCAATTTCTCCTAGAAAACTATTAATCTTACACTCACCATGTTTGAATAGTAAGGCTGTATGACGTGTTATATTATGTTCATAAAACAAGGTTAGCGAAAGAACACACAGTCATCCCCCCCTGACCTCTTTGACGACTGATGTAGGTTATGTTGTGCTCTCAGAGATAAGACGAGATCCTTGAGATGTAGGCAATTTCACAGTAAAAACCATCAAAGTGATACAAAACCTAATTTGTTTGACAGAAAATAACAACACCAAACATATAAAAGACATATTAAAGATAGAGGGGACGGATCTATTCAGAGTGCTCTGAGTCCAGTCTGTAATGTTCCTACTTATGTTGAGAACTAGGCCATGATGATAACAACTTCACAGGTAAAAAGTGTAATATGGATGGAAAGGACGAATTGTAATGTGACGTATGAGGACAAATCAGTTTCCTCTTTTTTCTTTCCCTATAGCCCCAATCCAGGCTGTATGAGTCTATCAGCCCCTGTTGTCTACTTCTCTGTCAAGGGTATGAATAAACTCAGAATCAGAAAGTGTATCTCATGGCACAAATAATTATTTTTCAGAAAAAAAATTAACCTTTTTATGTGAGATAAAATAAATTTTGCAAATTCCGTCTCAAAGAACTCTTCCCGGACCTGAGTAAGAATCAAATTTTAAAATACTCTGAAGGGACACGGCTAACATAATACACCATACACCATTCCGCAGTAATGAAAAAAGATAAGAGCTCTCAGACAACAGCCAGAATGTGTTATGTGAGATGTTCTCCACGGCTGTCTTTCTGTAACCCCTCTATCTGCAGCTGGCACTTTTGGTGAGGATAGGTGGACAGCCACATGGCAGTGTGAGAGCCCTTGCCGACTGAGCAACTCGTCATTTTTACAGTGTTCTCTGAGCAGTAGGTCTTCATGCGGTACATGTTGGCTTTGCTCTCACAGCAGCCCATGGAGCTTAGCAGAATGCAGGTGTCCTTCCTGAAGGCCTTGGTGAAGATGGCATAGAGGAAAGGGTTGGCACAGGAGTTGATAGGATAGAAGAGCACCAGCAGGATCTTAGAGTTGGTGACTGTGATGAGGGGCACCTTAAAAGCAGCTGAGATGGCAAAGAAAGAGATTGGCGCCATGCAAAGGAAGTCGGTGAAGATGAGCACGGCCATGCGCTTGGCGATTTTGGCATCAGCAGCACGGCCAGGCACTTCCGGGTGGCGCACAACCATGTAGATCCGCACATAACAACCACAAATCACCAGAAAAGCCCCCACATTGAAAAGCAGCAGAAGAATGACATAAGCCTGGGCCAGAGGGGTTTCAATGTCCATAGGCAGGCACATACTGACTTTGCTGTAACTACTTATGCCCACGAGTGGAAGTAGTGCCATGCCCAGGCAGAGCAGCCAGCCAGCAGCCATTATTGCAGCAGCCTGGGGCAGAACAAGTCGGCGCTCTAGCTGCATTGCGTGGGTGATGGTGTACCAACGTTCTATGGTGATCGTAGACAGTGTGTAGATGGACAGTTCTCCTCCAAAGACAGATAGAAAGCCTGCAATGCTGCAGCCCACTCCTGTCTGCCATTCGATGGCATGCTGGCTATAGTAGCCGCGTGTCCTCAGGTCCACAATGGCGATCATGAGAAGGTACACACCAATGCAGAAGTCGGCGAAGGCCAGGTGACACATGAGGAAGCGTGGCACAGTGAGTTTGCAGCGGCTGGCGAATAACACGAGAAGCACAGTCAGGTTGCCAGCAATAGCCAGGATGTTGATGAACCAGATAGCCACACGCAGGAACCCAAACCCAGCAATATCCTCACAGGGGTTGAAGGCGTCTGCCTCAGGGCTGCACTGGAGGGCTGGTCTGCTTTGACAGAAGTCCGGGTACTCAAAGTCAACATTGCCAAAGCCGGATTCAGAAAGTGGATCCAGCATGTCAGAATAGAAAACCTCTTTTTCGGAGCCCCTAAATATATAGTCATAAAGAGAAAAAAAAGGTCAGTATTGCATAATGTATGCTTTGGAATAATCCATATACAAACACATATTACTATATATTTTATCTTTGAAACAATAACAATGAGTACAGTATAAGTAAGATCTGACTTTCTAAAGGAAACCATACAGTGTGTCAATACATTCATTATTTCACACACATTGGTTATACTTTGGAGGTCCTGCAAATGTTTCTCATTCCTTTATGAATCTAGTCTGAGAAAACAAACCCAGCTTGTTTCCAAGATAGCCGTGAGGGAAAGAAAGTTCATGGTTCATGAGAAGGGAAGGTTGTAACAGTACATATACAAAAAAACACTGAAGCAAAAGAAAATTTGACAGACCTGGTAAAGCTCCTTCCCTGTGAATTGTTTAATTCTCATATAAGTTTGGCTGCTAGCTTCAAACGAGGGACAAATTATAGGAAAAACATAAATAACTCAGTGGAGAAACCAAGATGCATCCAGATTGGTGTACTGCATGATACAATCAAGCAATTATCATTACTCTGCACTGTGGCATGTATCAAAATACTGACCAGGCCAAGCTGACCTCGATTTTGGAACTGCTGTTAACATGCTGTTATTTATACAATCTGAATATGTTGAGTAAAATCTGCAAAAACATGATACAGCAGCTCAGAATGCATAAGGGTGAACATGTAGAGCATATGTTGTAAATAATAAATACAAAATTAAGCCTATTTAGTTTTACTCTCATTGGTTCCTGACTTTTCGGACACCCTGTAGAATATAGCATAGGATATCTTTATTGTCATCATACAAGTATAATGAAATTTGGATTGCATGTCCCAGTAGTATAGTGAAAGTTCTTAAAGTACAAAAAAAACCTAGTGATTAAATATAGGCACATTTAAACAAAAATGATCGACTTGTAGAGACAAATATCAATTTATAGGATCCTGTCTATACGTCTATACGTAAAACTAAATTACAGTAGACCAGATTCATCAAACGTTTTGGTGACCCCCAGAAATGTAATGCTACAACTGTATAGTCTTATAAACCTTACTTATCTAACAGACTCTGGTGTTCACAGTATGAAGATCCGTTTCTCTGTGCTGAAGATGGAGACTGCCTGTTGGAGGAGACACATAATAATAACGTCTGCTAAAGAAGGATCTTGTACCAAGATGCATCAAGCTAGATGCTTTAGCTCACCCATTTCACTATAATTAAACGTTTTAGTATAGTTATCTTCTAGAGAGCGTTTTCTGCACTTCTGACACACCGGACTGAGGGCTTGAGAATGAGCTAATTAGATGATGATGATGTGATTGATTTATTATAAAACAATTTAAAATAATAAGACCATTAATAGTTCATTAATTAATAGTTAATAGTTCATTCATTAATAGTTAACTGTGTCTTTGTTGACAAGGGAGCTCTATTTGCTAATTGGAAGTTTTAAAAAAATATGTATGTAGGTCAAGAGACCTAAGCATGAGTACAAGAAACAGGAGGGACCTGTAAGCGTCCCAGCTGAGTAGAGCGCAGCAGTGGCTCGGGTAGGTGAGATGAGCCTCTCTTAAGCTCTCCAAACTGTTTAGAGGAGGCAATCTCTTTAGCAAAAACGCTGAGCGAGCCACTAGCATCAGCACCGACTGTAAGCCATGAGACGGCAATGTCTCCAGAGCAGTGGAGGACACGTCTCTAAAATAAAATAACAATCAACCTCTGAATAAATACAACATGCAAAAGAAAGGGCATAGCATAATTAAACAACATATCTTGCATTCATTACATTTTTTCGAGTCTGTGTCCGAATGTAACCTTTTTTTTTTCTTTTTAATTCCTACCTAGTGAACATAAAGACTAACACAGTGGGAACTAGTATTTATCTGATTAACATAAGACATTTAAAGGCATCTCTCGACCAAGTGCCTAAAGTTCTGCAGAATACGACTTACAATACAGCTGGGCCAAAAGCTCCTATAAAAGCATCCCTGTGGATTATTTTCAGCTTTCGGTTGTTCTTCAAGGTTCTAGGAAAACAAACAGAAAAGGATTTTAAGTGTTCATGCTAATCTGGTAAGGTTCACAGGGTTAGGGTTGGGGTTAATGGGCCAGTACTTACAGTTTATCTATTTTTGTCCCATTGAAGGCATGTTTGTGTATTTCCCTGAAGCCATTGTTATACAGATTCCTATAAAGGTACAACATTACCAGAGTAATATGATTATGGAGTGTATATATATATATATATATATATACACTATAATACATGGATTATTTGAGTGGCTGACAGAGAGCATGAGATAACTTACATAGTTGTGTCTTCAGTTGTCATTCCAATGAAGGCATTTGTTGGGATTGACTGCAAGTGGAGGTTGTCACAGATATCTCTAAAAAGAAAACAAAAGAGACAGTAATCTCATTTAAAACTGTAATCTCACTGTCCTGACTGATTGTACTTTTGCGTGTGTTTGATCATCCATCATCTTGTTAAACTTGTTAGACTATACAATATAGGACTGAATGATCTGGGTTCTCCTCTCTCTCTCTCTCTCTCTCTCTCATATGACCTAATATCCAGCTACCATCTTGAGTTGTTTTGTGTAATTTGCTAGATTTTAGAACTGGGAGAAGCTTTGCTGGTAGTTGGTTAGACTAAACCTGTGAAACAATGACCAAAAGAACATAACACAGGATTTATTTTATTTATTCCTGCCAGGCGAATATCTTTTAGTGTGATCATGGTGAACAGCATCAGTCACTTCACTTAATTCCTCAATGTAATTACGACTTTCTTTATGGGCACAAACAATAAAACTGGGTAAATCCATTGCAATATAGAGGTCACTACCAATTTCCATTAGCCTCTCCTGTTTAGCCCGTAAATCCTTTTGACACCTGTAGAACTCACAGTATGAAATCGGCTTCAAGAGATGCGATGGCTGTCAAGTCAGGAAACACAACTATCCCGGTGTTGGAGATGCTCCTGTGGAAGTGAAATGCAATCAGCATTGTGTCGCCAAAAACAATTTGCTATCAAACCCCAGATAACAGGCTTAACCTCAACACAGTCCTCTTTGTCCTTAATAGTAATAGCTTGATTAATTCGGACCTCATTGTATTTTAAAGTAACTGTAAGCAGTGTTGATTAAGTAGCTCACTTGTATCAGACTTAGCTATGCACGGAGTTCGCTTTGCCCAACACCCACACACCCGACATTCCTGTCAATACACACGGCATAACCTGTATTTGTAAATATTCATATTATACTGTTGGATTTTTTACTGCAACTACCTCAGCTCAGTGTTGCACAGCATTGTATTGCACAGCATTGTATTGCACATACGACTGCACATAGAGTATCTGCACTTTATACCACATACAGTTTATAGATCTATCTTTTTATATCTTTTATACTTATATATATTCTTTTTTTATTTCTGTGTAAGCAAATTCTGTCTTTATGTAAACTGGACAATCGTAAAAAGGTATTAGTTCTTTGGTCAAACGTCAGCCACTTTATTGCCACATATAGATGTAGCATTCAATAAAATTCTTTTCCTCACATATCCTAGCTTGGTAGGAAGCTGGGGTCAGAGTGCATGGTCAGGTATAGTACAGCTCCCCTGGAGCAGAGTGGGATATGGATCTCACTCAGGGACCCCGCAGTGGCAGCTTGGCAATGCCGGGGCTTGAACTCACTTCTGATCAGTAGCCCAGTGACTTAAACAGACAAAGAATGTCAAAGAAACACTTATATAGTATGCACTGATAGACACTAAAAATATAACTTCAGAATGCCTATAGCGTAGTCAGAAATATAAATTGAAATGTGCCTCTAGAGATGCATGGTGTGCCACAACTGAAGCTTGTCTCTTTTAAGTGAGTAATTTCTCAGCTCATCAATAAGAGTCGACGGCCTCTTGCTAGTTTCTTCCCCAAAACCAACTGGAATTGTTTGCCTAGCTATCGCCAATATTGTTCAAAAACGTGTACTTTCTGATTAAATTTTCATTGTGTGTTTTTAAAAAAATCGATTTTAATGAAAGTAAAATCCTCAGGAGAGATAGCATGGTGGTGTAGCAGGTAGCGTTCCGACTTCACAGAACCAGGTCAGTTAATTCTGAGTTCAGGTTACTGTCTTTATGGTGTTTCACATATTTTCTCCATGTCCTTGTGGGTTTCCTGTGGTTTCCGCCCACCTCCCGAAAACATGCAGTTGATGGATTGATGACTGTAAATGGCCTCTAGGTGTAAATGAGTGTGTGAACGTGAATGCTCATGGTGCCCTGTGATGGACTGGAATCCCAGCAGGGAGTATTCCTGCCTTACTCCCAGTCTTCCAGGGATAGACTCCTGATCCACCGAAACTGTGACCATGACAAAGCAGTTACTGAAGATGAATGAATGAATGAATGAATGAATGAATGAAAATGGCAAGGCACTGCTGCATTGACAAACACTACAAGCCAACAAGCATTGGCATTAATATTATTGTGTGCTGTGTGTAAATGAGAGAGATCAAACCTTGAGGTGGATGAGCTACAACAGCAGAAGACCACACTGGGTTCCACTCTTGTTAGCCAAGAACCTGAATCTGTACCCATGATGGCCTCAGACTGACAGGAGTGGAACCTTCTGCTGTTGTAGCTCATCCACCACAAGGTTTGATGTGTTGTATCTTCTTAGATGCTTTTCTGCTCACCACGGATGTAAAGAGTGCTTATTTGAGTTACTATAGACTTCCTGTCAGCTCAGACCAGTCTGGGCATGATCGCTCTCATCAACAAGGTGTTTCAGCCTGCAGACCCTCCTCACACTGGATGTTTTTTTGTTTTTTGCACCATTCTGTGTAAACTCTAGAGACTGTTGTGTGTGAAAAACCCAGGAGATTAGCAGTTTCTGAAATACTCAAACCAGCCCATCTGGTACCAACGTCCATGCCATGGTTAAAGTCACAGAGATCACACTTTTTCCCCCCATTCTGCTGTTTGATTTGAACATTACCTGAAGCTCTTGACCTGTATCTGCATGATTTTTTGCATTGCCCTGTTGTTAATACATCTTCTCTTTTTTTTCTTGCACCTTCATCTATTCATTATGATGGGCATTACTTTGAACGGGTTACAGCAGGTAAGCTGCAGACCTAAGATATATGGAAAAACATGGTGCTCACAGGTATCTCAGCTTGGGTAGATTGTTGAAGGCCCGCTGGTGGATATGAACCAGGCTCCGTGTGTTTTGGATTGATCTGTGAATCAATCATAGATGTCAGTCCAGCAATAAATTTCATAAAGAAACATGAACAACAGAGTGTACCTGCCAAACAGTGAAGCTATTGGTACATCAGAAGACAATAATCTTTAAACACTACTGTCTTAAGAAACATATGATCACAAGGTAATACTGTACTTTTGTATGAATGAAGAGGAAATGAATTTAATGGAAACTGAAGAGCATAAATGATACTGTTTACTCTTGTTATACATGTAGTATAGTATTATAACATTTTTTTGATAATGTGAAGATGCATTATCACTGGTCCTTAACAACACTTACATCTCTGAGAGGTTGAGGAGGTTGTTGAAGGCCTGGGTCTCTATGGTTTCCAGTGTGACACTTTGAGCAATTTCTCTGAAATCACACAACACACAGTAAACAAAAAGATATAAAATAATGTATTTTACATCATTTTACCCACCTCTGTTGACCCTGTTCCAGACTCTGATCATCTTCCAGCCTCACAGTGTCCACTAGCTTTTCTGTGTTGCAATGTCTTGACCTTACTGAACCTCAGGCTTAGTTTCTTGGTTTGGATTTGGATCTGTTTTTTTTTTTTAAAGTTCTGTCTATAGTGGCTTCTTGGTAATTGTCAAGGTTATGCTGTCAAGGTTATTTGCACCTGTGTCATGTTTTTTCGTTAATGAGCTCATGCATTTAAGTGACTTCTTGCACCTCACTTATTGTCTAGCGCTCGTCTTCTGTGGTTGTGTTCTGTTGCTCTCTGCTACTCAGATCATGTATATCTTGTTCCCTTGCCTCGTTATTTCTTGTTTTGCATCATAGTCTTTTGTTTTTGTCACGGTTCATGGGTTCATCGGCCTCTTCCAGCCGTTCTGTGTACTACCGTTGATTAGTCACTAGCTTCAGCTGCTACTCATTTACTGCTCTAAAAAGCCTCAGTGTTTGTCTTGTCTTTGTCAGAACGATCTGACCTTAACATGGATTCAGCGAGTAACTCCGATGTCAGCAGTTTTCTGTCTAACACGGCCACACATTTAGACAGACAGGCAGAGCAGATGGTCACTACGGGTCGTGTGTTGCAAGCCTTGGTAGCGCAGGTATCCGAGCTTACTGCCAAGTTCCAACACCTGAGAACCGAGCCGGCAACATCACCCACTGCGCCAGCTCCCCAGCGGTCGCCCTCTCAATCCCTGCTCACAATGCAACACGAGCCACGCCTACCACCTCCCACCTCAAAATCTGGTGAGCCATGGCTCTGCCGAGCCTTTTTAACCAGGTGCTCTTTGTTTTTTTCTCTTCAACCCCAGCCATTTCCTACCAAACGGTCTAAGGTCACTCTGGTGTTGACGTTGCTGTCTGGGAAGGCAGCTTTGTGGGGGACAGCGGTGTGGGAGAACCAGCTTCCATGCTGTTCCTCGTTCCAAGCACTCGCGGAGGAGATGAAGAGAGTTTTTGACTGTGCTGTGACGGGACGGGAAGCGGCTCGGATG
>CM074947.1:23557897-23573166 GCA_037577455.1 Pangasius macronema
TTTCGGCCGTTCTGTGTACTACCGTTGATTAGTCACTAGTTTCAGCTGCTACTTATTTACTGCTCTACTTAAGCCTCAGTGTTTGTCTTGTCTTTGTCAGATCGTTGTTTCATGTCTACATTCTGTACAGCACCTGTGGTGAGCTCTGTTTCCCGGTTCCCCGCTCTCTGGTGGATTACTGTCGTCTTTTCTGGATTATTGGACTGTTCTCATCCGTTGCAGCCGAGCGCTACTGAGGAAGCCTGCCATCACTGCACCCACGACTTTTTCTGTCCTCAGTACTCAGTTCTGGTTCACGCTACAGCTCTAATTAAAGGATTTTGAACTTGCACCTGAATCCGACTCGTAAATTCGCAATAGTTTTTGTCTGTTTTCACCTTTAATAAACTAAGCCTGCACTTGCACCCGTCTTCGCCTCTGTTACCTAACAGAAATGCAGTAATAAAACATATAATTTATACATTAATTCCATAAATTGATCTTACTCAGGTAAATTGTTCTTACATTTTACTGTCTTGGACACGTCTACTCAAGAAACATCTGGCATCCTCTGAGGAATTTATTTATTTGCATAAATAAATCAGGTAATTTGCATAATTTTCATATTGGCACCCTGAAAATCTACTTAAGTGTGTAACCCATCTATGATGATGAAATATATAAATATTAACCAAACTTTTGTAAGTAGCTGACATTCTGTGAACAACAGTACAGTTGTATTTAGTCACTGAGTTATTTAGATTTAATGCCAAATGCAAACTGCTAAAAAAAAACAAAAAAACAAAAAAAGGTTTTGCAGACGTCCACTCTGGTTTGAGTGGATGATCCATTGGTAAAGGATACTCACATTCTTTTGACACCTCGCAGTCCATCGAAGCTGAAACTGGGAATCGTCCTTAAGTGGATATAGTTCAGAACACTGAAAGAAAATCACATATACTGTTAATAACTGTTTACTTAAGGGATTAAAAATGAGGCAAACTGCAAACAAGCATTACAGGCCTGGCAGAGCTACACCAGTAAAGATATCCAGTGACTGGTGATGTCTATGGACTGAGGCAGTCGTTAGTTAAACAGCTTTTCCAATGAAGTACAAAACATGACAAAATGCATAGTCAAGTCACTAATAGTCCATTTACTTAGCTTTACTAAAATACATCTTTTCCTTGTCTGCGGTAAGCCTGGTGTCTATGTACTCAATGATTTCATGACGTTACTTCAAGAACATCAAGAAACTCATGTTTTCACCAACCACCAACCACCAAGCTACCAGCCATTCGTTTTTTTTTCTCCATTACCAGTATGCAATTGCTTGTAACTGTTAGCTAGCACTGTAAAAGCAGCTATACAGTTTTACCAAGTTCCTTTCACACAGTGTTTTATAAACTAGCCTCAAGGAAGCCTGAGTCAGCAAAGGATCAGCCAACTTGATAACAGCTAATCTGACAAGGTCTTCAGTCTCACTAACACTGATAGTACTGTGGATGTTTATATACTATTTGATATAGTCGTGCCTGAGTCAGAGATTTGTGTAAGCCAAGCTTAGACATACATAGCCCAAACATCATCACAAATATTTCAAACAAAATAACATGGCCAGAAAATTCCATGAAACAAAAAATGCATTAACAGTAAACAGCAGGAAACGGATGAAACATTCTGTGTGTATGTTCCTATAAAAATCACTTTTGTGTCAGGACAATAGTAACTCACTAAAAGAGATTACCACTGAAACTGCTTTAAAGAGTCTCCCCAGCACTCATCTATGAAGTGTTTATGTCTTACATGTGCTCACTGTATTAGAACAGAGCACAGAAAATGATCAAACCACATGCCTAGCCTACTATAGCAGCAATACCATTATTTTATCCTCAGTACTGATAGTATAACCTTCTGCTCTCCAGACCTGCAGAGATCCATCCTGATGTCCTTATTCTGGTTGGAGCTCTCATCTCATGGAAACAACTCGGTGCTGTTGAGGACAGTCCCATATGGACAGCCTAAAGATACATTAGATTACTGTAGATGGTATCACTTAGAAACCATGAAGATAGCTTTGGACTGCAATTTGCCACAAACAGTTTTGCACTCAAGTCTCCATCAGTGAACGGTTGATAACTTTAACAAAATAGACTTCATGTGAAAACTATAATGAATTACCTGGTTATACAATTGCAGTTTTTGATCATATAGTACACAGATATAGCAGGGAATTATTTATAATCACATTATCCGGTGATACCCAGATGAGGATGGATTCCCTTTTGAGTCTGGTTCCTCGCAACGTTTCTTCCTCATTTGGTCTCAGGGAGTTTTTCCTTGCCACTGTTGCCTCTCGCTTGCTCATTAGGGATAAATTTAAAACTTACATCCTGAATTTATAAATTTCTTTAAAGCTGCTTTGTGACAATGTCCACTGTTAAATGCACTATACAAATAATATATAAATAATAATCTAGATGTAAGTATGTGATGTGAGTGTGCCTGGTGTCTTGCGATGGATTGGTATCCTGTTCAGGGTTTATTCCCCATCTGGCACTTGGTGTTCCAGGGATAGGCACTGGATCCACCGTGACCCTGACCAGGAGACAGCGGTTACTGAAGATGACTGAATGAATGAACGAATGATAGAACCACTTGGTGCCCAAGTATTATGGTACATATGTATGAATTTCATATGAGTGCAACTTGTCTATATGCATAATAAAATGTCGGCATAGCTGATTTAAATAAAGATCTGCAATTTCAATTATTGAATGGTTTGCCACCTTGTAGTACTAAAAAAAGAATGGGCAATTTCAGTTCTTCATACAGCACTGCAGTGTATAAGCATATGAACCTCCTATCACATACTGTAGTCACGGGAATCAAAAGTCATGCACATTAAAACGTGACAGAGGGCTGATGTTTTGAACATGCCTATTATTTGTCCTTAGCTTATATAATGCTAACTGGTGCAGAAGATGGTTTACTTATATATATCATACAGGGATAAACGCTTATAGGAAATGCTTACAGAATATAAACAATAGTGCTGATAGCCTTTTAGATAACACTTGATTTGGATACTGTAGACACTCTACACTCAAGGGTCAGTCCATCTCAAGTGGTCCAACACAGGTTGCTTGGCCATTTTTAATTGTTTGAGTGATTACCTCTATGTATTGGCATTGCAAAACCACCTGTTTTTATATCACTTGTTTATATTATTATTGTTATTTCACATGGTTTAACCAGGACAGCCATCTTTGTGTCATGGCACACAACAAATTTTGGTTATACAGCTGTTTACGGAGAACTCAATATCTCGGCTCAGGATGGGGCTCAGCTCCTTGGAACTAAAACTGATCTCTAGAACACATTATAAGGTACATGTACATATATAAACATTTTGCACATTCTTGCTCCTTAGACTTAGAACTTATGTCCTCAAGATTGCCCACATCTCAGTCTTGTTTTTTTTAGGCTTTTTTTTTTCAAAATTTGTTTTGTGCCATGACATAAAGATGGCCGTCATGGTTAAATCAAGTGAAACAAACAAACAAAGACAAAAAATGGTGGTCTTGCAATCCCAATACACAGAGGTAAACATTAAAAAAAAAGAAAGGTCAAGCATCCAACTTTACAATTATTGGACCAATTGAGATGGACTGGCCCTCAACTAATCTCTGAGCTCTGTGACCAGGGACAGAATAGATGCAATATGGCTGCCACTAGGGAGCGAATTACAAGGTAGGTTGTATGCAGTAAAAAGGCAGCATGACAAAATGAATCAGAGCTGTTTGGTAAATTCCTTCGTTAGAAATTTTGCATGTTGTACTCATTTACATGTGTCATTGATTTGATTTGCCCTTGACTGACTCTTATCAAGGCTCAAGGTTTTGAGTGTATCAGAGAGAGGAGATGATTTAAAGTCCTCAAGGACATGAAGCACACACATTCCTCACTCTCACCAGGCACTACCTTTCTTACATCACTAACAAGCTAGATCCTGAGGCCAGCCAGAGATATATTCAGTTTTGGCAAAACAACTTGACCTCTCTCCTCCAGATACTTTTTTTTTTTTTTTACACATGACCACAACTCCCTTACTGCTCCACCACAAAAGGAGAAGAGACAAGTGATATAAAAAAAAAAAACATATACAAGGCTTCTAAAAGGAGAGAGTGGCTAGAAATAAAATTTCAAAGCTAGCAAGAAGCAAAAGCGAATGGTTCCTGCTATACGTGCCACCTTAAGAAGGTGGATGAGGATGGTAACGGATTACAGACGTTGCAGTATTGACAAGCTAATTGATAGCAAGAAATGTTAGCTACTGTCATTAATATAACCGTTGAAATAAAAGCCATAATGACAGCAAAAAACCTCCCACCTGCAAATCAGCAAACTCAAACTTCAGACATGCTGATTATTACAAAAAGGGGTAAAAATTTCAATCCATTGTATGGCCAGTGGCAAAATCTTGTATGGTAGCTGCAAGAGTGAAACATATATTGTAACTGTTAACCACAGATCAAAAGACATGCCAATAACTGGATTACCCAGGTTTTTTTGTTCCTCCTATTGAATGACTCCCAACAAAAGGAGGCCCATAACATTACAACCACAGACAGGTGAAGTGAATAACATTGATTATCTTGTTATAATGGCACCTGTCAATGGGTGGGATATATTAGGCAGCAAGTGAACTGTCAGTTCCCAGTCAGTTTCCCTGGAAGCAGGAAAAATGGGCAAGCGTAAGGATCCGAGCAACTTTGACAACAGACAAATTGTGATGGCTTAACGACTGGGTCAGAGCATCTCCAAAATGGTAGGTGTTGTGGGGTGTTCCCGGTATGCAGTGGTTAGTACCTACCAAAGGTGGTCCAAGGACAACTGTTGAACCGGCGACAGGGTCATGGGTGCCCAAGGCTCACTGATGTGTTTGGGGAATGAAGGCTAGCCCGTCTGGGCCGAACCCACAGAAGAGCTGCTGTAGCACAAAAAGTTAATGCTGGCTATGACAGAAAGGTGTGAGAACACACAGTGCATCGCAGCTTGCTGGGTAGGTGCTGCGTAGCCGCAGACCAGTCAGAGTGCCCATGCTGACCCCTGTCCTCTGCCAAAAGTGCCTACAAAGGGCACCTGAGCATCAGAACTGGACCATGGAGCAACAGAACAAGGTGGCCTGGTCTGATGAATCACATTTTCTTTTATATCATGTGGATGGCTGCGTGCGTGTGTGTCACTTATCTAGGGATGAGATGGCACCAGGATGCACTACGGGAAGAAGGCAAGCTGGCGGAGGAGGCACATGTTCTCCCTGTGCTTCAGGGGTTTCACACATTTGGCTCGCATCTCTGGGGTTGGAGGTTCGATTCCTGTTTCTGTCCTGTATGCTCTCCCTGTGCTTCTGGGGTTTCCTCCGGGTACTCTGGTTTGGCACCCTATCCAGGGTGCCCACCTACTTGTGCCCTCATGACTCTGTGTAGGATAAGCAGCACAGAAAATGGATGTATGTGCTGAAATGATGATCCATCGTGTATGGCACTACAGTGTGCTGATATTTTGGCCACTGCAGTAGGCTTATTGTTCAGGACATCCATGAAAACGAAGCCTTATCAAAATAGCTTGCATTGAAAGGGAGATATTCACAGATGTGACACACAGCTCCTTTGAAAAGTGTTATTGGAATGATTGTGTTCTCACAGCACTAGTACTAAAATGAAGGACTGTTCAATGCCCATGAGGTTTCACTGTGTTCCTCCTATCTTTTTACTACACACACACACACACTATTTCACAGTATTTCTATTTAACTCAAAAGAAAAGGCTCTTTGAGGCTCTTTTATTTTATTACAAAATATTTCAAAATATCTTTACTTTTTCTTTCACCATCTAGCATGCAAACATGCACATATGACTTTCAATTTAATATTTTGGCATTTGTATGTATAAGAAAACAATAGGAGAGAATGAGCCATTGCAAGGGTAAAATGAAAATATAGGAATGGTACAGAATGGGAAAGTATTTTGGGCAATCTTGGGTAACATAAATCAGGTAACAGTATTTTCATATAAGATATTCATTATTCAATGGTAGAAGCGAACAGATGCATCATGTACCTAGTTATTTGTGTCCAAGAATGCAAATTGTCCTGGGGAGAAATTATAGCAATGTAGCCATTTAACCAAATTAGAAGTAGGAATGTACAAATCTAATACTGCGTATCAATAATACTGGTCTGACACACTGCATCAGTATCAGGTCAGGAAAAAAAAATCTGAATTACTGATCATTTTATGGTATGAACATGTGTGATTATTGATACACTACAAAAGTGACATCTTAGCAAGTAGAAATATTGTGACTATTAGTCAAATTGATCTAGTATTTCCTATTTCTAGACATGTTTACGCGTTTAAAGCTTGAAGCCTGAAGCCTGTTCTACTGGCAGATAATTTTGCATTGCTTCAAGAAAGAAACAGAAACAGAATAAGAAAATAAGAAATAAAAGCCTAGAAATAGGTTTATTAATCTTATATTTGCTTTACTGTAATCCTATGATCAGTTTGACTATATTCAAGATATTTCCATTTGTAAATTCATTTATTTTTATTTACTTATTTATTCGCCGAGCAGAGCATATCTGTTATCAACAATTTTTACAGAGAGTCAGCTTTAGTTACTGTGAGAATGTCCAGATCAGATAATCAGATTTTTTATTTTTTTTTTAAATACCTGTATCATGTTTTTAACAGGAAGAGGGCACAGTGGTTTAGTGGTTAGCACTGTTGCCTCACGCCACCAGGGTTGGAGGCTCAATTACCCCTCTGCCCTGTGTGCGTGGAGTTTGCGTGTTCTCCCTGTGCTTCAGGGGTTTCCTCCAGTTTCCTCCCCCAGTCCAAAGACATATGTTGTAGGCTGATTAGCATTTCCAAATTGTCTGTAGTGTGTGAATGGGTGTGTGTGTGTGTGTGTGTGTGTGTGTGTCCCGCCCTGTGTCCCAAGTCCCCTGGGATAGGCTCCAGGTTACCTGCATCCCTGTGCAGGATAAGTGCTACAGAGAATGGATGGATTGATGGATGGATGGATTTTTGAAATGAAATAATGAAAATGATAGGTTCATTGTACTCACACTTGAGCTGGGTTGTTTGAGAAGAAGCAATGTTAGCTAGTTATTTTGTAAAGAAAAAGGCAAAAAATAATGGAGTGTGTCAGATTGAGCCCCTGACACATTTATGGCACTAAATATGTTATGGATAATTACTAGACTGCATTTATGCTATGAAAAAAAATTTTCTTTCAGTGTTTGCTTGTTTAGAAGTTACAGTTAAAGTGATGATTTATTAAGTCAGTGTTGCACGCAACAAAGTGTTGCTCCAAAGTATTTTAACTTAGTTTGTCGCAACTTATAACTTAAGATCAATGATGTATGGAACACTAGACATTTAAGGTACCGTCATCTCCAACATCTAGATGTGTGTTAAGACTTGAACTGGGTAAGTGTGTGAGATGTCAGCTCTGTCTCACTGAGGAGACATCATGCAGATTCATCAAGTCTTCAGAACATTCGCAGCATGATGGGTTTGACTTACAGTCTGCTGAAGGCGCCGCGCTGTTTCTGCGCCATGGCTTCAGTCGCGCTGCTGCAGCTGATGGTCTTGATGGAGCACCGGCACATCTCCGGACACACAAAACGCAAACAGTCACACTGCAACATCATGAACATGAAGATGAAAAGCGATGTCCTCATTGTGTCTGCTTGTCTTCTGTTCGTACTGATCAGTGTAATGAGCTTTCTTGGCTGGGTAATGCACAGGGGCGAGCGCGCACTAGACAGTTCAATCAGCTCTTTTCCACATCTCCTCTAAGCACAAAGTGAATTATTAAAGGGAAAAAAACAGGTGGATAAAGGAAAAAACGTCGAGCAGGAGGTACTGTTACAACAGTATTTGAAAAGTGGCTAGCGAGAGAGAGAGAGAGACACAGAGAGAGAGAGAGAGAGAGAGAGAGAGAGGCGATGGGATGCGCTTTTGCGCAGAGTTGGAACAGGAAATGATCCATCTGCTGAGTCGAGTCGAAAAGATTCAAACAAGTTGACTCAATGATCCGTAGAGACTACATAAGGGAAACTTGTGTGTGATCTGACAGTCACTAAAGCTCTTCAATCCTTTCTTTCTTTTAAAACACTGCCTTTCCATTTGCACCCTTACTTTGGGAATGATTCAAAGTACAGGAAATCCTATGCCATGTGAAGGAGTCATTATGTGCTTAACCAAGAGGTAGAAAATTCTTGAGTAACTGTCACTCAGTACTTTTTTTTCACATTTATACTTCACTTGAGAATTTATTTATAATTGAATACTTCTACTCCTTCATTTTTTTACTCAGACCTTCAAAAGTTATAAATCTCAAATGTTGGACCGCAAGGCTCTTCAGCGAGTGGTTAGAACTGCTCAGACCATCTCAGGAGTAGCCTTCACATCATTGGAGGACATTTACACCACCAGGGTCACCAGGAGAGCCCACTGTATCATCATGGAGAGAACCCACCTCCAACACAGCCTGTTTAAAGTCCTACCATCAGGGAGATGCTAGAGGAGTGTAAAATCAAGAACCACATGCCTAAGCAACATTTTTTTTCCCCCGCAGGCTTGTCACTAACTCTCAACCACTGCTGCACATCCACCAGCACATCCAGCACATACATCTGACACTGTCCAGTGAGGTGCTGGGCTCAAATCAGTACAATCCCTTCAGTCCTCCACACAGACAACCATACTGCATATTGCACATTTTTACACAACGCACTTTTTGATCACAACCTATGGCACCTAAGGACAAAATATCTTGTATCACAGGTCTATAATTGCACTATACTATACTGTATTTGTAGCATATTTAATTTCATACTGTAATATATCACACTCCACCTGTACACCTCACACCACAGTGCAATTTTCAACCATTTTATAACACAATCTGTACACTATTGATAGTTTATCAGAAGGAATACAGAGCAATATTCCTGTATCAGAGCAATCCGATTGAGATCTGGGGAATTTGGAGGCCAAGTCAACACCTTGAACTCTTTGTAATTTTCCTCAAACCATTCCTGAACATTTTTTGCAGTGTGGTAGGGCGCATTAACCTGCTGAAAGAGGCCACTGCCAGTAGGGAACACCATTGCCGTGAATGGATGTACTTGGTCTACAACAATGTTTAGGTAGGTGGTACCTGTCAAGGTTTCCCAGCAGAACATTGCCCAGAGCATCACACTGCCTCCACCGGCTTGCCTTCTTCCCATAGTGCATCCTGGTGCCATCTCTTCTACAGATAAGTGACACACACACTCAGCCATCCACATGATGTAGATTATATGATTCATCAGACCAGGCCACCTTCTTCCACTACTCCAGGGTCCAGTTCAGATGCTCATGCGCCCACTGTAAGCGCTTTTGGCTGTGGATAGGTGTCAGCATGTGCAATCTGACCGGTCTGTGGAGACACAGCACCATACGCAGCAAGCTGCGATGCACTTTGCGTTCTGACACCTTTCTATCATAGCCAGCGTTAACTTTTTCAGCAATTTGTGCTACAGTAGCTCTTCTGTAGGATCAGACCTGATGGGCTAGCCTTTGCTCCCCATGTGCATCATTAAGCCTTGGGTGCCATGACCCTGTTGCTGGTTCACCAGTTGTCCTTGGACCACTTTTGGTAGGTCCTAACCACTCCATACTTGGAACATCCCACAAGACATGCTGTTTTGGAGATGATCTGATCCAGTCGTCTAGCCATCACAATTTGGCCCTTGTCTAAGTCGCTCAGGTCGTTATGCTTGCCCATTTTTCCTGCTTCCAACATATACTTCGAGAACTGACTGTTCACTTGCTGCCTAATATATCCCAACCCTTGTCAGGTGCCATGGTAATGTCAGTGGATTTAATATTATGGCTGATCATATATATATATATATATATATATATATATATATATATATATATATATATATATAGATTTTGTGATATTGTGCTGGCCCCCCTGTTGCTGCCAAAACAGCCCTGACTGTCGAGGCATGGACTCCACTAGATCCCCAAGGGTGTGGTGTGGTATCTGGCACAAAGACATTAACATCAG
This sequence comes from Pangasius macronema, assembly GCA_037577455.1. Classification (NCBI taxonomy): domain Eukaryota; kingdom Metazoa; phylum Chordata; class Actinopteri; order Siluriformes; family Pangasiidae; genus Pangasius; species Pangasius macronema. Next base: position 23,568,018 of record CM074947.1, read on the forward strand.
ATCCTTTAAGTCCTGTAAGTTGCGAGGTGGAGCCTCCATGGATTGGACTTGATGGCCAACACACCCCACAGATGTTCAACTGGATTGAGATCTGGTGGAATTTGGAGGCCACCACCTTGAACTCTTTGTCATGTTCCTCGAACGATTCCTGAACAATTTTTGCAGAGTGGCAGGGCACATTTTCCTGCTGAAAGAAGTCACTTCCATTAGGGAATACCATTGAAGGGGTATACCTGGTCTGCAACAATGTTTAGGTAGGTGGTACCTGTCAAAATAGCATCCACATGAATGCCAGGACCCAAAGTTTCCCAGCAGAACATTGCCCAGAGCATCACACTGCCTCCGCCAGCTTGCGTTCTTCCCATAGTGCATGCTGGTGCCATCTCTTCCCCAGGTAAACGATGCACATGCACCCGGCCTTCCACATGATGTAAAAGAAAATGTGATTTATCGGACCAGGGCACCTTCTTCCATTGCTCTATGGTCCAGTTCTGATGCTCACCTGTCCATTGTAGGCACATTTGGCAGTGGACAGAGGTCAGCATGAGCACTCTGACAGGTCTGTGGCTACACAGCCCCATACAGAATGGTTTCCAGCAAGCTGTGATGCACTGTGTGTTCTGACATCTTTCTATCATAGCCAGTCAATTGTCAGTCAATTGTCCAAATACCTTTGAGCCCCTGAGAATGGAGGTACTTTGTTGAAAATGGCTATAATTCCTAAATGTGGAACCTCTTAAAATAAAGCTGAAAGTCTACACTTCGATTACATATTGATTGTTTTATTTCAAGTATAAAGGAAAAATCACAAAAACTCTGTCATTGTCCAAATACTTCTGGATCATTCAGTCATCTGTTTATCATTTCAGTTCAGCATCCAGTCAAGTTCATCAATATAAAAAAACAACCTAACAAGAATTCATGATCTGCAGTGACGGTCTCTTGCACGTGTGCTATTAGTGTGAGTCTGAAAATGGATAAGCCTCCAGACTGCAGTGTCAACTTCGAGGATAAGCACCCCTGGCCCTACCTCACTGAAATGTTTCAATACACTGGAGTAATCAAAGACCCATAGAAAAGGAGATGTCTCTTTTGCATCTGTAGTAGGCTTAAACTCCATCTGATTTAACAGAGCATGTTGACGTAAGTTTTGCTAATTTCCAAACGTAACTAAATTGGCCAGTTTTGGACTGATATCACTAGCTAACATAATTTGCTAGGCAGCAAGTCAAATTCTAGCTAATGGCAAATACTGAGAGGATATTTGACTTCTGACTAATTCATTATCAAACTACATAGTATTAGTTGTGCAAACCTACACTGAATATTTTTTTTTCAAGCAGAATGGTGTAGTTGCTTTGAAATGAAAATCATCTAACAGTTTCAGCTATGTAATATGTTACCTTTCACGTGAAAACATGACACTAACCTCATTTCAGCTAAAACATTTACTTTTTAATATCCAAGTATTTTACTTTCAATTGAGTACATTTTGGCTAGATACATACTTCCACTTTTAATTTAGTAAGACTCATTATCTACACTTCGCTTACATATCAGTATACGGTTCTCAATACTCACCTCTGTTTATAACTAGCTGTAACTGGACTTAAGCCTATGCAAAATAAGCAGCTGCCTAGGGCCAAACCTTCATGCAGTCAGAGACCACGTTCATTAACTCGAATGCACCCTACAAACTCAGATCAGATAGAATCTTGTGAGAAGTGTACTATTTAGATGGAATAATTCTCCAGGGATGTCATTCCCCACGATTATGTCAACATAAATTATTTAAATTGATTTTATTTGGGATGAATGTAAGAAATCAGTGTAGGAGAAAAGGCATCTTTGGGGTTTGTGCCAAGTGGCTGTCCACAGCTGTTTAGGCCATGTTGACCTAGACTGAGACAACATTTGTTTTCACTCCAGTGCTTGGTTTGTGACAGATAAGCAAAGAGATGCAGCATAACCGTGGACTATGTGAGGATTTTTAGTTGATAATGTAACTGACACGCAACTAAAGCATATAAGGAGGTCACTTGTTAATATCCTACGTTGAAATTCTCATTGAATGCTTTTATTTGTTTTACAATCCTCATGCTGTAACTATTAATAGTCTTGTGATTGGTTCCAAATGGTTGCATGCACACACACACACACACACACACACACACACACACACATACTCGCAGAGAGTAAACAAATGATAAAGTTTTTCCATTCAAAGTATTTTCTTATGTGTATTTTCTTATGTGTCCTAATGATAAGTGTGTTCTATAGAATGTATTGGATGATATTTATCAGAACATGGTCAGTAAGGTGATTGACAGGAATGGGTTGATCTGATTGCATTGTGAACCTGCAGGCACTTGCTGTTATTTGACAGTTTTAAGCACAATGATTTCCATCATTTGACACTAAACTAGTTACAGATCAGCCTGACTCAGGGATTAAAGTCCCAAGGAACCTAAATCTGATATCTTGGGAATTTTGTTCTCTCTGGTTAAAAAAAACAGCTATTGTCAACAATACACATTCAGAGAGAATTCAGGGCTGCGTACCAAATCATTTTACAGACTAAATATGATGCCTACGTATATGGCAATGACGCCATTGGTGTACTGACATACAATTTAGTAGAGTATCGTACAGTTTGAAAAGCAGCCAAAATGATTGTTGTCAGGATGCAGTCGAGGAAACAAGACAAAGATGTAATCCAAAAACGTTGTCAAAAAACAGGTAAGGGTCAGGTGATGAGCAAACAACGTAGACAAGGGCAGGCAGGAGCAAAATGTGAACAACAAAACTAGGTCAAACCAGAAAGACTATAACACTAACAAAAGGCTTGGTACCAACTGGAACAAAAGGACACAGAACATACACACCATATGGCCAAATGTTTGCGGACATCTGAACATAACATTCATACATGTGCTTGTTGAACATCCCATTCCAGATTTAGTCCCAATTTGCTGTTGTCCTCTGCTCCTCTTGGAAGGCTTTCCACTACATTTTGGAGTGGGGTTTGCCCATTGAGCCGCAAGAGCATTAGTGAGGTCAGGTACTGATGTTGGGTGAGGAGTCTTGCGGGCAGTCGGCGTTCCAGTTCATCCCAAAGGTGTTCAGTGGGGTTGAGGTCAGGGCTCTGTACAGGCCACTTGAGTCTCTCCTACCACTCCATTCTTGGCAAGCCATGTCTTCATGAGATAATGACAATGTGTCTTCTTCTTGCTGGAACAGGTTTGTGCTGCTTAGTTCCAATGAAGGGAAATTGTAATATTATAGCCTACAAAGACATTCTATACAATTGTGTACTTCCAAATTTGTGGCACTAGTTTGAGGAAGAACCACATATGGGCGTGATGGTCAGTTGTTCACAAACTTTTGGCTATATAGTGTACATCACGATGAAAGACTGTAAATACTGTGTGTGTGGCTGTGACAATGACTGAGTACAGGTGTGTGTGATTAGTAATCAGGTGAACGTGAACGTGAGAATGTTTGGGTGTTGTAGTCCTCGGCCGCCATATTTGTAGGCCGTGCTGAATTCTGGGATGTGTAGTTATGCGCCGATTCCAGCATTGATATGACAATTCTGTCTTTTCTCTGTTACAAAAGCTTTTTTTTAACCTAGCACACTAATTTTTGCTGGTTGTGATCCTACAACACTTTATTAATGAGGCCTGCAGAGTAATGTGACCCACTTCATAGCTAAAAATACCACACATGCTGAATGTGTACTACACCAGTTGCTAATTTCTAATACGTATGTTATGTTATTCATCCATTCTGACTCAAGTTAAACGTATAATTTTATTGCGTTATATATTTTGGTTTACAGTTTGGCTAGCGATGCTACAAGTAGTTTGCGAACTTTACAAATTGACAGATGCCCTCATAAACACTAACATTTGTATCATACATTATCAAAATGCAAACCTTTAGAGTGGCTTGCAAAAATATTCAACCTGCCTGGAACTGATCAGATGTGTCTAAATACCCATATTCTTCCTGTCAGGATTTTTTATTGCAATCTCATGTCCTCTTACAGTGAAGTTTAGCTCAAAATTAATTACTGGTCAGCAAGTATTTCAGAAAACCAAAAACTAAAAAAATGCGTAAGTATTCGATAAGTCAATTCTGTTCTCGTTAAGCTATTGTCTTAATGAGAACAGAATTGACTTATAATCATACTATAATTAGTAGTCAGTGCAATTTTGGTGTGCCAATTATGCCAAGTAATGCCAATTTTTAATATGTAATATCAATTATTAAGTAACAACTACTGACTGTATACCCTCCTGATCTATGGTTTGTCTTAAAACATTTTGTTCTCAGCAGCTACTCAACCTAAAGGGATGAAGAGCTGTTACCTGGTTGAGAAATAAGCGTTTAACTTGATTTTCTTGTTAACTAGTTCAGGGAACTAAATTTATATTTTTGCACAATGTGTTTTTGACAATTATATCCATGTCTTACGTTGGTTCACTTGGCAAGTTGCACAAACTGCTTAGCAACAAATCCAGATCCTATTCAGAACCATTTTTTATGGAGATCAGTGACAAGTTTTGACTAATTTATGCACTCGCAAATGGCAATCCATCAACATGGCACACAAGTATGTGTCCAACCCATTATAAATTGCTGGAGTTGCTCCCAGGGGCCAGATCCATAATTTCAAGGTGTGTGGTTTTCTGTCCAATGGTAACTGGTTTGTTGGGTAGCAGCCACAGAGGGTCCACCAATAACATCAATAGCAGGCAGAACAATGGCCTGTTTGGGATTAGTGTGGCTGCCAACAACACTGATTGTATAGACTGTCAGATGTGCAGGAGTTTGAACAACAGCAGAGACAGCAGTTGAAAAACACCCTTTCAGCATTCTGGCCTTCCCTGCTCTGTCTGTGAACCATATTGGGCAATGATTTGGCTGTCGTTTTGCAAACAGTTTGACTTACACTCTGCACAAATATTCCAAATTAGCTGAACCACCTTGTTGTAAATTAGCCCATCCCCAGTCACAGGCTTGTACAACCTCTGGCAAAAATGATGGAATCACCACACTTAGAGGAAGTTCACCCAGCTTTTTTACTTTATAGCAAACAAACAAATCACAGATATGACACAAAAAAGGTTTTGTTCAATAGCTT
>CM074947.1:23583427-23606835 GCA_037577455.1 Pangasius macronema
TTGTGGAGCCTCTTAAAATAAAGCTGAAAGTCTACACTTCGATCACATCTTGATTGTTTTATTTCAAATCCATTGTGTATATATATGTATATAGGTAATAACAATAAAAAGAGAAAATACAATTCATATTCAGAATTGCACATACTCCACCCTCAAATTAAAATATAGGTAATGCAGTTTGATTAGTTTCAACATTTGTAAACTGCATACAAATGTGTGAAGTGGCATTGTGAAGTGCTGCTTTGGTCTGAGGACCTGAGTTATTCAAAGATGCTTGGAACAGAAAGAAAGAAAGAAAGAAAGAAAGAAAGAAAGAAAGAAAGAAAGAAAGAAAGAAAGAAAGAAAGAAAGAAAGAATCTGTCTGTCTGTCTGTCTGTCTGTCTGTTTGTCTGTCTTTGGAAAAGGCGGGTCTCTGGAGGACTAGTGTTAGGCCACAGCGCTCTTGCTGCTGCGGCCTGGGTTTGATTTCCCAGCTAGGGAACCAACCCCAGTCACTGGGGTTGTGTGCAACAGCGCACTCTCAGTGCGAGTCCCAAGCGTGGATAAAATTGGGCAGGGTTGCGTCAGGAAGGGCATCCGGCTTAAAAACTGTGCCAAATCAAACACATGGACCAAACACTGCTGTGGCAACCTCTAATGAGGGCAGCCAAAAGAGGAACATTTTGTGAATCTCCCCATGCACAGTTCATGTGCTGATGTTACTTCCAGAGGCAGTTTGGAGCTCTGTAGTGAGTGATGCAACAGAGGATAATCGATTTTTTTTTTCCACTTCAGCACTCAGCAACCCTACTAATTGAGTTTGCATGGTCTACCCCTTTGAGTTTGTCCTGGCACTGCCCCTATAGCCACACAGGAGACCCCCCAAAAAAGGCATACATCTGCCAGAGATGTTCAGTGGATCTCCTAGAAAATGTAAAGACTTCATCAGTGCTCTTTCCTTTTTGCTAGTGCTCCCCAACTTTATTCCTGAGATACTGATGAAATATTCCTCATTAGCACTGTATCACATCATTATCATTATCACCACATTGTTCACTGGAAGAGTGTTGGACTGGTCTGTCACCCTTTGGTACCACTCAGTCGGTCCTACTGCAAATATTTCCGCAAATGGGGCAGACGTTCAGAGACATTCCAATCATCCAGCTGTATGTCCCTAAAGAAGGGGAAAGTTTTTTTTTTTATTAATTCAGTGTATTTATTTATTTATTTTACAATAGAGATTGTGTCAAAGCAGCTTTATAGAAGTTGTTGATTTGGATCCCTAATGTGCAAACCATATGCTGACATTGGAAGAAAAACTTCCTGAGGTGACATGAGGAAGAATCCTTAAGAATCCAGACTCAAGAGGGAGTCAATCCTCTTCTGGGTGACACATAACAGTGGTATTATAAGTCATTACAAAATACTGTTGCAGAACATTAAAGGCAAACAGTACCTAGTACTAAGTACTAAGCAGCATCAAAACATTAAAGTTTTCCAAAACTCTCTATGCCCCTGACCACCCAGATCTTCACCTTTATCTAAGAGAAAAGCTATTTAACAAAATTCGTGACTACACAAATAAGTTTTCAATGTAGACTTCAGGACTAAGACTGTGTCTGCATCCCAAACACTAATTGGAAGGCTGTGAAATACAGCTGGATGCTGTGTAAGAAAACAAACTCTATGCTCTGCTGTAGTATTCATTATTCTAGTTACTGATAAAGAGCCTGCACCATTTGATTGAAGCAGGTGTGCTGGATCATAACAAATAAAAAATATAGATACTGTGGGATGAGACCATTCAGTACTTTAAAGGTCATTAGTAGTATTTTATAACCAGTGTGACATTTTACTGGGAGCCAATGCAGTAGTCAGTGTGGATGAAATTGGTGTAACATGGTCAAACTTTCAGGTTCTATTAAGGAGTCTTCTGGCTGCTGCATTCTGGATAAACTGGAGCTTATTTGTGCACCTAATGGAACATCCAGACAGCAATGTAACAATGTTGTTGAGATGAATCTGAGATAATATCCTAGTAACATTATCTCCATGAGCTTCAGACATGAGACTGGAGTCAATAATCACAACAAGGTCCAGCCAAAGTTACTACATAATCATAGAGTTTATTTCTATTTGCCTGTGGCCCTAGTAGACGTACTCCTGTCTTGTGAGAATTAAGTAAGAGGAAGTTACTTAGCATCCAATGTTTAAAAACCTACATATACTTCAGCTTTATTAAGCTGGTGTCTGTCATCTAGTTTTACTGAAACCTACAGCTGTGTGTCATAAGCATAGCAGTGGAAGCTAATACCATGTTTATGAATAACCCAGGGGTAGAATATATAGGGGAAATGAGCAGTGGGCCTATAGGGTCTTGTGGAACACTTAACTTGACTTTTGTATGCATGGAGAAGTCATTAACATTTACAAACTGATAGCAGTCAGTCAAATAAGACTGCAACAAAATATTCCTGTATGAATGGAAGATAATTCTAATAATCTATAGTATGAAATGCTGCTCTGAGATCAAGTAATAGAAGAAGTAGCAGTCTTTATTTGTCACAGTAGGTGAAAGTGCAGGCTCATCCATGATACAGCATGCCTAGAGCAGAGAGGATTAAGGGTCTTGATCAAAGGCCTTTGTACCCGTTGAACCACCATGATACCGAACTTGGGGACTGGAAGACTAGTCATTGGTCGTGGAATAGGCACCTCGCACCACTTGATTGCTTCTGTTAGTGTAGTAGGGTTGAATGCGTCTGGTAGTATTTGTTTACTACACTATTGACCATCCCTGATGTCCTAAACTGGACAAATACATAAAGGAAGCATTAGCATTAAGTTACATTTGTCCCTCTACTTTCACTGCAGCAGAAGGCTTATTTTATCATGAAGAAAAATGACATGGGTCTTTGACCTTGCATTTATTACTGGGGTTTGTAACACCATCACAACAGTGCATACATCCTCATACATATCTGGGAGGGAGAAGAATGAATGACAGCCTTCATTACCACAGCTGGTCAATAAGTATGCTTCCTCACTCCTCACTTTTCCAAGCCTTTAGTAATGAGCTACGTTGTGAGTTCATGAATAAGTTTGTCGTTGTCTGCGCAGATCTTTTCTTCTGTCAGGTGCTCACAAAGAAAACTGGCCCTACAGTACATCAAACTGCAAATTCCACAACCCTTCAATAACCTTTATTAGCATTATTCTGATTGCATAGAAGGTTTAAGATGGAAAAATCCAGACTGTTACTTCCTGACTCCAACCCCAGAGTGTCAAGGAGATTCCTACCACTTGCCAACTTCTTTAGGAGAGTCCTTTGGGGCTTCAGTTTTGCAGTCACCATGTTCTAGGGAAGACCCAAGAATTTAAAATGGGTTAGTGCTGTGTCCAAAGCATTTCCGTCACTGAAGGATTGTTTTGCTAGTGCCCCATTTTTGTCAACCGCATCCTGCACTACCAGTGGAAGATACTGGGTAACTTGGACAGTGGTACAAGTTGGTAGAGTTCTGAGCCCTAGTGAAGTCTTCCATAATCTCCCATTACTTGAAGCTTTTCAACACAGTGAATGCTAGTGGCATTTGGTGGCCAAAATGATGTTCAGGTAGAAATTGCATTCTGGTAGAGATTGCCGAAGGATTTGGGTTCCCAAATTACATCTGTGCTTTCCAATGCTTCAGAATGTTATTTGTTTTTTAAAACAAAAAAGATAACTGGTAACATCGAATAGTTATTTTAGGGTTAGTAAGCACACAGGAAGATACTTAAAGTAGGGATTTTGCCAACTCAATGTAGAAGTATGACATAAACATTTTATAGCACAGCATAGGGGTTCTAAGGCTTTTGTGTATTTAACCCATCTGCCCTATCATTTCCCCATCATGTTGCATAGCCACAGTAAATAACTAGTTAATGATTTCCTGTTACAGCTGGCTAAAAGCAGTGCAATGTAGCCAAGTTAAACACTTCTTCAGTCGATCTTGGGGATGTAGTTAAATAGTAGCTAATGGTAATAACATAAACCTAGTCAATGTGTACACACATAGGGACTGAAACAAATAGCCAAGTCAATCAGCTGTGTTACCAACAAACCCATTAACATTTTCCTAAGTGCTGTAAATAAACAATAACTGCATGGTGCTGACCGTTTAGCTTTCTTTGAAATATTAATTGAAACTGTTTATCATTTAAGCTTTCCAAGCGTGTGGACAGCATCTCTGCTTTAGAGGCTTTAACAGAAGCAACTGTGGTTGGTCAATCTATTGTTCAGATTATACATTTACTCAGCTCAATTTATATCTGTTGTAACCATACACCACTGTTTTAACCAAATTTATTTAGTTAATAATAAATTTATTAAATTTATTTAGTGCTGCATCTAAGATGCTATGCAGCCACCACTAGGGGCCTCGGAACGAAGGGTGAACTGATTAAAATATGGAATGAATGGCTATTTACCAAAAAAAAAAAACAACAACAACACAGTGCTACATTTGGTAGATGTATGGAAATACCAGCTGACAGTTGATATAAAAGTGTTGATAGTTGATATGGGAGGCCAGCAGCTGACATGAAATGCTGTCTTCTGGGAAATGTAATTATTTCTGAGTTAATGTTATTTGCAGTTGGTCTCTGCATGTCGCCGGAACAGAAAGCCTGGGTGATTATGTCATCTGGGGAACATACTCTTGTCTTATTTCTAATATTTCTATGCCTTTCTTATGAGTGTTTTTATCTATCCTGGCATATGTTATGTTAAAGTCCCTCTCTACTTTTCTTTTCTTGTAGGAGTTGACATTCACTGGGATGTTTGCCATGACAGAAAGAGGTCATGGGAGTAATGTACGGGGCATACTCACTGAGGCTCACTATGACCCGTCAACACAGGTAAATTCCTTTAGGTATTGATTAACTGCTCTCTCAACTATGCTGTTAATCTGGGGCAGAGCTAAGCTTGTGTTAGCTGACCTTTACACTTTTATTTGTTGTTAGACTAAAACACAAAATTACTTTTCTTGTTAGAAAGAAAGTTGTTTTATACGTTCTTTATAATACATTATGGCAACTATCATTATCTATCTTTTTGTTATTATCCAACCTTGAGTAAGTAAAGCATTATGCAAATACAGTCATATTAGCTGGATCTCACTATTCACAGGAGTGATGTACTGTGTCTGGGACTGTCTGTGTTACAGCACTAAGGCATAGCACAGCAGGGTTACTATTACATCATCGCTGACTGTTTCTCATTTGTCTTGTTGACTTAACAGGAGTTTGTTATCCACACACCTTGTGAAAATGCACAGAAGATGTACATTGGAAATGCAATGAAAGGAAACTATGCTGCTGTTTTTGCACAGCTCATGATTAACGGAGAATGCCATGGTATGTATGACCAAAAAAAGGTGCATCGCATGTTACAGATACAGGAACTTCTTCTTCCTAGAACATTCAATATGTCAAGCTTTCTGAATGGTCTAACAGTTAACATTAGTGGGATCATTGACATGAACAATGACATTATTATTTCCAGCTCAGGGATCATTAGGTCCCATTTAAGAGAACAGGCAAAAATTATAATATTTACATCACTTGTTTGTACTTAGTGGACGTCCTCCTATCATTACGAGAATTACGAGCATGGAATAGATTTTACATGCTCGTTGCCTGCCGTGAGCTTTAACTGCTCTTTGCCATAGCATAAGTTTGCAGTTTATTAGGTTATAATTCTCTTTTTTCTTATTTGAAGAATTGAAAGTTAAACCCAATAGACTTTTCAGTGTAGAAGCTGGCAAAGGAAAACTGCATTTTATCACAGAATTGCTCACATTTTCCACCCATGAAACATGCATTTGTTCTTATTTTCTCTCAGGTCCTCATTGTTTCATTGTGCCAATACGAGACCAGAATGGGGTCATGTGTCTAGGAGTGACTGCAATTGATATGGAACATAAAGAAGGTGGGGGAAATTAATATAATTTTACAAAGAAACACTAACAGTTCTTCTAGTATGCTTGGAAAATGGTTTCTTGTTATTTTTTTTTTGTGTTCTTATTAAGGCCTACATGGCGTCGACAATGGTATCTTGATATTTGATCATGTCAGGATACCACGGGAAAACCTGCTGCACAAGTGAGTATATTCATCCCCTTTATCATGTTTATTAACCAGTACTTGCTGTGTATCAGAGTTCGCCTATGCAATATACAGAATACACTATATGGCCAAAAGTATGTAAACACTTGACCATCCCAGCTATATATGCACCTTCAGCAGACTGTTACCACAAAGTTGGAAGCACAGAATTTTCTAGAATGTCTTTGTGTGCTGTAGCATTAAGATTTCCATTCACTGGAACTAAGAGGCCCAAACAAGTTCCAGCATGACATTGCTCCTGTGCACAAAGCGAGCTCCATGAAAACAGGATTTGCCAATGTTGGAGTAGAAGGAATTGAACTTGGCCTGCACAGAATGCTGACCTCAACCCCACTGAACACCTTTGGGATGAATTGGAATCCTGACGATGCACACACTCCAGTATTTTGTGCAGCCCTTGCTTTCAAATTTTCAGCTGTTTTTTAATGTTGGCCTGTTGCTGAATAAAAACCATTATGGACATCATGAATGAAATGAAAACATTCATTATTGTCAGTAGAGAGCTGGGCATTGCTGAATGCATGTGTGCACAGATTACACTTGTGTTGCTGTACTATTTTTTGGGTTGGAGTTGGCATTTTCCTTTTTAAGATGTTGTTGTTGAGGTGAAAGATGATGCTCCTCAAGAATTATAAGAACATCGTTAGGCTGAATATTGCTGCTGAACGATAGTGATGTCAGAGAACTATTGTGAAAAGCATTTTGCCTTTTTAAAAAGATTTCTAGCTTTAAAATGACCAAGACTGTTCGTATTCATCATCTCATCAGCCTCTGAAATTACGCTCAGGAAGACTGTAGAATCAATAGTAGAATAAATCTACTAATGGTGAAGCAGTGTAAGGGTTAGGGGCCCGACTGAACATACAGAACATTTTCCTGTCATCACAGATCACTTTATAGAGAGGATCTGTTTCACTAGGGACAGTTTTCATAACATTGGCCTCTATGCCTTTTTTTGTTCCAAATGTTGGAATGGTGAGAGACAATAATGCCCACATTGGGAATGGTGAGATAGCATAAAAGGCAAATAAAACATTTGGTAAAATATTTCAATCCTTCCACTAAATAATCAGTGGCTGTTTCATGTTTTTTTTTTTTTTTTTTTTTTTAAATGTATGACCATATTAATTTTGTGTGATCATTTAACAGACCTTATTAAATGTGTATTAAATGGAAACCTTAGCTGTCATGTCACATGTGGAGAAATAACCTGTTTTATGTATTAATATAGTGTGTGGAAATTTGGTCACCACAAATTGGTCTCTGTGGTCATCCAAATAACATGTTAATGTCTCACACAGGTTTGGTTCAGTGTCAGCTGATGGGCAGTACTCTTCTCCCATCCAGAGTAAAGGCAGACGCTTCAATGCCATGCTCGCCACTCTCACCCCGGCCCGTTTGGCTCTCACTGTGCAGGCAATGGCTGCTATGAAGGTCAGGAACTCAGTAATATTAACTCAGTAATATTACTCATTTGTGAATCTGAAAGCAGTCTGATTTTAATAATATATGGTGCTTGTCTCATGCTGACCACAAGGGGGTGACCTGAAACTAAACATCTGACATAGCACTACTTTTATTTTTAATTATGAGACAAATACTTTGTATGTTACACTACCTTCCCTATCAGAGCCATTTCAAAATGATTTGGCACTGATTAAATAGAGCTGGATAATCAATTTCTAAATCAATGTTCCTTTTTTGCTGGAAAGACTTTAAGGCCAGAGCTCATCAGGTCTCAGGGTAACTGAGGGATATTTTCAGTGAACACTGGCAAGGAAATAATGCCAAAGAACAAAAATTAACCAGACTAGAAATCTATTAACACTTTTAACTGATAAGCTGTTGCTAAAGAGAATTTAAAGCTTTATAACCCTAAACACTGACAGTTAAACAGCAACAGCTCAGCTCACGTCATAAAACCAGATATAAGCAGATATAAGATTTCTTAATGCTTTACTAGTGAAGTCTGCCTGGAGGTGTACGCTGTGTTTTTTTTTATGCCATTAGCATACAATGTGTCATGATCATCAGAATCATATCTGGATAGAGGTTGAGGAGACACATTTTTCATCTTCTTATCAGCCTTTGAGAAAAAAGTATTTCACATGTATTTCTGAGGTACAGATATTACTCACTCCACAACCCCCTCTAACAATCTTTGCAATATATCTAACAATAGAAACGATTATGTACATCAAAGACACACTGTCTGCACTTACTTTCGGCACTTTTTGCCTTTTTGTGGAAATTTATTAGATTTAATTCCGATTATTTGCTATAAAGCCAGATCTTGCTGGCAACAGAGTATTTTTTTAAATGAACTCAATCTGGCAACCCTGACATGAACTGTCCTGTCCTCTGCTCATCCCCTGAGCACGGAACAGCATGATTCTTGTCCCAATGGGCTTCTATTAGCTTTTTTTTTGCAGTTCTAATTTTTGACCATTAGGTACAGCTCTGTGGAAGCTAAATGGGGTAGTGAGCACGCTGCCCCACGATTGCACCACATCTGGAAAGGCGAGCAAATCAATGAAACATCAGCATTAGAGTTACTGTATAATCCAGATAGAATTATCCACTTAAGATTGATAGTGTCAACACACTTGAGGTGCACTGAAATCAGTTTGCTCAAACCAATACAGGAGGTCTGAGAGGAATTTATGTATAAATGTAATCATTTCTCTAAGACAGATTCTGATATATTAACAAACAAAATGCTCAAGGGCCAGAATTACAAGAAAATGCACAAGGTCACCTTTAAGGAGATTTTTAAAATGGCATACAGTTGTTGATACAACCACAGCCTTGTGCGTAAACCAACCGAAAATGAGAAACTGGGGTAAATGTAATGAGCTGATTTACGTATTAACTTGTGATACAGCAATAGTATCAATAATTACAATATAATAATAACAGCAATAATTTTTTTTTTAGCTAACCAGAGGTGCTTGTGACTACAAGTGTAAATGCATGTGGTTTACGTTATATGCAGTATACAATCCAGACCCAATACTATTCTTAGAATAAAAGAAGAAATATTTTTCCCCTTAATAATACCGTAAGCACAGTCTATACTTATGTACAACAGAGTGTATTGGACAGTAATGACAGTGCAGAAAAAAAAAAGTACGTTTAGAACCTGATCTCTGCAGTTACATGAGGTGATGGTGAGTAATAGCTGATAGGATTGCACAACGGATTGTGTGCTGCAAGCGTATGTAGGACAGAAACCCTGTTCATTTTTCTCTTTCATTTTTCATTTTTCTCTTTGCACACAGTATTAAAGTGAGAATCTGTTGCAGGAGGACTTTGGCCTGAACTTGGTCTGATATGCTGATATTCAGGGACCATAAGTACACAAAGATTCCATTCGTCTAGTCTGATACATGTTGAAAACGTGTGAAAAGTGCAGGTTTAAAATATCGTAAAAGTTCAGTCAGTCCATACGCGCTGAGTCATTTCAATGCCAAAGTATTTTCAGGGCTGATAACTAATTGTAAAAGTAAAAGTAATACTTAATACTTGCATTCTTACTCAGTTGTATCTTCTTCAATTTTCTTTTAGACTTTCACAAGGGGCGCGGATGCCGTGGATGCGTTTGTTTCAATTTTATACAATGAAGTAATAAAAAAAGTACTAGCACTACAGTTGCTCCCAGCCCTAACCGTAATCTTCATAACATTTATTCACTTATAATTTTGACTCGCTACTCTCATTGTCAAGTCAATCTGGACACAATCCGATCTTTCACAAGACCCATTCTTTCACCCCAGTAAATATTCATATTTTTCTGCTTTTTCCACCTTCACATGCTTGGTTTAGAAAGGTTCAGTTTTATGTTGCCTACTGTTCTGTCTTTTAACTCCTACTCTTTTGCCTGCAGCTGGGACTCATCATAGCGGTGCGCTACAGTCACAGGTAAGACATGAACTTTGTGTGGGAGAATAGAATGAATCAGCTTCTGTAATAACGCCATCATTCCAGACAACAGGCGGTTACTGGGTAATTATGAGCAAGCCCGCGGCAGCTTGTGACCGTAGATTTTGGTGGGGCAGGACTACATTAATAACTACAAACAAAATGAAGTAAAAAAAAGTCAGTAATATTTGACTTTTGCTATAGGCTACTATCAGTGACTTTCTAGAGTAACCCGTGTTTAGTTGCGAACATGCAGTCGTCCTGCATACAGTCTAGCAGCTCTTTTTAAATCGGGTTTAGATGCATATTTGTGCAGTTGTGTTCGAGGTAATATCATTAACCAGGGTTGACAGGTTTCAAAAAACCTGAATCTAGCCCATTTGAGCACTGGGGTAAAAAAAATGGAGACGTATTTTTCTTCTTTTTCTCAGCATTTTTTTCTTTTTCACACATATGATCACAATCCACAACCCCTTTCCCCCTCTCTCAATATTTGCAGTATATCTTTCAATAGAAGTGGTCCTGTACGTCCTAGACACAGTGTCTGAACTTATGCGTTGCCTTTTTACAGAAATTTATTACATTTAATTCTGATTATTTGCTATAAATTAAGATCTTGGTGGCTGCAGAGTATTTTTAAACTAACTCAACTCTGTCATTACTTATCCCATCCTCTGCTCCTCCCTTGAGTATTTGGCTACGTGATCCCTGCCTCTGTGGGCGTCTGTTAACGCTTCTTGCAGTTTCCATTTTTAACTAGTAAGTACAACTCTATGGAAGCTAAATGGGGCAGTGAGCATTCTGCCCCAGGATTGTGCAAGATCTGGAAATAGCAACTTTTTTTTTTTTTTTAATCGTAAGGCAGTTAGTGTTTCAACGGAAGTTAAAATATATGGAGCTGTGACTGAGGACTTTAACTGCCCCTATGGACGAGGCCGCCACTGAAACAAGGACTCCTGAGCGCACTCGGTTTGATTCTGTTTTGATATCTTTCAAGTGCTGACATCAAAAACAGGATGCACATACTATAAAAGGCATTTAATGTGGTCATGGGGCAAAGAGAGCAGAAAACAAGAGAGTATAAACAACAGTGACGTGTAGAGAGTGTGCTCACCACAGAGAGCATCCCGTGCAGAGGGGGGACTCTCGGCCTCCCCACTACTGCTGCTGTGTCTCCTCCTTACATGTGGCTTTGTGCATGCGTGTGTGTTTCACATGTGCGTGGGTGGATGAGTAGCAGGGTTGTCTCCAAAGATGGTATCCCCAGAGACTGAGAAAAAGAGAGCGTAAAAGGCAAAAACGAAAAATGTTAGCCTCTTTCCACCATTTGTACACATGCACGTTAGAAAACATAGTATATATAGACATACTGGAGGAATGTTTTTACTGCTGTAGTGATAGCTGTATTACGCCCCACCGAGCCTTGCTATGAAAGTGGCTTTTGAAATGTTACTCCGTTTACAAAACACTACCCTAAATTATTCTGCTCGAATTTTAAAAAACTAATACTAGAGTTTAATCTCCCTGGCACAGTCTGTTTCTGGCGTTCTTTATAAGATTGGGAAGCACTTTGATATAATGAGATACTGGACTAATGAAGACCAGTGAAAGAACTTTATTATTTACCAATATATTTATATATTAGAGCTATTTGCTCTCTTTCATTCAGATCGCACATTTGTTATGGATTTTGTGTGTTCTGAATATTTTCTGTGCTGCTTTTGGGTTAATTTGGAGATTGACATCTTGGCTTACCTGCTTGGTTAACCAAGCAGTTTCTTGATACCAGTCAAGTTTTTTTTTTTTTTTTTGGCTTAAAAAATTTAAATTTACTTACTGGTATTTGCCTCTTCCTTTTTTTTTTTTTGATATATTTTTAACATTTTGAGTACTTGTCTAAAAGGAGCTTAGTGGCAGTGGCTAGGTCAGTTTATTATCTATGTGGCTTATTTTATTCAAAGGTGCCAGTAATTCTGAAATTCACAGAATATGTTACTGCACTTTGGCTACTTGTGCTTTTATTCTCTTAGTCTGGCACACTGGAAGAGGTTTATCTCTACTTGCAGACGTCTTTTAGGCATGACTTGAGACATGAGTGCTTGAGTGATTCTGTTCTAAAATGACTACTGCGCTGTGGAAGTATGGGATTGAAACCATGGCTATCTTTGTTCTTGCTCAGCGGGACTTGCTCAGGACATTACTCACACTGAGGATGAAAAAAGTGTTTGTTTGTGTGGGTGTGGGTTTCCAAATGGTCACTTTTTTCTTAATAATTAGAAGGGTAAAATAAAAGGGTTAGGATTATACACACACGCGCGCACACACGCACACACACACACACACACACACACACACACACACACACACACACACACACATACAGTCGGGTCCATAAGTCCATTTGGAGAGTATATGGACAATTTTCATAATTTTACACAACCACAATGGATTTGAAATGAAGCAATCAAGATGTGACTGAAGTGTAGACTTTCAGCTTTAATTCAAGGGCTTTAACAAAAATAATGCATTAACTGTTTAGGAATTGCAGCCATTTTTACAGAGTCCCTCCATTTATACAGGCTCAAAATTAATTGGACAATTGACTGATAAGCGGTTTCATGACAAATTAAGGAGATAAAAGGTCTGGAGTTGATTCCAAGTGCTTGGATTTGCATGAATGCTCAAAATGTGGTCCAAAGAGGTGTCAGTGCAAGTGCAGGAAGCCATCATTATGCTGAAAAAACAAAACAGACCTATCAGAGAGATAGAAGAAACTTTAGGAGTGGCCAACAATTTGGTACATTCTTAAAAAGAAGGAATGCACTGGTGAGCTCAGCAACAGACCACAGAAGACAACTAAAGTAAATGATCGCAGAATACTTTCTTTGGTGAAGAAAGAACCCTTTCCCCTTACACTCAGGAAGAGAAAGGCCAGATTAGACTTGGCTAAAAACCTCTAAAAAAAAAAAGCCTGCCCATTTCTAATCTAAGATTAACTTGTACCAGAATGATGGGAGGACAAGAGTATGCAGAAGGAAAGGATGGGCTCATGACCCAAAGCATATAACATCATCTGTCAAACATGGTGGAGGCAGTGTTATGGCATGGGCATGTATGGCTGCCAGTGGAACTGGGTCACTGGTGCTTATTGATGACATGACTGCTGTTAGGAGTAGCAGGATGCGTTCTGAAGTGTATTGAGCTATACTTTCTGCTCAGATTCAGTCAAATTCGGCAAAACTGATAGGACAGCGCTTCATAGTACAGATGGATAATGACCCAAGACGCAACCCAAGGCATAGAAATGAAATGTTCTTAAATGGCCGAGTCAGTTACCTGACCTCAACCCAGTTGATCATGCATTCCACTTACTGAAGACAATACTGAAGGCAGAAAGACCCACAAAAAACTGAAGGTGGCTACAGTAAAGGCCTTGCAAAGCATCTCAAGGGAGGAAACTCATTTGGTGATGTCCATGGGCTCCAGACTTCAGGCAGTCATTGACTGCAAAGGTAAAAATGATCCTAATATTAATAGTTATGTTAGCTTGTCCAGTTCTTTTTGAGCCTGTGAAAATGGAGGGATTTTGAAAATTAAAATGGCTGTAATTCCTAAATGGTTAATGCAATATTTTTTATTAAACCCCTTTTATTAAATTAAAGCTGAAAGTCTACACTTCACTCACTTGTGTCCTGAAAAGTTAGAAAAACAAACTAGACAAAAAAGTGTAGGTGTGTGCGTGTGGGTGTTTGTAGTGGGGGGATTTCTCTTAAAGGATTTCCCCTGATCATACCCACACACACTCGGGTACAGGTGTCATCTCCTGTGTGGTCTAGCTAACGGTCAGAGCTGACATTGTTCTAAACCTCAGTCAGAATCTTACTGAACTTGTCTTGGCTCTTACTCTGATTTATAGGAGCTCTGTGAGCAACGGTAGTTCTCTTTTTTTTAGTTTTCCCTTACGCACTGCTATTGGAGAACTTGCCATGCGTGTGCTGACTGCTGTTTGTTCTGAAAATAGCATGCGACTACATGGAAAAATCAGATGCCACAGTTAAAAGAATTATTGAGTGAGTGCTTCATGCTTGTAAGTCACACACAAAAAAGGGCAAGACCCTGTCACATGGAACCAGCCACACATTAACACACATCCACCACTTGGCCCTTCTTCACTCCTGTCTTGTGGGAAAGCCACCTGCAGTGAGTAGATTTAGAGATACAGGCTGCGGTGGTTCAGAGGCAACAGGTGCATGCGTCTCAGTTTTGACACCATATCTTAGTGAAACACATCTTCACACACGTACAGCGCTGAACACAAAGCTGAAAGTCCACCACAGCAGTGCACACACAGACAGACGCAAGATACACTGCATAATTTTTGTCATGCTTGTTGCAGCTAGGCAAATTTCTATATTCTCTCATGATACAGTTGCTTGCAAAAGTTTGCATGCTCCATGTTTACTGGTTGAGAAAGGAAAATGTATTTTTAGTACCATGTATGTAGAAAATAAAATATCATCTTAAGAAATTAAATAATGAAACTGTGGGTTTGAATAGAACTTTTGACATGAGCCTGTTGGTGGAGCTGAAAAACGTTCATCTATAATGTCCTGCAGAGTTAAAAAAAAAAAAAAAAGAAGAAGAAGAAGAAAAGCAATGACAAAATTACTGGGGGTGGGGGGCAGGAGGATGTATGTAGGTAGGTAAAATATTATATATTATTGTATTTTGTCTTTATATCACACTCAGAAAGGTTAATGCAAACATTTTATATTGATGGACTATCAGTGTGATGAGTATTTTTTTTATAAAGTTTTAGTTATGAAGAAACTGAACTATATGAACACACTAAATAAATGATGGTTATATATACACTCTACAGTATAATGCAATAGTCCACATGTTAATATATTATTATAATCTCTCTCTCTCTCTCTCTCTCTCTCTCTGAGTCAGCCGCAGACAATTTGGGCCAAAAGACCAAGATGAGGTTAAAATCATTGAGCACCAGACTCAGTATCTAAGGTTGATGCCCCACCTGGCTGCTGTCCTTGCTCTCACCTTTACCATTCGGTTGGTGTGCCAGTCTTCTTAACTAGATTAATGCATTCAGTTATTTATTTTAGAGAAGCTACGGAAATATTTCTAACCAGAAATGCCTTACTGTTACCCCTGGTAGTAAAAGGCTAACAATGTAGAAATACCAAGTCTGTGGTTTTTCTCCTGTGTATACCACAGGATAACTTTTCTTATCATTATATTTGATCATTGTTATATCATCAGACCTTTGGAAAAGATACCCCATGTTCTTTACTGAAAAAAAAAAATGAAGCACCTGTTGGTTTAAAGAGTAAGGGCAGGGTTCTGCTGGCTGAGCTTTTTAGATGCTGCACGCATGCCTCAGTCACTTTACACTTTCTGCGAAATACCACAGAATATAGACGCAGACAGAACCAGAGAGTTCAGCGGCATGTGATCATAGCTTCAGAGGAAAAAAAAAAAAAAAAAGTTCCACTGTTGTTAACTCATTCACTTAACATCTTGAACTTTTGACCACTAGAACTGTACTCCAGTACAGTTAATATAATAATATTATATTAACTTAATACCCCTTAATATAATTATACAAAGGCATGTTTTTATTTGGATTTTTTTATATATCTACATTGTATCTGAATTATAGCAGGTAGTAGTAGCATTATTAAAAACAACAACAGCAACAATAATAATAATAATAATAATAATAATAATAATAAATAATGCATTGTTATGTGACATGTTTTGTTTGTGTGTGTGTGTAGATGTACTGCAGGGCTGATGGATGAAGCTCTGTGTCAGGGGCAGGATCTGCAGAGTAACCGACCCCTGCATGGGTTGGTGGCTGGCCTCAAAGCCTACAGCACTTGGGCCAATGTGGCGTGCCTGCAGGAATGCCGCGAGTGTACCGGGGGCATGGTGAGTGCATCTGTGCCCATGTACACACAATACAGTCTCAAAACTCTTGTTTCTGCAGTCATTAAAAATTAATTGATTACATTTTACCATCCCAAGCCCTTCTTCTTAAGGCGAAGGCTCTCCTATAATTTTCAACAACAGCCTTCTCTGGTAAAGCACTAGCCAAACTGAATTGTCCAGCAACTTAGTTTGCGCCAAAGGTAATCCTAACTATCTGGAAGTTATGTATATTAATGATGCCCAAATTGGAAAGAGAGGAACCCCGTCAATTCATCTAACCAGAGTGCAGCCATGAGTACACTTACAGGCATCCAATCTGATGAATCTAAAAGATCCGAGGAGAGCCTTCACTAGATGAGCCACTAGGGGGCAGCTCTCGCATATTGTTGCACTGATGACCCAAGTTAATGTTGCTCTTGTTTTCAGATTTCATGTATAATTTAATGTTAATGTATATCACAGTTACATCTGAAAACAGACCTCTTTACGGCTTTGTACCTATTTGCACCATGCAGTGAGAAAAGCAGGGGAAAACCACAAAACTGCACCCCCGTAGTGAATTGAACAGTGCACTACACTGAAAAGTGCACTTTCTTAACTCATACCCATTTGACATTTACGTTTTCTGAGCTCTCACCACACAAGAAGGTAGCAGAACCGCAGTACAATAATCTTTTGTGTGTGTGTGTGTGTGTGTGTATTTAAGAGTGCTGAACTTTCTGAACTACAGCAATATGGTAATATTAAGAGTGTTGCATACACAATATCACATTCTCATTTTTTTTGCCAATTCATTACACCAGGGCTTCATGATGGAGAACAGGATCCCCTCTCTGAAGTGTGACTCGGATGTCTTTGTTACTTTTGAAGGAGACAATATGGTCATGCTGCAGGTAAATTAGTGTTGAACACCTCCTCTGAAACAAGACGAAGCACTTTCGTGGACATATCGTTCTTCAGAATGTTCAAAACCACACGCTGTTTCTCAAAAACCACTGATTGAGAGGCAAAACAGAGAAGAGCTTACATCACAAGGCTTGCTTGGCAAACTCATCTTGCTCAGGGTTATTTTTTTGTTTTCTGTCTTATTTTAGTGATAGTCCAGCAGCACACTGTAGTTACTCATGATCTTTTTGGAGCAAATGAAAGGCCAAAAACAGAAAACGCACTTTAAAACCTCCTTCCAAGGAGAACTGAACGAGTGATAATTACTGATGGCGACGATGCAAGGAGAAAGTCAGACGTTTTGGTGTGTCACTGAATAAACAGCAACATGTGCTGATGTTGTGACAGGTGTGTTCTGGAATAACTGCTGAGCATATCACATGTGGGGGATTTTTATCTCACCTTTTTATAGACCGCTGAAACAGAAGGGAGTGATGAAATGCCCACACACACACAAATGTTCAAGTATAAGCTCTCTGTTCACAGGCTTGCCTGAAGACACACTAAACTTTTCTTTTGCAATTTGATTACAGAAGCCTTCTCAATACTAAAATAGTCATTCTGCCAAAGCCATGGAAAATTAACTTATAGCATGATCACATTAGGAGGGAAAACACCCCCACAAGCCCCCTTTTCACTGATTTGATAAAAATTAAAAAGGAAACAACAGAACATCAGTGCAGATGTTTCGAGAAGGAAACGGTGGAACACCAGTCATGAGGGGGCGTTTTCAGTGAAATGCAGGGTTTAACCAAGACACGTTCATGGGAAGCCCCTTGAATGGAAAATTCATGTCCTGATTTGGTGCAACAGTTCAATTGTATGTTATAATGTAGTACATCTAATTGGCATCGCAAATGTAAACTCTGAGGCAGAAATAAGCATTTACTGAATATTTCTTTGTCATTGATTTCATTGAAAGTCATTGATTCATAGTGTTATGCCATTTCCTGTCAATGAGAGGCGTTTCCACTAATTACTGTGCTCACATCATGCTCAGTTTTTACCTTTTAAGAGTATACTTGTATTTGGAAGCACCCTTAACTGAACTGCAGAGCGGTTCATAAGTTACTAAGACCGCCTCTCCTTCTCTCCTTTGTCCTTTCCCACTCTTCCTTATGTGGCTGTTTGGGGCAGGATGTTAGTCATACAACTATAATATCTATGGAATTTGGGTTTTACGCAGTGCGTATTGCTGTATTAGTGTTAGCGTATTCGTGCCCAGCTTCACGCACAGATGTTGAACCCATGACTTCCACACCTGCACGTAAATGGTCCACACATGTACTGTGAAAGTTTTTTTTTTGGTATATTCAGCTTATTTAACTCTTATGACCTGATGTGTTGTAACACATCAAAAATACTTACATTTGTTTCTCCACTTGCACATACTCTATTCCAGAGTGATTGGTGGTCTTTGTGAATATGAGCAAAAAAGGGAATCTGTAAAATGAATAATAGTTGTCATGAGTAATACTCTGAACACTTGTTTCTAAATTATTGGCACTCCTACAATTAATATTTGGTAAAGCTTTCCCTGGTAACAATAACCACACAGAGGCTCTGTAGTGTACAACAAGGTTGGAGATTGGACAATTTGTAGATGGTCCTGGACACTGCTCCGTACAGAACAAGTTCTTCAAGCTCTTACATTCGTATATATTATTTTTAATTGGATGGTTTTTTTTATGTTCATTAGCTGACATCTCATCAGACAGCCTTTGTTGAAAGGTTTTCTCCATGGTGATAGATTATGAAGGGCTTTTATGAAGGAACTAAAAGCAATTTTTTTGGAAAAACAAAAAAAAACAAAACCCATATTTTTCCTATTCAGGATTGACAATTTGCATTTATTTTAAATGCCCTTTAGCATGGGAGATCACAAGTTCATAACAATGCCATCTGTAGCCAGGATGCAAGGGAGCAAAATTGTCTGTGCTTCCTGTGTGGAAGATGACATATTCTCTCCCCCCTGTCAATCATAGCAACAGCAGCCAATCTTGGGCGTCTGCAAGCTCCCATATGCGGAAGAGGGCAGATGGCACTTTCCTCCAAGTGTGTTACGCTGCCCTGTGACACAGTGTGAGGAGCAGTGTGAAAAGGTGCCTTTGGCTGGCTTTATATGTCGGTATGTCTCAGGGGAAGCATGTTTCAGCCCTCACGTTCCCCAGATGGTAGCTGTCGTAGGGAGCGTATTGACAGGTGGGGGGCTGTGCCTGGGTGATGTTTTGGCTTGTTTGGCTTTTTGGATGTTTTGGCTTTTTTTTGTCCTACATTTATAGGTGGTGGTTCGTGAACTTTTGAGCCAGTACTCCAGGCAGATTGGGAAAAGCATGGTATCTGGACTGATCAAAAGCTGGACCAGTTATGCTTCCGACAGCCTCAGAACCAGGTCAAAATTGTCTAATTTGCCTTTGCATCTGTGTTCAGGTCACATGTTGTTACAGGCTGAAACTAAAGGGCCTCAGGACACATTAGGTTTGCTCTCGCATAGAAAATGGTGGCAGCTCAGTAGTTAAGGCATCAGGATACTGGGCTGTAGATTAGAAGGTCATGAGTTCAAATCTCAACACTGCCTAGCTGCCAATGTTGGGCCCTTGAACAAGACCTTAATCTTAACAAATGACATAAGGTAAATGTAAAATGCAGAGTATATGATGTTGTAGTTGTTCAAGAAGCCCTACCTAATGTGATTTCAATTAACATGTGTATCTATATTAATCTGGAATAGATTACATATCTACATAGCAAGAAAGGGTAACGGTGCTAATAATGAACATGTTGCTGTCATCCCTGTCCTCTATGCTGGAACATATAAAACTCAGGAATAAATAGAAATGCTGTGGTTTTTGGTTTTCTAGTCATTAGATAATAGGCCATAGTGGTGTTGCATGCACTCTAGGCTGGAACCAAGCAGTTCCTCAGACATGAAAGGTAGACAACAGTGTTCATATGAATGACTGAATAGTAAGATGGAAGTTTAAGGGGATAACAAATAATCTCAATTACAGTTTTTTCTTTTATTATTATTTCTGGCTCTGGAGCATGATTTTGCTACAGTTTGTTCATGCAAACACATCTCTTCTCTTCAATAGATTTCCCAGTTTCTTTGTAGATAAAGTAGGAGACCTGAGCTTCCTGCTGAAAGCCTTGAGCTACAGGGAGAGGGTCTTACAGCGTAGCCTTGCTGCACGCCTTTACACTAAGGTCAGTGTCACTGGGGCCCTCTCGGAGAGAGAGAAAAAAAAAACAGTTTCCTGTACATGTTTTCAGCTGTTATTATTTTGTGGTGGTGGAGGGGCGCCTGTTGGTGTGTGGCTGTTCATTGAACTTACATGGTATATGTGTGTATATGCTATGACAACAATGTCTAGTTGCATTAGTAAATAGTGAATGATCTTTGATTAGCCTTTATAACACTTCTTGTATTATACTGAGCAGGTTGATAAGAACAAAGAAGAGTTTTTCAGTGCCTGGAACTCGTGCTTGCATCATGTGACCAGCCTCGCCCTGGCACACATACACAGAGGTAACACTTCACACCTTGTTTTTGTTGTGGGGCTTTGTGGAGGTGATGTTAGTCATGCTAGTACTTGTGCGTTACCCCCTCTTAAAACAGATGCAGGGATAAGACTGTATTTTTCCTAAAGCACTGCCTTATAAATCTTGTCCCATTTCTTAACACCCAGTAAGTGTTCAACATTTATATCAGACCTAATTATTTTATCTACAGCCAATAAGAACAAACAGCTCAGTTATAGTTAGTAAAGGCCAGTTCACAACAAAGGCTTTTTTAAAGTGTCCTTTAGTAGCACTTCTATTTTTAACCAACATTTAAATCCACACCAGCTGCAAGACACACTGTAAAAAACGCACGCACATTTTTTTTTACACACATGCAAATGAAACATAATATCTGTAGAAACCCATTGAAATCTTTTCTAAAAAAAGGAAGTTATTTACATAATATTTCATAATAGTATCATTAATACCAATAGCTTTCTCATTACACAAGGTCAGATGCTGTACTTTCGCTTTTTTTTTTTCACATGACTTTCCATTTATGCTTTGGGGTTCATCCCTCAAAAATATAAAATGAAATGATTCAACACCCTACAGAAATCCAACAGTAAATGTTTTGAAGTGTTTTCTTTTCTGTGTTTATAATACACTATCACTAAAATATCGACAGAGAAAACTGACAGCATATTTATTGTAATCTCTGCAAGCCAGCTGGTCATTTCTACCACTATATGAACTCAGGAAGTGAAATCAAATAGTATGGCATAAGAAAAATAAGAAACAAGAAAAAAGTCTGGTTCTTAATGCAAAGGAATCAAGCTAATTTGCTTGGACATCACAGCAGAATGCTTAACCACGCCTCTTAATTATGTATTCATTGGTCAAACCCAAACCTTTATCACATTTTTACCACTGTGTGTCACATTACCAGCTCGGCCAATGGTCAAGAATAAACCGAACATGTACAGTGAACCCTTCTTGTGCCTTGGTTTTGCTTATGCAATGATATGCAGTAGTCTATAGTTCTGTGAATGTATAACATTTTAATGAGCATTTATTATTAAATGCCAATTTGGTTAAGGACATAATGTGCATTATTTCATTCTGTTTGTTCTCATGAGTACATGCTGTGCTTACATGTTTGTGTGTGTGCTCTAAAATACTTTTCAGTATGTTGTTAACCAAAGAGCTATACAAAGCCGATATCCCCCCATACCAAATTTCCATTCTCTCATCTTCCTCCCACACAAACACACACAAATGCACACACAAGAATATGAATCTCATCTGACAGATGTTACAGAGAGAAAGCTTATTCTAAAGCCACATTGCAATTGCAAGATTATCCAATATACTGTCTAATATTTGAATAGAGCATGTTATAGTTAATTGCACATTAATCTTTATATAGATTTTTAAGAAAATGTCACTGATTCACATAATGAGTGCCATTAAAGTGTTCCTATGTTGGAAATAAGCTGTTCTCACTCATAGGAGTAAGTGTAGTAAGCTCTGTCAGTAAACATGACAACTCTTCACTTTTTGCACACTTTAACCACCTCGCTTTCGCATTGTTTAATTCCCATTTAGTGACTTTGGAGCAGTTTGCACTGGCAGTGCAAGAGTGCCAAGTGAACGAAGACCAAGCCTTGTTAAAGAAGGTATGTGTGAAAAAAACAGGTTTCCATTTATCTGTTCACGGCATCTCACGCCACTCTGTTCTTCTTTCGACCCATTACACAGGGTCTATGGAAAGTTCTCAGCACCACAAACAACTTCTTGTGCCCACAATTGACAGCTCAGGGTTTTGTCATTGAGTTTTTGAGTAGTGGAAAAAAAAAGTTCAGAGAAGCAGTGTTGACCAGACAAAAATTTTGGATGCATATCTGTGCAGTGTTGAGGGGACAAAGGTCTTGTTCCATTTGTTCTGCTGTAACTGGGGTTTCTCCCCACTCTATCTGCAATGTGCTGTATAGTAATAGAACTACAAATGTTTACCCACATTATTTACCAACACTGTATGCTGAAATACGCACACTTGTCACCCTGTATGCAGAACTCACGTGCCATCCTCATTTACTCACGTGTCATCCTCATTTACTGTATTTACTCTTTTACTTCCATTATTAGTATTCAGAACTGTCCAAAGCCACCTTACATGCTATATATAATTCAGTGCATGTAGGAGTTTAATAAAAATGAAAATAAGAGTTTGGGAGTGATGCTCCAGGTTCTTCAGGTTGGTTGGATGTTGACTGCAGTTCCAATTCAAACAGTGCCACAGATTATCAGTAAGATTCAGATCTGGTCTTTGACTTGCCAACTGTAGAGGATTCACCTATTTGTGTTTGGGATTGTCTATTGTCCTGCTGAAAGCTGAAAGTTTCTCCCAAGCTTTAGTTTTTTTGTTTGTTTTGTTTTTTGGCAGGTTCTCTTGTAGTATCCTTCTGTATTTTGCTCAATTAATTCTTCCATCAATTTTAACAAGAAGCCCAGTTTCTGAGGATGAAAATCATCTCTAGAGCATGATGCTGCCACCACCATATTTCACTGTCAGGATGGTGTTAATCGATGTATGGCCTGCACCACACATAGAGCTTTGAAACTTACAATATCTTAATCTTGGTTCCATCACATCCAAAAAGCACATCTTCATGGGGTCACTCTTGTGCATTCATATGGTTTGGACTGAGTTTTGATAGAGGTCCTTGTCTAGGTATTGCTTGGGTGGTATGATGGCAGCTTCCACTTCCTCACTACTGATCCAGCTGAGCTTCCTGGGATGTACAACTTCTTATATATATATTCTCTGGAGTATATATATATATATATATATATATATATATATCTATATATATATACACTATATTTCCAAAAGATTTGGGACACCCCACCAAATCATTGAATTCTGTTGTGACAG
>CM074947.1:23615259-23631322 GCA_037577455.1 Pangasius macronema
GCTGCCAATGGAACTGGTTCTCTTGTATTTATTGATGATGTGACTGCTGACAAAAGAAGCAGGATGAATTCTGAAGTTTTTCAGGCAATATTAGAGCTATGAGCAATATAGAGCTAAAAATGCTAGAATTGTGTAGATGTCCCAATATTTATGGACCTGACTGTCTATGTACTTATACGTCTATGTACATACAAGCGACAGAAATGTCGTGTGCAATGTTATTCACAACCACATATGTGTTGTTATTGTGTATGTGGGTGTTGGTCCTTGGGGAGCCGGCATGGTGTTGAGACAGCAGTTGTGACAGGAGGGTGTGAGTTTTCTAAGGAGGCCACTGGCCTTTTAGAATGCTAGTGCTATTGTACTCTTAGTGCTCTCATTACACTTGTCAATATTAAGAGACAGCCTCACCAACCGCACAGCATGGGAAAAAAAGACTCTCCCTCTCCCTCTCCCTCCCTACTTCCCTCCCTCTCTCTCTCCCTCCCTCCCTCTCTCTCTCTCTCTCTCTCTCAGAGGTCACTATATTCAGTAGCATTTACTTATAAATAGAAATCCAATAGATCCAGTGTTTTTTTTTTTGTTTGTTTGTTTGTTTTTTACACCAAGCCTTATGCAAATTATTAGACTGGTCTGTTTCTTTTAGGAGTTAATTACTTTTTTTTATAATTATGATTGCTGCCACAGAAGAAAAGGCTCCAGTAAATATTTTGCATAGTATATGGTTAGAGTTTTTTATAGTATAGTTAGGAAAGAGACTGGTGCATCTCTTTACCTCTGTGCTTAAATCAGGTAGGCTTTCCCACACACAACTGGCTTCTTTCATCTTGAGAGACATGGAGAGAGTGAACGGTGAAGAGTGAGGGCGCAAAGTGGTCAAATATGCCTCATGCTTTTATAACCTCAATATGTCTGTTGAGTTGGCTTTCATCTCAACTGCCGAGCGGTTGAATAAAAGCCGAGGTGGTGGAATGCTAAATTAGTTCTTTGTTAGGCAGGGTGGTGGGAAGACTGTAGTAACCCGCATGACTCATGCAGGATTTACAGAGAAACAAACAGAAGGTGAATGACTGTGATATGAGTAATGCATAATAAGTGTAACGTAACTCACCCCATTTGAATCAGAGAAGAGTTTTTTCCCTTCTGTGTGATAGAAACAAAGCTGTATTATGAATGCAGCACGCAATATTGTTTACAAAAAAGGTAAACGATTTTCACATCTAATTAAAAAAAAAAAACATGAAAAGTAAAGGCTAGGGTAGATCTTGGTCTTGATGTTTTCATGGTAGTGTCCAGCTTCAGCATTCCTTTGAGATTATCTTTTTTTATTCCTTTGGGATTTTTTTTTTTTTGCTTACTCATATCCTTCCATGAGGATTGGGTGTTGGTTTATCATTGAATGAATAATTGTAGCACTTGGATACAATTGGATAGTGTTGGAGTCTTGAGGCTGAGCCACTGGGCAATCTCTTATAAGTATTGATTAAACTACCGAATAAAGGCTTTAATCTGTCACATCACTGCCTGTGGAAAGTGCCAGAACAGGCAAAGCTATCAATGAGGCTACATAAGAGGCACTCAGATCTCCAGATTAGTTCTCAGATCTTACTGTACTGGGAATCTGATGGCAGGCATTCCCCTGGAAATTTTCCAGAGCTTCCCCTGCTGTAGGAATGCCTGAAATTTAGTAACATTGTTGTAGCTGCGCAAACATACATTTTTTTTCTCAACCTTTCTAGCCGTGCTATATGTAGTTTATAGTAGTGTGAGCATAGGTGTAGTTATAAGTTTCATTGTTGGGCAGGCTGTACAAAATACAGCTATTGATACGTTTACGCTATTGAGTTCAATTTAATGTAAAGGTGAAGTTGCACCATACAGTATTTGGTGATTTATTTAATGGCATAAAACATGTTTTTTTTTTTTTACTTTAAAAAAAAATTATTCTCGCCACCAGTTCTATACATTCTATACAACTGTTTTGCCTTATTCGCCACTAGAGGGCATGGCAATCCCTGTAGGCCTTTGTATTTAAAGACATGTTCTGCTTATAGGCACTAAACTCCGATTTTCTACAGATAGAAATATTTAAGACCTAACTTTTAATTTACCTATTAAGTCCATTTCTAGGTCCCAGCGCAGTGAAAATGTGTGTATTGACAGTCATTTGTTGTCCACCTAGCTGTTGGAGTTGTGCAGGTCGGTGAAGGACGATGCATTGAAGGTGGTGTCAGACTTCAACATGCCTCCCTGTTGCATCCAGGCACCCATTGCCGGTGTGCCCAACTCCAGGGCACCTTGGGGCTTCTACCCACAGCCCGAGAGCCCCATTCCCCAGCCCCAAAGCCAGCAGAGAACGACATCAAAGCTCTGAGGTATAGAAAACCTACATACTGCGAACACTTGGATTATATTGTACTGCTCCCTGTTGGTAAACCTACAATGGATAGCATTACGATATTTGGAAAGATTAAAGAATGAATAGCACCTTATTTGTCTTTTCAATAATGGGTTTTGTGATGTGAATCTCTATGCTTTATGATTTGCTTGTTCTGCAAATAGCAATGTTATTATATAAATGAAACATTATTATTGAAGGTCTGTTATTATAGAAGGCTATATATTTCTAGTCTTGTTTTTCATAAATAGAAGCAATGTTAAGATAAAGGCTCAAATGTTTTCTAGCACTCTGAACTCATCTGTGTGATGTGAAATGCAGGGTATTCAAACGTACGGAAAATGGGCCTAAAAGTGAAGCACAGCAACACTTAATGTGTAAACACTTAATTAACTTCAATGCTCATTATCTGGTTCATATTGTGTTGATATTTTTATTCTCATTATCCATAGCCCATGTTAAAAACTTTCAAACGTACATGCCGATTATGAAAATACCACATCTCTAGTTGGAAAAATAAACATATTTTATTTATCCCCAAAATGGTAGGTTTAAATAAAGCTTGTGTTAGTAATATTCTAAAAAAATTGCTGGTTTAAAATAGATTATTAAAAATAGCTCTTGCATTGATTCCTTACATCATTCAGTGAGGACGTTGGATGTCTCTGGGATTGCAATGTCAAACAGATTTACTTAGCTGAGTGATGCTTATTATTACGCTGATCATTCCTCTTGGTTGAGAGCCATTTTCGGACGTCTTTGGCTCCTCCTTTGTTGTTACTGAGTCACTGCAACTCATGATGTCCAGTGTGACACACTCAGAGATTCACCCTGCAGCCAAACACCTGGCCCTCCAGTCCTCTCTACAGTTGTATTTTGGTACAAATCCAAATTCGTGTTTGGATCTCTTCGAGGTAGTCTTGCTAGTAAACCTTGAGTTTGGTGATGAGTTACTTTGTAGACTCCCTGAGCAGGTCTGGTCTCGCCAGTTTCTACTATGAGCTGAGAGAAACTGAGCTGGGAAGTCCATTAATTGCCCGTTATGGGTAGTGACAAGCAGAACAGCAGGGTGGGGGTACTGTGTGTATTCTCTTTCACTGATTCCAACATTACACGTAATAAAATGTCTAGTACTCATAAGTCTTGGGGACTATACTTTTTACAACCAGCCACACAAAGGGCTGCGCCAGTGAAGAAACTAAGACAGAGGACCTGCTTGGCTGGAGGTTTTTCTTCAAACCAAGCAGGAGCCAAAACTAGCCACAAACACCTAATCTTGGCCTTTAATTGACTTATCAGGTTTGGCTTCTACTTGGCTGGAGCAAAAACCAGCCCCTTGCAGATAACCCCTGCCCTGGGATGAATATGAAACATCTTCAAAACATCTTTAAGTCCAGTCACATGGACTACTCAACATTCAAAAGTCCCTTAATGTCTAGGATATGACACCAATATCTGTTCTCTTGGTAGTTTCTATATTGTACCACTCCTTTCTTAGAACTGTTGATCAGCAGCACAGGATATGGTTTCGAGCACTGTCCCCCAATGCAAATTGTGCAGAACATTTTTCATATTGACAGCTTTCCTTGTTGTGACACATCAAAGTCACTGGCTAATGAGCTAATGATTAAGCTTCGGAGTAGTTGAAGGAGATGAGTTAGCAGAAGGGAGAGTGCAAAGACTCTGAAGCAAAATAGAAAAACTGGTTTTACAGGCACTGTGGACATGCCTTTATAACTGTTGTCACCTTATTTTTGAATGTACAATTTTTGTATGTATCATTATTCAGAAAGAACCCACACAGAATTTATACAGTTGGTAAATCCTGTATTATACACTAATATACACTATATTAACAAAAGTATGTGGACATCTGACCATCACACCCATATATGCTTGTTGGACATCCCATTCCAAGGGCATGGGCATTAATATGTAGTCCTTTGCTGGACTTTGTGGCTGTGGGGATTTGTGCCCATTCATC
Source organism: Pangasius macronema (assembly GCA_037577455.1). Lineage (NCBI taxonomy): Eukaryota > Metazoa > Chordata > Actinopteri > Siluriformes > Pangasiidae > Pangasius > Pangasius macronema. The sequence continues at coordinate 23,619,642 of CM074947.1, forward strand.
CACAAGAGCTTTTAGTGAGGTTGGGGGCTGAAGTCGGGTGAGGAGGCCTGGTGCAAAATCGGCATTCCAGTTAAGTTGAGGTCACTTGACTTCTTCCAAACCAACCTTGGCAAACCATGTCTTTATAGCCTTTACTTTGTGCACAGGGGCACTGTCATGCTGGAACAGGTTTAGGTTCAGCCGCTTAGTTCCACTGAAGGGAAAACTGCATACAAATACTTTCAAGACAATTAAGTAAGAATAATACACTCTATAGCCAAAAGTTTGTGGACAGCTGACCATCACACCCATATGTGGGCCTTCCCCAATCTGTAGCCACGAAGCTGGAAGCACGCAACTGTTTGTTTACATACAAAGACTGGATTTCTTTGTATGCTGCAGCATGACAGTTTCCCTTCACTGGAAGTAAGAGGCCCAAACATGTTCCAGAATGACAGTGCCCCTGTCCACAAAGCAAGGTCCATGAACATATGGTTCACTAAGTTTGGTGTAGAGTGGGCTGCACAGAACCCTGATCTCCACCCTAAATGAACCTCACTAATGCGCTTGTGGCTTAATGGGAGGCAGATCCCCCAAATCTAGTGGAAAGCCTTCCCAGAAGAGTGTAGGCTGTTATAGCAACAAAGAGGGGACCAACTCACTTTTATTGCCCATGGTTTTGGAATAGGATGTTCAACAAAGCACATATGATTGTGATGGTCAGGTGACCACAGACTTTTGGCCATATAGTGCATAAATAATTATATAGTATAATGTGTGCTGATATGCCAGTTTTCACATTCCCATTCATCTAGGAGAAAGTGTATAGTTTATGCTATTTATATCCATTCATTTAAAGGTTCATTTTGCAAATTTCTACAATATGTTAAAGTCAAGAGTCAAGATTATTGTCATTTCAGCCATATACAAGTGCATAGTGAAACGAAACAACGTTTCTCCAGGACCAAGGTGCTAATGTGTTAATTTTATGATTATGTAATGTGTAATTTGCTTGCTGCACTTAGATTATTAGAACTTAAATGATTCATCAAATACCAGTCCTTTATTGCTTTCACTACTTTTTCAACTACTGGCTGTCTTTATGTTCTACATAGTTGTGGTACTAAGGGCAGCTAAATGTTATGTAAGGCAGAATACTGATGCCTGTGACTTACTGAATGAGGTGAGTGAATGCCCATGCTAAGTTAGAATGTATTTGCCAATAATGAAAGCTGATATGCTTTAGATATTGATCTTTACTTATCTTTACTCGAATTACATTTTATTTTTTTTATTTATGTTCCACCCCAAAGAGAGAGTTATACACCGTCACCATTCTTTAGATTGTCCTACTCTTGCATTGGAGACATTTCAACTGTTCATTGACTTTGTCTGTATGAAATGTGATGCTATGTTGATGGTACATAATATTTTCCTAAATGAACTCTAGATGTTATGTAACAAGCAACTGTATGTACTAAGAGCTGCCAGTGTTCTTTAAGCACAATGTTATTATTAAACAACCCTTGCATGGTTTTTGCTTGTTATTTTTTCTCACCATTAAAAATCATATAGAATTTTAACCCGTGTCTATTTCTCAAACCGGTCTTTGCTTCTTGACTGCAGGATAGACATTCACTGATGATTATTTATATTCTTTATATTCATCAGTTTATGCATGATAGAAGTGTTACAGTACAGGTAGTGTTGTTTAAACAATGAAACATTGTTTAGTATTCTTCAGGAGTGTATAGTTTTATATAGTGTATTGTATAGTAAATAATGCAACAAAGGAGTGTGATCTGAATGGAACAGATTCATAAGTTATATATCAAGCTCTATATTTGCATATCAAGGAATATGATTTGTGGTTAGAAGATGTGATTTTCTAATGCGATTTGTCAGAAGGTGTTGGTGCTCCTTTATAACAGCTCTAGCAGCAATGCCAGCTACATGACAAAGCACAGTTTAATATCTGTGCACTTGTTCTAATACGTTATGATTTCGATAGTAATAGCTAAATCCTATGGACATGGCGGACTCTAAACATAATCTATGTCTAATAATAAATTGATTAAAAAAATTTTAACTTGGTATTTAACAAAGAAAAATGTACGATTGATATTGTGACATTGTGAAGCTTTCTGTTTATTTAACATTTATGGAAGGAGTCAGTGTCAGCGCTTTACCTGATGGTGAAGCTTAAGATTCCTGCTACAGGGAAGTCTTCTGGAGAGACAGCTTTGCTCCCTGTAGGTTCTCTGTAACAAGCTATAAATTTATTATCTTATTAACCTAAAGACAGAAAAAAGGAGAAAGCATAAGGGAATGATTTTATAGCTGCTACAATGTAAGTGATAACAGTAAGTGATAATTGCCCGGATTAGGGTTACAGGGACACATCCCTTTAGCCAGGCCTAGGGGTTGTGTCTGCAGACAAGCGTCTGGTGACGGGGCCATCCACGTAACCTGGTCAGGCTCACCACCTGCAAGATGAAGGGTGGGGGTCAGGTGCAATGCCTGTCAAGAAGCCCGCATATGATGAACAGTCTTAGATGGTCTTTGGAAACATGGAATGTCACTTTAGTGGGGAAAAAGCCTGGGTTAGTATGCAAGATGGAAATGTTTGGACTAGATATAGTCAGGTTTACATCCACACATATTAAAGGCCCTGGTATCAGTCTTCTTGATCAGGGTGGTCTCTCTCCTACCTACTCACGCAAGTTTAGGGATACTCGCCAGTTCCGGGCTGATGGTCTTGCAGTGGGATTTTTTTCCCCAGTGGAAAGAAGTTTGCTTCAGTGAGATTTCAAATCTCAGAAAGAAAGACTGTTCTTAACTGATTGTTCCTTTGGATATGCAACAAATAGCAGCTCAGAGTATTCAGCCTTCTTCGAGAAGGTGGAGCAGGTGCTCAAGAGGGCACCTTCTACTCCCTAGTGCTCCTGCGTGGACTTCAATGCTCATTTTTGGAATGATGGAGATATTGGGAGGGGTGGGATTGGGAGGAAGGGCCTCCCGAATTTAGTGGAAATGTTATTAGACGTCTGTACAAACCACAGAGTGTCGATAACAAACACCTATACAAACACACGGCTGCTCATAAGTGTACTAAGCACCTTGGGCCAAAGGTCAATCATCACTTTGGACATTAAGACTTGAAGCCCTCCCTCCATATAGATGCAGTAGATGTTGATGGGATTCAGCAGGAATGCTTTGTGGTTACCACACCTCTTCATAAAGGGGGCCGTGCATTTGGACTGGGAAGGTGGTCCCAATCAAAAAAAAAAAAGTGGACTAGACGGTGTTTTTCAAATATAGGGAAATCACACTCCTCAGCCTCCCAGGAAAAGTCTATGAGAGGGCTCTGGAGCAGAGATTCGGTCCAATAGTTGAACCTAAATGAACTTAAGAAGAAGGTTGCAAATTCAGGCGGTGGAAATGAGGTTCCTTTGTAGGGATGCTGGGTTTACTCTCTGTGATAGGTTGAGGAGCTCAGCAATCTGAGAGAGTCTCAGAGTAGAGCCCCTGCTCTTCCCAATCGAGAGGAGCCAGTTGAGGTGGTTCGGACACCTTACTCTGGCTTCTGCTACAGATTTATAGAGACTCCAGGGCAAGTCCAGGACCCACTAGAAAGATAATATTGCACAATTGGCTTAGGAACATCTGGAAATCCCACAGGAGAAACTGGAATCTGTGGCTGGGGATAGAGAAGTCTGGGCTGACCTTCTCAACCTGCTGACACCATGACCCCCACCAGGTGGAAAAGGAAAATGAATGGATGAATGTAAACTGAAAAATCCATGATGTTATTCCTTAATAAGAAAGTGTTTGCAAATTTCTGTGGTATAAGACAAAAAAAAACACTTCCTAACATGCTGTTATGGGACAGTAATCAACTTCGGAATATTAACAGCATCACATCACACTGTTGTTCCTGTACTTCCTGTAACAGCATGCCCCATCATATTTTATTCTTTACATAACAGGACCTTCATTCAGAAATTGAGTAATGAAACAACTGATGTTTAGAAGAAAGAACATCCCTTCCTCCTAGCTTATGTCCTATCAATTTGCATCTGTATTTCGTTTATGGTGATGAAATTTCCACGTCGCTGTCCCGTTCCCTCTCTTCAACAGCTCCTGCGTGTCCACTGTGTCTTCTTGGCTGTCTAGCATAAATAATAAGCCGCCCAGAATTCCAGCCTAAGCCCCCTTCCCACTTTTCCAGTTCCACTCAACCACTCTGTATACCACTACCAGTTGAAGGAGTGGTCTGCAAAATGATAATATATAATTTGTCAAAATCTTGGTAGCAAGCTAGCTACCTAATTTAACTAGTTTGGTACAATATAAAACATAGTGCTCACAGCAACGAGCAAAAAATTCACCTCCTAAGATATGAGTTAGTCACAATACAAATTGCTAACCGCTTCACATCAGCTAGCCATGTTCATTAAGATTTTCTTTAGGATTTGGACTCTGGGAAGTGTTCCAAGTGTTCGGATACAACACTTCTTTCTGTTTCCTGGTTGTTCTGCATGGGGCAGAACATTTTACTCCACGCCCAAGATCCGTTCGTCTTTCTGCATGTGTAGCTACAAAGCCAGATTTATTCATAATAAATGATGAATAAGAAAGTAGGTGTGCATTGTGCCACAAGTAATGAATTGATTCGAAAACAAGTAAAACAACTAAAAAAATACTAAAAAAAAAAAAGTCTTGATGGGATGTATAGCCTGCAGAGGACAATCCCTGCACAGTATTGTTGAATGCAAAGTTTCATTGTTTCGTGTGAGGGAAAAGGGGAAGATGTACCTCTATGTTGCAATATGTACAAAGAAACAAAAATATGAGTGCAACAAAGCAATAAAACAACGTCTACAAGTGAGAGGATCCAAAAGCAGCAGATGGTTGGATGCAGTTATAAAGGTGGGCAAGCAATTAAAGACCATTTAACCTATATTGCTATCACATTCAGGAAGGGGTGTGCAAACTTTTGACCTGCACTTCTTTCTTTCTTTCTTTTTTTCTTTTCTTTTCTTTCCTATCATACAGCTTAAAATCTATCATGCACATAAAGGATACAGTATGCGCACAGTTCTACGTGATCCAAGGTTGCCTCCTGTGCTGCTTTTGTGTTAAGTTACAGACCCCACCCTCTGTGAGGGGGCGGGGCCATAGAGCGCTTTACTGCGTGACCGTAACGGCGAGCTGCCACACAGCCGCGTGCGCGCGCTCGGAGTCGCTCTGAGGAAGTACACAGAGAGAGAGAGAGAGAGAGAGAGAGAAAAGGAGAGCGCTTCTCTCGGAGCGCCCACAAACAAAAGAGTCGAAAACAAACACCGCGACGCTTCTCATCGACAGCGCTGGAACTGGAAGAGCTTTTCTTTCTTCCTGGGTTTTTTTTTTTTTTTTTTTTTGCCTTTTCCTTCCTGCTGCTCTCAGGACAACTCGGAACTTTGTGTTCTACTGAGCTGCCTGCAATCAGAGAACATCTAAATGCAACTTCTTTTCTTCTCGCTTCTGTTTTCTTTTGTAAACGCTGGATTGCTGTTGGTGCATGCTCTCTGCTCGTCGTCTTCTTCTTCTTCGTCGCCGTCGCCGCTTTTTCTTCTCTCCTTGATCTTCTAAGCCGTATGCTCCAGCACCATGTCCAGGTGAGTGGCTCGCGCACAAGAGTGCGTCCGGAATTCCACTTTTTTTTTTTTCTTTTTTCTTTTTTTTTATGATGTGCACGAGGTTGCTTTTGCTTACAATCTGTCTTTAAGTCGGAGATCTTTTTTTCTTCCTCTAGCAGTCCCAAGAAGCTCGAAATGACAAATAAAAGGAGGAGAGTTTGCAATAGTTTTGCGTACAAGTCTGAAGTCATTCCTGCTCATGGATTATTTTGGACTTTTTCTTTTTCTTTTTTTTTTTTTAAATCCACTGAAGTTAGCATTGCTTCTGATTCCAAAAAAAGAAAGAAAGAAAGAGAGAAAGAAAGAAAGAAGAAGAAGTGAATAATAATTACTCAGGGGCTTTAATATATTATCTGTTTATACAGAAAGAAAAAAGCCGACAATGCCGCGCGGGGTTTTTTTTCGCACCATAGCTCGCCTTGCAAGTCAAGTCGAATATGAAGATTAAAAAAAAAAAACCAACACAAGTCCTTGTTGGTGTGCTGCTTGAGCATGCTGAATTATTTAGCTGTGTTGTGGAAAACCCAGTCGAGCACCTGTTTGTTGTTGTTTTGCTCGCTGTTGCACGCGCACGAGCGCCGGATCAAAGCAGTCGGGATTCACGAATAAACTCCAAACAACTGGAGCTTTTTTCTTCCGAAGACTCTGAGACAGCGTTTATTCATTCATAAAAAATAAGTCTAATATATAAATAAAACACACACATACACATACACACACACACACACACACACACACACACAGGCTACCAAATACTGCGATGTATAACGTATTGATCTATAGCTATCCATCCATGTTTTGTTTTTTTGTTTTGTTTTGGGTTTTTTTTGGATGCTGAATATTTTTCGGCTCAAACTTCAGCCACTAGGAGGAGCTCCTATTTCCAGAAAACTTTATTTGTGGATTTTTTTTTTTTTTTTAAATGTGTGTATGTATGTGTTTGGCTTTTTGACTGCCAGTCAACTGAGCGGTAATCCAATCGTTTGTGATGCCGAGGACACGCGTTTCCGTTTGACGCTCACACACACACACACACACACACACACGCACGGCTCTCCTAATGTTTACAGCAGCTCGGAACAGTCGGCAGTGTGGAGTCAGCTGTACACTACATTACCCGTGAGTTAATCCATGTAATGACATTGTTTCGAAATGCTGGCACGGGAACACAACAAAAACAACAACATCAACAAGCTGACACCAGCAGCGCTCTGGCACATGCAGTCGCGCGCCGTAGTTACGACTCTACGCCACAGTGCGTTCAGTTTCCTCTGTGCACGAGACATGATTTGTAAGCGCGTACACACGGTACTCTGCTTGGTGGACGTGCGACTTTTTTTTTAAATTACACAAGCTCGCGTTGTTTCGTCGTAGCCTCGCCGACGCGTAACATTCATTTCACATGAAGAAGACGGTGTGTCTCGAGCGTCGAAGGCAGAAAAATAGGAAGTTGGCTCGGAATGAAGTTGACTTGTGACGCAGTTTGACCGGAGCTTCTGCCGCGCGTGACCCGGCCATCCCAAACCTGGCGTAGTAAACATAGCGGGGAAGCAAAAACAGCCAAACAGCCAAACAGAATTGAGCGACAGTAACACAAGCTGTCGTGTGCGCAATTAAAAAGGAGTTGCAATTTAAACAAAACAAACAAACAAACAAAAACAGCCAAACTTTTCTCGGCATGCCCGAAACCGTAATTCCTGCTGTTTTATTTTATCCTGCAGACGGCAATACCGGGCTGATGGCGCAGCCTTCTTAAAGGAGCAGGGGCAATGCGGAGAGAGCGCCTCCCGGGCCGAGCCGTGTGAGAGCCCTCAGCCTCAGCCTCAGCCGAGCGAGCTGGAAGTGTTTATTAGGGGAGGGATCGCGGCGGTGCCCAATAGCCGTGTGGCTTACCAGTCCAGGTCGCCTGTGTTCCGAACCCTCTCCAGGTCGTCGAGTGGATATTTTTCGTTCGACAGCGAGCCGAGCTCTCCGCTAATCACCCATAGCACGGCCACTCAGACCCCGAGTCCGTCTAGTCAAGTGATAACGCACGCCCTGCAGCGCATTTCCGAAGCGCGAGGCGACGCGCGCGCCCACGGTAAGCTTGATTAACCCCCCCACCGCCTCCCCTCCCCCCCTCGAGTGTGTGTAAAATCTGTCCAAGTGCTGGGATTGCATGCTGATATGAACTTCTCCGCGTTTATGCTCTCACAGCCACATCTCTCATTCATCACGACTTCTGAGCTGCGAGTGCTCACGTGCTGCATGTGTCCGAGAACTTTAAAAAAAAAAATAGTCTTCATAACTTTTCCATGCATGATATTGTGTCCTGAATGCTTTTTAGAAATCTGGGCAAAATGTGCATGATCAAGTTTAGTTTTCTGTAATTATAGAAAGAGAGTTGTGTTGTTGTGTTGCAAATTCTAGCCTATTGCTTACAGTAATAGTAAACGTCATTGTAATCTTTTCTTGTACTCAAAGTTATTAAACAAACAACTACTTATTGGATGATGCCCAACAAAAGTGTTTGTGTGTGTGTGTGTGTTCCAAAGTCAGTATTCTTCACATTTATTTCTGAATCTTTGAACCTGTGTTTAGACATGTGACTCTGCTTGCATGTGCATGAACATCCGTTTGAGTTGGGAGGTCCGTGTACCTTTTCACGTACCCACAGGAAACCTTTTTTTTTTGTCTTTGCACCGAGGGCAGCCCCCATGTTTAGAGTGCACCTCTCCTCACAATGGAAGTGATGGAGTGAGCTGATTTGCTTGTCGTCTCTTTATTTCTGCGTACTGCCACAGAGGCTTCAGGTGACCGAGCCAGAGCAGGAGCTCTTTATCCTCTGGCAGTCAAAATAGTCTTTTGTGAAGCCCAGACACGAGATCTAACCATTCCTACTCTCTGCTATAGAGAAGCAGGAGATGTGAGCCTGTGATAAATCATGTTCCTGAAGTGCCTTGCGAGCGACCTTGTCACCGAGAAGCCACTCTTATTGGAGAAGCAGGGTTACCCCATCAGGAATCGCTTGTTTTGTTTGGCGTCGTTGTAGCAATCTGTCATCGAATCAGAACACAAACTTTGTCTGGCTGTGTTTTTGCTCCGCCAGACGTGTCGAAAATCCTCATGTCAGTCGGCCGACCCCGTAACTGTGAACCTGTCTGGTTGCCAGTTGTATTAGCATTGCTGCCAGCTGAGATGAAATAGAGAGCTCTCTGGCATACAGCGCGATATGTTTGTATCATGCTAGCATGTAAGTCAAAACAGAGCACAGTCGCAGATCCATCCGACCACAGTGACAGCTCGCGTGTAAACAAACAAACACTATATCATTACCCGTCAGTGCTGCTGTCATTGGCCTGTGGCCGAGCTTATAAAAGTGGTGAATGTAATTGAGTAATATCATGAGTGAGTTTTTTTGGCTATTTTATAGTGAAAGCCTCAACGAGTGTGATGTGTGGAAATGAGTAGCACATGGTCGTAATATGATTGGGCATGAGAAATAACAGTAAAACTGGTTCTCGCTTGAGTCATAGCTGGAGAATCAGTGCACCTTCAGCCAGATTGTGGTTGTATTATTAGCGCTTAGCCTCGGTATTCTCTCCAGTGTATTCTGACCACAACTCAGATTTACTGCAGTTCTTCGAGTTTCAGCGCTGAGTTATCTCACTCGTTCAGACCGTCGTCCTAAAGTTCACACGCTCCGACGATGTGCGCGTCTCAAAATCTTTTAAGGCACGGCAGCCGAAAAGCTTCTTAGGATTTAAGCGTTTCAGAGAGGGGGCGAAATGCGATTTGTTATGGAAAGACTGGAGCCAGGAATAAGATAACGACAACAGGAAAAAGGCAAGTCGACGCCGTTCGGTTACGTGACGTTTGAGATCTCGCTACAGCAGATATTTAGACCGAGTCACGTTTTCATGAGCACCAGTGCTGAAGTGATGACATCACTGAATATCTCTTTGTGTATTACTTTGCTATTTTTTTTCATTGTACTATTACTGTATCTACCTGTTTTGTTTTGTTTTTTAAAAGAAAGGATTTTCTGGTGTTTTTTTTGTTTTGTTTTTTTCCCCGATGGCATGGCATGCACATAATTGATCTTTCCCTTGTGTCTTTGTTTATCTTTTCTTAGAATTATGGCCTGCTCTCCATAACCACTATCCACCCCACGGAGCAGCATCTGCGGGGGACATGCAACCGGAGTCGTACGTTGCGCAAGAGTTGCGGCGCATCGGCGATGAATTTAACCAGCTTTATTTTCATGAGGTGAGAAGCATATAGTTGTGTGTGTGTGTGTTTAATAACAGGCTGTTTGATCAAACCTATCTGAGATCATTATGAGGAGCCAGAGTCTTGAAAGCGTTTGAGGGAGAAGGGCTCTAACCTGAGAAGTGTTTACTTTCCTTTACGTTAAGGATTCGTGTGTGTGTGTGTGTGTGTGTGTGTTGTTTTTTTTTGTTTTTGTTTCTGACTGCATATCTGAACGTTGCATCACTTCATTTACAGTCAGATATCAAGGTCCTCGCCTAAGAAACCGCCTCTCATGAGTCATGCAGTACGCTCTTAGAAATAGAAATTTCTCAAGGGTTCTTTGGAAGGTTACTAGTTCTTGTAAAGAAGCTCTGCATGAAACCTTCACCGAAAGGGAAACACTGTTTCATTTTAGGATTCTATATATAACACAGACCTGAAATTATCATAATTATCTACTACGCTTTCTCGACTCTAAGTAGGCATCAGATGAGAGACTTATTATGCATTTATTATACATATAACATAGTGCATAGAACAGAATATAGTGTTTTTTTTTTGTTTTTTTTAAATCTCCATTTTCTTCCCTGTCGTCTGCATTAGACATTAAGTAACAAACATGTTTCCAGACATGCTGGATGACAGTGGCTTCTTTTTGGGCCATGTAAGCTGGACTTTCTGAGTCGTATCAATCAATATTTAATCCAGAATCCGTTAGCTTTATGTCAGACGCTAATATAGCATTGTGCTGCTCGCGTAATCTTCATACTCGTCCTCATCACATGCTTTCATGTAGGCCAGACCCTGAGCTCTTTATGCAAATAGCAACTTATCTCACATGAGCTGCTCTCTCTCTCCTATTCATCATTGTTTCACTTGTTTAGTTAGCTTGGTAAAATAGATGAATTACTGTTCCAGGGTTTAGAAAAAGCTTTTTTTTTATTTTATCATTGTAAATGGCTTAGAGGTTCAATTTGTATTTGTGTTTCAGACCTCATCATAACACTGCATTGCTTTCACATGCCTATAACACACTTACACTGTGAAGCGTAGCGGAAGAGAAGCTGTGAAGTGCTGGATTTAAAAGGATACTTCGTTATATTAAACTAAAGTATTAACATAGTAATGGATTTACGTTCTCTAGCTATATAGACATCTATGCGTGATCATAATAGCTTTGCTGTGTTGTTCACTGTATTGGCATTCTGGCACATTCCTTTAAGATATCTTGATGAGCAGGAAGCACCAGCATGACTACAACCTATTGAAACAGTGACTAATATACTGACTCAGAGACAGCCTGTCACCTTTATCAGAGTTGTTTTGTTTTGGTTATGTTTTCCTCTACGTCCATGTAGAAGTGGCTAAGATGTCGGTAAGAGAACGATGTCATATGCCAGAAAGCAGAACAGGTGCAGTGTCACGTGTCCCACGTACGATGTTCTGCAAAACATGTCTTTTTCTTTTGCTTTCCACTATCGCTATCTTTAAAGTTCTTTTTGCAAAATGCTTCCCTCTCAGAGAAGGGAAAACAAGCTTGTAATGAAGCTTGTAGTTACAGAATTCAGTGACTTTTCTACTGACTGAATTTCAGTAAATATTGCAACTTTGGATTTGTTCTTCAGACTGAAATCGGTCCTAGTTTACATTTTTTTACCGAGCTGTTTTGATGGCAAAAAAATTTTGCCTGGTTCTCATGCTCTATCCTCCATATTATAGATAAATACTTTGCTTGGGGGGCAGTCATGGCCTAATTGGTTAGAGAGTCAGCCTTGTAACCCCGAAGGT
>CM074947.1:23638739-23660821 GCA_037577455.1 Pangasius macronema
AAAAAAAAAAATATATATATATATATATATATATATATATATATATATATATATATATATATATATATATATATATTAACTACATTAAGGCACCTCTACACACACACACAAACACAAATCACTGAAATTGCAAACAACATCCATGTAAACCCAAAAAAGATAAGTACAGGGCAGATGTTATAGAAATGAGGCCGCATCTTCTGAGATAAACTCATAAACAATTGCGTTAAACATCAACCATCTGATCCGACATCTGTCAGTGTAACAAGAAGGTTAAACAGTTTAAGACAAATCAAAACACAGCTTCAGAACTTTAGATGACTTTTTTTTTGGCATATTTACTGACAATGCCTCAGACACTTTGGATGTGCTCGTTATGACCCCATGTGCCATCCAGTCAAGTGATTGGATCACACGTGGTCAGCTGACACGGATAGCCGCATACCTGGACTCTTCATGCGTCTCGAATGCATCGTCACTGACCACAAAAATAACACAGTAATCTAAACCCTTCTGATCTAACAAGCCTAACCAAACTCAAACAGTTCAAATGAATAAGCCTTAGAAGTAACCTAACCAGGAAGGCATTTCAGCGTGGAATGAGGGAAACATACTAAATAAAGTGATCTGTACGGTTATAGTGATAAGTGCTAAGCGCTCGTGCATTTTGGGTGCCTGGAAGAAAGTAGTGGGAGTGGTGACAAATGTGTTGTTAAATCATTTAGGGTATCTACAATCAACCAATCTTGCTATATTAAACAATGCCACAAAATGCCATTGAGAATGATTTAAATAAATGATTTAAATTATTTAAACCTGACCTCCATACTTCTGCCACCTTGATATCTCTGAGCTCACAGTAGTGCTGACTTTCAAACAGAAACAGGAAAAATGCATGATGCTGATTGGCTATTAATGTTTCTTCCCACAGGACCTGGTAGCCAATAAAATGTAATTAAACAAACTAAGCGATGCATTCATTTGACGGTGGTTAATCGTAATGATGGCTCCATAGACCTTCTATAAACATCATTACAGCAGAATGATGGTGCAAAGTGTTATTCGATAAGAGTAACAGTAAGAGTAATTGCACTGTAATGATGTTCGTAAAAGATATATATATAATATGCTAAGTTGTCTGAGTGTTATATTCTGTGAATAAGCATTTGGAACAACAAAATAGGCTGTTTCAGTGGGGTTCGAAGTAGAAATCCTCTCTCCTAGCTACACGTCTGGACCTAAGTGTATACATTAAACCATTGGACGGTATTTAGGCTATGGATTAAACCATGAAACCGGTGCTCATGAACGGAAAGGAGCTGTTGATTGAAAGAGAAGGGAAAAACGTGTAAAATGTCAGTTGGAGTCACAATTTACACACCCACATACACCTACATAGCCTTCTGGTCACAATCAATATTATCCAACAGTGTAAGCAGGTTTCCTATAAAAGTTCCATCTGATGGCTGAATATACACAGCCAATCTAAAATATACCCATTTCCAAACCTTATATACTATTTTAAAGTAAAACATCAGGACCATCAGTGCAAATGTAATACTCAAAATGTGAAGTCATACTGAATTTCTTAATGAAGTACCATTAAAACACACAATTTCCCAAAATAGTGCTACAAGTTGTTAAATTGTTAGAATAAGTGTGAGAATAAGTAGGTTAAACAGTTTCAATCACATATATACATTCATACTTTAACAAAAGAGCTCATACTGAGAATGGTAAGAAGCCCGAGGTCTAGAGAGACTTAATAAATATAATGTTTCTAAAATGCTCAGCATGTGGACAAAAGTGGATAAATAAAACCCTCTTGTGTATATCAGACACAACAGTGTGGTTAGGCTTTTTAAGTAGCTCTTTTGTGCATGAAAACCTGGTAACACTGGTGACTAGGTGGTCCTTCAATGTTGAGCCATATTAGTGTTTACTCTACAAATAGGTGCACATACAATAGGTGCGCACATCCCTGATCACTTCCCCATGTATGTGGTTTGAGTAAACAGATCACAATGTGTCTCCAAGTCACACATGACCCCGCGTGCTCTTGTACTTCACCACTTGTGAGCTGATCACGCGAGACGTGTTAATACCAGGTGTAAAAGGAGCCTATGCAACAAGAACACAAAATAAGCCTACAGGGGTATCATAAAGGACAGAAAAGTTGGTGATTCCAAAGGATCTGAGAAGACAGGGAATTAAGAGGACCTGCAGGAGTCCAGAGTCGGCATGAAGGTACTGGTGCCTCTGTACTGCATGAAAAATATGGTGCAAAGGCTAGTATAGAGTTTTGGACTTTTTTTGGGTAAGTCAATCTGTGATTTTATTTCAAGGAGCGGAAACTTTTTGAGAGGTCAGAAATACTTCTAGAAATAAGACGTGAAATTGAATGCAGAGCGAAAGATTATGGAAATAAGTATATGTCATAAGTATATGTGTGCTGGACCAAAATAGCACCTGTAACCAGTTAAAAATGTTTGCATCACTAACTGATTGAACCTAATAATAAACACTGTATTTAAATATATATACAGAATGATATATATATATATGTATGTATGTGTGTGTGTGTGTGTGTGTGTGTGTGTGTGTGTGTGTAAATACAGTGATATACAGCGTTTATTTATATATATATATATATAAATATATATAAATAATCACTGTATTTAAATTATACACACAGAAAGTACCAGAGACTTTGTTTTGAAATGAATACAATACAGTACACCTGAAACTCTGTCCTGTATCTCATGCACACAGAGTATACCGAACAGAGACACTCCCCCTTAATTTGAGTGTTCATGTGAAAAGAGAACTCTCTCTTCCTCCAAATGGGCAGCCTATCAGAGCTAATCTGCAAGACATGGAAAGTACGGTACCTTCCACACAACTTGGCATAAACATATGGACATAATTATATAGCTTATGCTGAGCTATTCTCTGCTTTGGGCATGTCATTCTCTCTCTCTCTCTCTCTCTCACACACACACACACACACACACACACACACACACACACACACTGGACAAGAGTAGGGTTTGTGGTTCATTCCTCCAAGCAGTGTCTACTGTACTTTATTACAGTAAATGTGAGAAACCAGTTTGTTTATAACGTCAAATAAACTCCTTTAATGATTAATTCAAATCATGTTCTCTGCTGCACATAATGGTAGACAGAGAGGTCTTTTAGTGGCTACTTCACCATCAAATCTTCATCCTGGACAGAATACAGAAATAATTAAATTATAAAATTAACAAATTAACTCCAAATTATCTGCAGTCAGGCCAAGCTGGAGAATTTTCTCGTCATAAATATACACTTATAATGTAATGAATGAAGAACAGGAGCTTACTTTTGAATAGCACTCAGATACTAAAATGGATCAGAGATTGAATTTTCCTATTCTATGCAAAACATATGTTTTAGCTTCATCTAGTGATCATGATACAAATAAATGTGTGTGTGTGTGTGTGAGAGAGAGAGACAGACAGACAGACATATTTGTTAAACTTTCTGTTTTTCCTTGAATTACTTTTGAATTGCTTTTACTGGAATCCTTTGCTGTAAGATGATAACTGCTGAGGAAGTGTCAACCAAATGTTTTCCTGTAACTACCAACCTTTCAGTTTTCAGTTCTGTGATTGATTGAGTAATAGATGAGCAAGTGACTATTCTGAAGTATTTGCTGGTGGTTTAAATTCCAGTATCTCACTGTTTCTGCTATTGATATAGGCCTTATGATTTGTGCACAGTATATATATATATATATATATGTATATATATATATGTGCACCAGTTGCAACTATATGTGTGGTCTTACGATTAAGAAGAAATGATCGAAGATACAGTATATAAGCATATTTTGTAAAGAATGTTTGAGTTGAATTTAAAATATAAAATAATTGATTACGTTTATAATTCAAACTATGTTTAAATTCTGTTATACTTTATCAAATCTCAGATGAGTCGGTGCTAAGGGATGTGGCTTGACTGCTCTTGGAATTGGTTTGATCCATTTTTGGAAAATGAAGGATATGGGAAATTTGCTGATGTCTATCTTGGATTGATATTTCTGATCAGAAATGTTCCTGATCATTCATTCATTCTTTTTTGCTTCCACCTTTCCTGTTGGGGGTCATCATGGCAACAGACTGAGAAATTCAGTCAGTC
This sequence comes from Pangasius macronema, assembly GCA_037577455.1. NCBI lineage: Eukaryota > Metazoa > Chordata > Actinopteri > Siluriformes > Pangasiidae > Pangasius > Pangasius macronema. Next base: position 23,642,922 of record CM074947.1, read on the forward strand.
TTCAGTTAGTCAGTTCAGATTTCTCTACTCCCAGCCAGAGATTCCAGCTACTCCTGGAGGATCCCCAGACGTTCCAAAGCCACCAGTGAGCTATAGTCTCTCCAGGAGGAGAGGTCTCCGTCCAGTGGAATATGCCTGATACAGCTGAGGACATCATTGTAAGTTGCCTGAACCACCTATGCTGGCTTTTCTCAATTCAGCAGAGAAGTGTCTCTACTCCAAGGCTCTCATTGATTGTTGAGCTTATTATCTTATCACAGGGTAAACCCAGCAACCCTGCAGAGGACGTTCATCTTCATCACCTATATTCGTGACTTTATTCTTTAGGTCACTACCCATAGCTCCTGACTATAGGTGAGGATAGGGACGTAGAGTCCTGCTTCAACACCACAGACTGGCCCAGCAACTATAACACTTCTGCTGCTGACCCAATCTCTTTGTCATTCTGCAAAATCCCATACAGAATGGGGATGTTGTATAATCTACAGTATTTGCATTTCATTAAAAAAAATCATAAGTAGTTTCCTTAAAGAGTACTTTTTTCCCCTGCAAAACACTGCATCAGACTTATTTGCATCAATATGCAATGAAGCCTCACATGAAAAGAATAACTGCACTGAGCCTCTTCCTATAAAGGCTAACAAGGTTGGCAACACTTGTAGAGGATCTTGGTCCACTTCTCAATGCATAACATTTCGACAGCGTTTTAAAGTTTTACTCTTGTGAACTTCAGTTCAGTTCAATTCAATTCGTGTTTAACAATGATTATATACACATTTTAAGGTTATCCCTAATCAGCACGCCAGAGGTGACAGTGGCAAGGAAGAACTCTCTGAGATGACAAGATGAAGAAACCTTCAGAGGAACCAAGAAGGGAATTCAAAAGGGAATCCATCTTCATCTGGGTGACACCAGATAGTGCAATTATATGTCATTTCTCTTCTATAACTGGATACTGTAGAGTCAAGCGGTGCTAACACATTACATCTATCATATCAAAGTGAAATTATCAACTGTTAAGTGATTGAGACTTGAGTGTAAACTGTTTTTGGCAAGTGCAGTCTTTAGGCTATTCAAGGAAGAGCATCCACAGCCATCTGTATCTATCCACACCAATCTCATGGTTAGTTAGTTCACAATTAGTTCAGACCACAGCTTTTCAGTAGGGTTCAAAGCACTGATCTTCTTCTTCCAAGACCAAGACCAAGATTCAAGACTAAGATTTGTCTTGCTGAACTCTCTACAGTCTTAACCTCCTGGCAGAGGTGACCAGGTTCAAACCTCACTTTATTGCCATATGTTTCCAAAGCACAGAGTATAAGTGAAACAATGAAATTCTTATGCACGCCCCTGACATAAACTCTGTCCTTATGCTGTTATTTTATGTTACTGAGAAAAACAAGTATTGCACAAGTGGAGCTTGCACATGGAATGTGTACTGCGTACTGCGAATTGCGCAACATAAAAAAAAAGCATACTGTGTGGTGCAAGTAATGATTAGGATGATTGTAAAGATCACTGAGTTGTAATAAGTATGTGAAATGGTGCAACAGTGGGTATACAGGTCTTTTATGATCATCAACTGCAGTTCCAGTGATGCTTGGTGATGGTACTGTATTTTGTTGGCTGCTCTCAGAAAGTCTTCTTTCATGAAGCCCTGCCAAACAGCTTGTTGTTATGGAGGAGGCACCTGCAATTCTGAAACTGTGAGGGTCTTTGAGGTGTTTTTTTGCCTCCCTCAATAGGATATCACATCTAAAATCGAGCAAATTTTTGAACTGTTACAGTCTTTTAAAGCAGGGTTATAAAATGGCCCTGATTTTTCTTAATTAATAATTTTATTTGATTGTGTATTTTTATATCCATTACCCAACATACTCAACAACCATCTGTCTGGTTTTGTTAAATGTTCTTTGGTTGTCCCCCAAAGAGGCTTGACAATTTGTGTGCATTTATTCAAAATATTCTTTAGGGGGTATCAATATTTTTGCCACATATTTTTAAGGTTAATGATATATTTTTTTAGGGAAGTCAAGCAGTTTCTCATTTTGTGAGTGACAAATTTGAATCAGTCCATGATTTTTTTTTTATTTCATACATTAATTTTTGCTCTAATTGCCTGTAGTTCTCACATTAAGGACCTGTTTATGATGTTTATTGGAGATATAGAGGCCCAAACATTGACCCCTGTGGAAAATCAGCACAAGGAGTATTAACACAGATGATTTATGCTTTTACATTCACTTGAACTGGGTTTATGGATAACAAAATGCCTTTGTTTAGTCATATGTCATAAGGTTTATGGATGTTTATTTACTATATCTCGACTAAACCTGCACTTCAATTAGATCAGAATGTGCTCCTTGCTGAGAGAGGTGCCATACACTGATTCCTAAGTGACTCCCCTGAGAGCACATAAACCCCTCTTCGGTGTCCAACAATCTGTATATACACTTTCAACAAGTGCTGCTGTCATTGCTTACTGCTGTGGGCCAACCAAACCTCTAGCAATCTTCACCGCTTTTCAATGTTTTGACCACACTATTCAGGAAATCTACATTCTTTGCCTGGAAAGGCACACAGATGCATTAATACTCTCTTTCAACAAGCAAAGTAAGTCGAACCCTGAGCTGCAGACAAGAGGCAGTGTGCTCAGGATGCTGTGGTTAAAGACCCTAGACAAATGTCTTCCTCTATTGAGTTCATTCACACGAAACTTTCCATAGTACTACCCACTTTCTGGTATTTTATCACATGCCCATCACACACAAGTAAGCCCCAGACCTCACAAGAGCTAATTCACCCTTCCTTTAAGACCGTGTGCTATTTTTTAGACCTGCGAATGTTATACAAATATGGAGACAGGGAGCTCTGTTAACAGAAAGTCCTTTCTAACAATTTTATACACACAAAATTCAAAGGTTCACTTGTTTTTTAAAAAAAAAAAAAAACATATAGGTTTACTTTTTTCACTTTCTTTGCCACATGATAAAAATTCATCCTGCATATTTTTTTCCAAAAGGAGAAAATGCATTTTGCTTTACAAACTGAGGAACCAGTGAGAAAACTAGAAAATACTGCATATTTCTAATAAGTGCAAATACATGTATGGCTTTTTTTAGTCACAAAATAAATGGAGTGCATGACTTATGTTCTACATTTTGGCAAATTACAATACAAAATATAAGAAAAATACAAATATATATCAACAATATATATTTATATTTATAATAATAATACAAACATATATCAACAGATTTGATAAAATGAATGAATGAATGGCACGAGTTAATTAGCACTGGGCAAAATTAGTTATTTTATTAGTTTATAATTAATTTCAGAATTAATGATGGGTAAATGGATGAATTAATAATTCCTTTTATATTACACAATTTATTAAAAACACAAATTATAAAAAGATATATATATATCCCAGGGGACTTGGGGCACACCCTGGATGAGGTGCCAAACCATCACAGGGCAATAATCATGCACACAACCACTCATGATGGACAATTTAGAGATGCCCACCAGCCTACAGTGCATGTCATCAGACTGGGGGAGGAAACTGGAGTACCCAGAGCAAACCCCCAAAGCATGGGAAGAGCATACAGGCTCTGTGCATGCAGGGCAGAGGTAGGAATTGAGCCCCCAACCCTGGAGGTGTGAGGCAAATGTGCTAACCACTAAGCCACCATGTCCCTCTCTATATAGCTACTTTGTACTTCCTTTCTGAATGCTGCAATGTCTATGTGGTTCCAGTAGTTTAATATTTGCATACAATTGCTTGTACAGATGCCTGTGGTACCTTAAGATGTAACAAAGTTATATATACAGGACCTAAGTTGTTTCCAAACAACCTAAGGTACCACAGGCAACTGTACAAGCAGTTGTAGGCAAATATTAAACTATTGGAACCACATTGCAGCATTCAGAAAGGATGTACAAATTAACTCCCAGGGATAAACCGACTTTGATCTGAAAGATTCAACTGAACCCCAAGATAACACAAAAGGAACTGGTGAAAGAGTTGGAGGCATCAGGTAGCAAACATGTACAACCACCATTATTAGGTCCTACAATTGAGTCCTACATTGCCATGACCTGAAAAGCTTTTGCACAAGGAAGAATCCCCTACTTCAAACTGGCATAAGGTTTGCAGGTGATTACCAGTATGAAGACCCAGCCTTGAACTGTTTGGCCATAATGTTCAGCAATATGTATGAATGAAAAATTGTGAGGATTTAATTCAATGAACACCATCCCACCTGTAAAGCATGGGGGTGGCAGCATCATGAGGGGGTGTTTTGCTCAAAAAGGGACTGGTGCACTTCACAAAATAGATGACATCATGAGGAGGGAAGATTATTAGAAATAGTGAAGCAACACCTCAAGACTTTAGCCAGAAAGTTAAATCTTAGTCACAACTGGTTCTTCCAGCAGGACAATGATCCTAAATATACCTCCAAAGTTGTAACAAAAACAAAGGGAAAGTATTGGAGGGCCATCACAAAGCCCTGACCTGTATCTCATAAGAAGTTGTGAACTGAACTGAAAAAGCATGTTGCGAGCAAGGAGGCCCACAATCCTGACTGAATTACACCAGTTCTGTCAGGAGGCATGAGCAAAAATTCCAGCAAAGTATCATGAGAAGCTTGTTGAACCTCCTATGGAACTAAGGTAGATACCCTAACTGAAATGTATGGTCACATGAAATGTGTGGAGTGAAAAATTGAATTTGAATGTCCTAAGCCTAGGTGTATGTAAACATCTGGCCACAACTGTACATTGTAGTCAGTATAGAATAAAACTGTATCTGTACATATGTAGAATACAGCAGTAAAGCTCTGTCACAGAACAACCTTCTGACAGACCAACCTTCTTAAAAAATGGAAGAAATGGCAGATCCAGAGTCTATCCTGAGAACACTGGGCGAGAGGTCAGAAGACACCCTGGTCTGGACGCCAGTCATTTGCATTGTGCCATGTTCACACACAGTCACATACTCAATTTCTCTTAGCCAATCCACTTACTGGCATGTTTCTGGGAGATGGGATGACACTAGCAGAGCATGCATATCAACTCTGTACAGACAGTAACCCAGATCGAACCAGGGACCCTGGAGCTGTGAAGAGGCAACGCTACCCATGATGCCACAGTGCTGCTATGTGAACACACGTCTACCAATTTGACATGAACCACAGAGAAATATGCTAGTATATGCAGAAAAGTAGAAAAGTAGACATCTAGACATTTGAAGGACTTCCTGATTATGGCAATGCTCAAGTAAATGTAAGGGAAAGAAAAATTCAATTCAATTAAATTACTTATTTACTAAATAAATGTTGATGTGGTCTTCTCATGGGCTTCTTCAAGGATATTAACCTCTAGATGGCTTATTTATTTAGCAATATCATTTCCACCTACTGAATAACCAGTATTTTGTGTCAGTAGTTGGTCTACACTTTACAGCTGTGCACTTTACACAGCGATGGCAAGCACCACAATTTTTGTTAAGCTGTTCTCATTTTTTCCCTTTTGTGGTAAGCATTATGTAGCTTGGTTTTGGTTAGAAGTCATTTATTTGCGGTATCCATAGAGGCTGGTCTGTAGTAACATTTAACAATAAGTAATCCTAAATGAATATTCCTAAGATCCCAAGATTTCAAAATAAATGATATTAATATATTAAAATGCATATAAGTTTACCCACAGAAGTTCATATTTAGTGTCCTAAATCCTCTTACTAAAATCCTCTTAGATCGCAACCACTGTATTTTGCATGCAATTTATTTAAGTCCACGCTAGCTTTCTATCTGAGAAATCAGACTGATATTAAAATTAATTACAGCTACTCTGACTGACTCTGAGCCTAAATCACCACACTGACCACATTTCAATTCATTGCTTGGGAAGTGAACACAACACCATGAGTTAAGGATAAGGGCAGGAATGTTGATTTTCGAAATCTTCGGACTAAAATTTGGTGCCCTGATGCAGAAGTGAAGCGAATAATTTTACATTTCAAAATCTGAATGCGTGGTTTCAGGAGTGTGGCTTTTGGAACAAAGCAAAACGTCACTGCAAAAAAAAAAAAAAAAAAAAAAAAAAATCAAGGTACAGTGAAGTTCCTCAGTTAGTATGAGTTAGTTTATGTAAATAAAGGTGGTTGGAGAGAGGTGAAAGGAAGGTCCAAAAGTGAAAGAGAAACCCATGGAAATAGGAAGTGAGAAACTGTCCAACTATTGTATTTGGCTTAATACCACTGAAGTACTCCTGACTTCATTTCCAGTAGTGTACAGAAGAAGTACGAAGGTCAAAGCACAAAGTTTAGTGTTCCATGGTATAACTCCTGATTCAGCTGATCATCATCACTGTCATCATCACTGTGATCATCATCATCTGCTTTGTAAGCTAGTCTTTTTTTCACTGGTTCCACTGATAATACACAAAAGCCAGAGAGGTGGTTGAAATGTGGTTAATAATTTTAATATGTCTTCCTGTATACATTAAAATCTTAACAATAAAACATTTTTTTTAATCAGATAAAGCCTTTTATTCTAAGCATAATACTAGTAATGCAAACAGATCGTGTTGTTCATAGTATTGTTCAAATTGTAATGACAATGGAAAACAATCAAGTATACAGTTTTCTATTCTCGGTTTAAGTCCATAATTCCACTTTAATTTCACTTTAAGTTCATCATTCCACTTTAATTAAATTCACTTTCATTTTTTTTTTATTCTACTTATTTTTCACTGGTAAGTAACCATACCAATTCATTCATTCATTCATTCATTCATTCATCTTCAGTAAGTGATTAGGGTCTCAGTGAATCCGGAGCTTATTCTGGTAACACTGACCGCAAGGCAGGAGAATTCATCCTTGATGGGACATTGTGGATCATATAATGAATCATTTCCTTGGTTAATTGGTGTGTTATATTATGTGTGGGTTCGTCCTGGGTCCATTACTTAAAGAAACAAACAAGCAAACAAGAGGCAAGAAAATAAAATGGATAGGACACCAGTGCAATCACAGGGCACCATGCACACAATGCTAAGGGCGATTTAGACAGACAGAAAGACAGACAGACAGACAGACAGACAGACAGACAGACAGATAGATAGATAGATAGATAGATAGATAGATAGATAGATAGATAGATAGATATTTCAATTCTCTCTCTCTCTCTCTCTCTCTCTCTCTCTCTCTGGTCTCATCAGACTCAAAGGAGGATAGGCATAAGAAGTGCCCCTCCCTGTTGTAATGGAAAAAGTGTGTCATTCAACCCCTTACAAGGAGTAAATATATGGTCTTAATTTCTGCCATTGTTTGGACAAATTGAGATACACTTTCCACACAGCTTTTCTGTGCTTCTTTGCATTTGATAACACTACAAATCAAATACATACTGACAGAAATGGCTGCTGACTGAGCAGCTGTCTGGAATCTCACCAAGAAAACAAGAAAAAAGAAAGAAAAAAAAAAACCCTGATTGTTAGCTCAGTTTTTAGTGGCGAAGCTCCCGTGTCTAGATGCAAAGTGCAAATAAAAACCTCCATCTTCGAAAAAAGTCGAAATGTATTGTCACTGGCCATCAGTGGAAAACAACAAGCAGTAAATGAAAGTCAAGATCTAAATTACGCTGACTCACCGTCATTTGCTTCAATCCATCATTATTCACTGTCAGCATTTCTGGGTCAATTATACCTTTAAAAAAAAACAAACCTCAAATCACGCCGGTCCGCCATAAACTCCTTGAGGGCAATGACCCTGCTCACCTGTGGGCTGTTTGCCCCCTGATTCACCCTGGGGCAGTGGCTTGCTGATGGGAATGCTGTGTACTTTCCAGAGGTGTTAGTCATCCCATGGGCCTATTCAATCTGTCACCTCAGGGCTCCTCCTGAAAAATCCCCACCAGGAAGTGTCAACAAGTACACCACTGGTGCCTGAGGGTTCCTCCTGAAACACTTCTCACTCAGTACTTACCTCTTACTGGCCTTAAAAAAAAGCCCTTTTGCTGTTTGTCAAGTTTTTTTTTATGACAAATATATATATATATATATATATATATACTGATCATGTGTAATTTATTGATTTGAATGATGATTGATATTCATTATTTGTGTAAAAGCAAAGCCTTTACTTATTTACAAATGCATATGTCCATTGCTGGTATAGTTATCAAGAAGTACATTTTACTTCTTTCCTTTGAAAATCAGCCCAGGACCAACCCGTGTGTGCGTGCTTTGTGTACATCCGCACTGCTGAGGGAACTGTTGGACAACGTGAGTGTGTGCAGGTATACCAGAGCAGTGAGTCACTGTGTACTGCAGTCTGCTAATTGGCTGATCTAGGCAGGGTTATTTTAAGCAGGTATAAAGTTCAGGTGGCTTCAGCTAGTCAACCTAAACGCTCCTTGCAGTGTAAAATGGATTTACCATTTCTGATTTTTAGTTTATTTTTTTTAAATTACAGCCAATTTAATAAAGTGAATTTCCACATCTGGAGCATAAACAGTTAGCAAAGATGATTTGAAATTAGTCAGTGTAAAGCTTTTTTTTCTCACATTTCAATTGCTTAAAAAAAAACGATGAGAAACACACGGAAATATAATACTAATACTTATATGTTTGCACTAGTTTGATTTTTAGAACCTTTAGTACTTTTAAAATAAAATTTGGCTACTAATTAGTATGTCACACCCTTTTTTTTTTTTTTACTTGGCAGTAAAAACATTTTGCATGTGCAAACCAATTCAAGTCAATACCTACTACTGAACAAGCCAGCAACTGTAGATTTCATCGTATGAAACAATAAGCCTTTGAAGTGAATTAATTAGAAATGTGTGTGCTGTGTAGATTGTTCAGAGGTTCAAAGAGAGGGGTGTGTGTGTGTGAGTGAGCGAGCGAGCAGCGTTCGACATCAGCCTGTATGACGTGAGTCATCACATTTTGTTTCCAGGCTGAAAACACAGCATCCGCCATATTTCAACACCATGGCATTTCTTTCTTCTTCTCATTAACCCTTTCATGCATAACTTACAGTGGATATAAAAAAAGTCGGCATGCCCATGCTAAAATGGCAGATTTTTGAAGTTAAAAAAAAAGAAGAAGAAGAAACTAAGATAAAGCATGTCAGAACTTTTTACACCTTCAGTGTGAAATTACAACATATAAAATGAATTGGAAAAATTTTTTTTTAGGAAAAAATAGGGGTGAAAAAAAAGGTCAAGTGTGCATAAGTGTGCACACCCTTTTATAATTGGGGGGTGTGGCTGTGTTCAGATGAACAAATCACATTCAATCTCATGTTCAAAAGTAATTATCATACAGCTGTCTTCAGTGCAATTGCTCTGATTAACCCCAAATAAAGACCAGCTGTTTCTGTAAGATTTTCTTCACATCCTCTTGGTTACATCTGACTGCTGAAGCCATGGTCCACAAAGAGATTATAAAGCCTGTACAGGGTCCTACTGTTGAAAACTATTGAGCAGGAGAGGTGCTTCCAAAACATTAGATGTACCATGGAGCAGTGACATTACCAAGAACAGGACATTATGGCAAAATGTACAAAAGGACAAGATAAAAACTTACCAGGGAGGCTGCCAAGAGACCCACGGCAACATTAAAGGAGCTGCAGGAATATCTGACGAGTACTGATCACTCTCTGCATGTGACAACAATCAACGTTTTTGGAAGGAAGAGTGGGAAATATGGCTCAGTCAAGAAGTGCCACGCTTATAGTCTCTTACCCAAAAAGACTGAGTGACGCAATAAAAACAAAAGGTGCTTCAACAACGTACAAGTTCAGGGGTGTGCAAACTTATGCAACCAGATTACGGTAAGTTTTTTTTTTTTTTTTACTTTTCCTTCTTTCTCTACAAAATTTTCTGATCTTTATTTATATACTTTGCAATATCACATTAAAGGTGGGAAGTGATGAGGTGATTCATCTTAGTTTCATTTTTATACTTCACAAAAACTTGCCATTTTAGCAGGGGTGTGTAAACTTTTTACATCTATTGGATTTATATGCATATCCAGATTCTTTTTTTTTGCTTCTTCTTAAATTTGAATTTTGATTCTGTTTAATATTACTGACTGAAAAGTCTGGACTGTGTTACTTATGTTGAAAGGACTGTCTTTAAAAATAGTATGCCTGAAATAATAATAATAATTAGAAATGTCCAAAAATGTTCAATATTCAACATTAACATTAGACTATATCATGTCTGAATTTCAGGACAAAGTTAGTTAATAAAGTTTAAGACTGTTGAATGATGCAAGAAGGTTAAAAACAATCCTCCAAACCAACACTAATTAAAAACAAACAAACAATTTATTTATTTATTTATTTTATTGAAGGTGATTAGTGGAGTCTGGCACAAAACCATTTTTACTTCCATTTTTGTCATGTAGAAAGTAGGTAAAGACTGAGAACAACAAATAGTCACAGATGTTTTTGTTAATTTACACTAATTCTCCCAAGTGATTTGGAGTTGATTTACATCTTATATTTTTCTAAAACTTTAAAAAATAATAATAATAATAAAAAATAAAAAATAAATGCTTAAATTGAATGTGGACACGATGCATGAAAGGGTTAAAAGCAATATCAAATTATTGTATTATATTATAATAATATGTATTATATTATATTTGATATATTGTATCAAATACAGTATTATAACATGAGAAATATTAGCTCAAACCTAAAAATCGGCTCAGTTTTAAAATTATATGGTTGGTAAAGAGTTGTTTCATGTTTAGTTTCAGGTTCAAGGTATGTGACAGGATGGACTTCTGGTGGTTTGTCCAGTTCGCTAGGCTTCACCGTACTCTGGTTGGCTGAAGACTAGAGGATTTTCACTGCAAAAAATGACATCTTATCAAGTGAAAATATCTCAAATCAAAAGTATTATGTATCTAGTATTATCTGTTATAAGATTACAATAAACCAAATATAAGATAATTAAAATTATTTCGAATTTCATTTCTTTGTTACGTTTTTCAAGCTTGAAATATTCTTGTTCTTGACAATTTTGATCATTTTAAGCCCTGATTTCTAGAAAGAAGCCTTGAAATTAGTAAAAAGAAAAATCTTAAGAAAAAAATAAGAAATGCTAGATAAATTTTTCTATATTGAGTATTTTTGCAGTGTTTTTAATGGGATACTGTGATGTTCAGACTGTTATGTTTAGCCACATGAACGTTTAGTTGAACATATTTACCTTAGGCTTAAACTTTGTCCAGCTCTTAAGTTCTTATAACGTTTAACCTCTGAACTAAGAAGACGACAGACTTCATTTTTCTTCACCTTGTACTTAGACATGTATCTGAACAAAATACCGATGTAGGCGTTGCTCCAGTCCTTTGCTTTGATCAGGGATCTGGCCACTCTGGCCAGGCTTGTTAGCCTCCCCCCTAGAGACCGTGAGCGGTGACAGATAACACACGCAAAGCTGCAGTCACCATAACCAGCACAAAACAAAGCACTCTAGTCAGCATATTCAACTCAAGTCATTGTTTATAGCCTTCAAATACAATAGAACTAAAATGCCAGAACAGGAGCAATACACAAAAAAACAAAAACTACAGCCTCAATACAAAGATGAAAGAAAGATAAAAAAAAAAAAAAAGACACAATATCAAATCGCCATAAATTACACTATCGTAATGTTTCAGTCACATCATTTTTCTGTTGTGGTCGACATATTTGCGACCAAATTTCTGGCTTCGCTGCACAAAAGGAACATAACTAGAGATGAATGATCATTAAAATTACTACACGTTTACAGAAGGAAATAAATGGTACTTCAGCAAAGTCAGTAAAATAGACTGTGACGCTTATGTGCTTTCCCCATAACTGCTGATTCCACTCAAACTGGCGCGCACACACACACACACACACACACACACACACACACACACACACACACAGGCCACTTTAATGGGAACACTTGTACTGTATCCCTGCTCAATTCAAGCAATTATCTAATCATGTAGAATGATTATTATAAGAGCAGAATAATGCATAAAGTCATGCAGATACAGCACAGGAGCTTCAAGTAATGTTCACATAAAGCAAAGCTCATCTCAGTCTCTGGTTGTTGGTGCCAGTATGACAGGGTGTGAGCATTTCAGAAACTGGTGGCTCCTTCGCACGCAACAGAACGTGATTGAAATTGACTGGTTGATGAGAGAGGTCAAGGGAGAATGGCCAGACCGGTTTGAGCTGACAAGAAGGTTAAATAGCCACTCTTTACAACTGCGGTGAGCAGAAATGCATCTCAGAATGCACAACCTATCAAAACTTGAAGTGGATGAACTACAACAGCATATCAAGACCATATCAAGCAGGAATCTGAGCCTACAGTAGGGATAGGTTCACTGAAACTGGACAGTTGAAGACTTGAAAAAGTCCAAAGCCTAACTTAATGAGGCAGTTGAAGAGGTATTGTATGTAGTCGATTATCAGTGAAAGGAATGAATGAAATAGAAATGAATGGAAATGAACTCTTAGAATTCAGTGCTAATGAGTTACATAACAAGGAGCTGGAAATAAAAAAAAAAATACACAAGGTTTAGTAAGTGCTTTTACCCCAAGGCTGAAGGAGCAGCCCTGTTGTTGATCTTCAGGGATGAGTCAGACACCCGGGATAGAGCATGGATGAGTGTGACACTTTGGGCTGTGTAGGGGATTGTTTCATTCTGTACTCATAATATATGCATTAGAAAGTTAACACACACAGTTTTGTACCCTTGGTGTATTAAGAATGCAGATAGATAGATAGATAGATAGACATACATACATTCAAAACTTTCTGACTGGCAGTGTATAGCTAAAGATGAGTGTAGTACACAAAGTTTCCAGAGAAACCGGACATTTCAAAGACAAGTCCTTAATCAGTTTCACAAACAAAGAGCTTCTGAGAAATATCAACTCGTTTCACCTCCTACAGCCACAGAGCCACTTTGCTTACACAGCTGATGAAGGATTTTTGTCCAAAACGTCTCTGGAAACTATATGTACTAAACTGAAATGATTTTAAACGTAGTAAAAGCTGCCCACAGCTCAGTCTTCTTGTGAATGACGGAGATATTAATAAATGATTCTGAAATAAGATACATCAGAGGTGCACTTTCCTCCTCCTGAACATCTGTCTTGTTCATGCAGTGTCTAATTCCACCATTAAACTGTCTGTCTCGCTTGTTTTTCCCCTTGTTTGCTCCTCTTTGTTTGACTATAAAACTCACAGTGTGAAAACCCGAAAAAAAACAATCTTCCATGAAAATCAGAAGAATATTATAAAGATTTGTCCCTCTGGTCACCCCTTAAAGGTTCTTTAAGACATACATAAAAGTGTGTTTCAGAAAGGGTTCCATGTAGCAGTCCTACAGGATGCAAAGAATCCAGGAAGTGAACTATCCAAAAAAAAAAAAAAATGGAGGAACACTTTTTTTTTTTTTGTATGAATTTGCAATTGTGAGATCATGTTGTGACGCATATTAACATCCTTGCATGCCTCAAGCTAATGAAATCTTCGTTAAATTGAATAGTTTGAGGTGTTATTCTGGGGTTATTCTGAGGTAAAGATGAACAGTTTGCTGAGAACAATAAGCACCGTGGTGAATGTTTAAATGGTTGCAGTACTGTGAGTGTCTAATTCTTACATCATGCCTGGGGCAAAGCGTGAAGGGAGGGTAGAGAGCGTGGGGTGGGGTGGGGGTGGGGGTGGGGGGTGGTTGGGGGCGTTTCAGAGGCTCAGACCGAGCTGAGTAAAGTATATTCTCAGTGCAGCAGCACCCGACTGCATGACTTTTATTTACACAGTGCCGGACAAAGCCACAAGGAGGGAGAGCAGAGGCAGCTCGACATGTCAGGGCGTGTGTGTGTGTCGCCCCGGGCAGTGAGCACTCTCACTGAGGCCGAGGCAGTTTCTCTCTTCTCTCTACCTCTTCCTGACTTCCTCTGTCTTCCTCCCTCTCTCCCTCCCTCCCTCCCTCCCTCTTTCTAACTACTGGCACTTTTGGAGGTGAATAAACAAAAGGCAGACTACTGTCTCATGATAATGACCTTAGTCAGCCTAATAAAAAGCAGCAGACAGGACAGGGGCTACTTGGCTCAAGCGGTCATGGAGTGGTTGGTGATTATAATCTTAGGAGTATGTATTATGATCTTATGTACATCATCGTTTGTGACAAAAATCAATTGGACCAAATTGTACTAGGTTAAACAGAAACTCCCTTTGACTGCACAGAAACTCAAATAAAAGTTATGCACAAACAATTAGCATGCAGCTGAAAGCCCACACCATGCTTGAGTAATTTCTCTTTGCCACTGAGCCATTAGTACATCTTTGTTTTCTCCGCGATGTAAAGTGCAGCAGAATAAACCGAGGCAAACCATAGGCAGAATGACTGATCACGTTAAAATGATTTTGATGGTCTGTCAACTGTTGGCGCCTTAAGTCAACACACACAGCATTGTCTGCGGTTGTGTAAGGACAGGGTTAATGTCTCAGGATGTGTCTCAATGCCATGAGTCACCTCAGTCCCTTTTTTTGTGAGGTGGGTTTCAGCAGCCTGTAAACAGATAGTCATCATATCTGTATCACACGTGCTTTGGCTCCTAGATGTCTGTCTGACATTTTTTTTTTCCCCCTCCTTCACCTGTGTTCACTTACTCATGTACACAAAGGGATCACCGTGACACACTGCCGCTCATAATCATAGAGATAAGATCCCTATTATAATACGGCCTCGATTTTTGCCTGCCATTATACGCCAGTTAAGATGACGAGGGCATCAGGTTTGCCGGAGTGAAGTGCTAGCACAAATAAAACGAGACAGACAAAGAACAGTTACCATGCAGAGACGTATAGTGTCGCACAGCTTGGAAGTCACACAACTTCCTGTGTTTTTTCTTTTTGCCGAGTCATGGGAAAGGGAGGGGTCAGGAAGAGACGTGGTGTACAGGTTCTTCCTTATTATTTCTGATTCAGGCTCACATACTGACACAGTGTTATCTCATAACCGCTTCACTGCTCATCTGTTAAACAACTTTTTCTTTTTTTTCTCTCTCTCTCATTTTGACCAGTAGCTGAACAATGCAGTGGAAAAGGGGCCACTTATATATATAAATATAAGACTTTTGTTCATGTTCAGAAATGATTCACCTGAAACCAAACTACATTCAATTGTTTTTTTGACATAGTCGTTAAATTGCCCAAATTAGTTCTGAAGGCTGCTTTTACTTCTACGTGAAACTGTAAAATAAGAAAACTTTCACTCGAGTGTGGTTTTCAGACAATTCTCCCCAGCCAGTGCCTAATAACGCCAAAACTAAATTTTCCACCTGCATACGAATTCAGATCTTTTAATGGCTTAACCTTCAGAGACATTAGCTCTGTGTTTTCCCTTAGATGACAGGCCACCAAGATATGCCAAGTTGCTAACCTAAAGCCACTTCCTAATTTTTAATTTTAGAGTTTGTGTCAAACGCAAAGGAGACTTGAGTCACACAGTGACTCATGAAGCCTGCTGTGCAACACAGGTGACCATTTCATCAGATTTCCTTTGAACCAATCAAATCATCAGTTTTGTAAGATGCAGCCTTATTTTTTTTTTTTTTACAATGCAAACAGTCAGTTATCATTTTCCCCATGCAAATGAATCCAAATCTAAAGTCTCATGATGGAAATAAACCTAAAAAAAAAAAAAAACACAGGAATTATTATATAGCATAAGAAGTCAGTCAGGACAAAGAGTTACAAATGATAAGAATTACATAAAAAAATTATTCAACAACAGCAGACTTATAAATAAGGACATTTGTCCAGTGAAAGAACATGTAAATACATGCTTCGAGATCTGAGTGGGAGGAGAGAGAGAGAGACTTTCACCATTGCTGGAAACCTGGGACTGGCCACAGTGTGAAAATAAATACTCTTTTCTAGCAAATCCTATGAATGTCCAGATACGGGATGGGAAGATGAAGTGACAATTAAAACAGGAACTGCAAAAATTCACAGTTGTCAAGCGTGTGAGGTTTAAAAACATAAACATATTAGATTTCCATAGGTTCTGGCTCATTGTAATCCTGACAATCAGTCGCACGAACGTTCCGTAAAATGATTGTGATTTAGACTCAGTTTCTCGTGTTGGCATCATTAATCCTGGACCATTTGGCCATAAAGCATTTACATAAAGCATGTAGCACTGTAATTCTAAACCAATCATGATTATTAAATCAAGACCTTTGGCAGAGTAAATATACTGAGAACATGGAATATTAATTTGTTAGCTTTTCACATAAAGTATGTCTGTCAACTGGCAACGCTTGAAATCAACACATAACATTGTAGTTTTAAATATCATAATGCATTATGTACTGTGTACAACATACACACTGTATATGTATATCTACAGGGTGTCCCAAAAGTCTCCATACATGGGGGAAATGAACACTTTTTTTTCGAAAAGCCTGGAAGTGTTGCACACCAACCCGAGAAGTGGACGTCCATGAACATGGACTGACGAAGACACAACCGACGTGGTGCTGGCAAACATAGTCCCCTCTGTATGGAGACTTTTGGGACACCCTGTATATGACTGTAGACTCTATACAACTGCATAATGGTCCCTCACTATGGAACTACGTGTTTCCTCGAACCTGAAAGCAAATTTACATGTTGAAGGTATACTGTATCAGCATTTATTCTGTCAATAACACCCCCCAACATCATCATCATCATCATCATCATTATAATACACTGGGAAAAAAAGCTAATTGAATTTACTTGATTCAAATGTGTACATCAGTTCCACAAAAATAAAATTACACTCTCCTTGAACGTGATAATGTTAACTTCATTGACTAGCTTTAACACAGTCTTGGAGTGTTAATGTTAGTGGAGTTTTCACGATCCCGTTTTGTACAGCCAACATGATTTGATCATGTATATTCAAAGGCCTAGAATAAAATCTAATCACTCCACACAGTCACCCAAACTCAAGAGCAAACCCAGGACCCTGTAGCTGCGAGGCAGCAACGCTACCCGATGTGCCACTGTGCCGAGACTACAGAACGTGATTCGTTCATTTACATTTATGGCATTTGGCAGACGCCCTTATCCAGAGCGACTTACAATGATCTCATTTATGCAACGGAGCAGTTGAGGGTTAAGGGCCTTGCTCAAGGGCCCAGCAGTGGGAACTTGGCGGTGCTGGGACTTGAACTCTCAACCTTCCGATCAGGAGTCCAACGTCTTAACCACTGATGTTAATACTAGGTCAACAGATCACACTCTCTCTGCGTAAGCCAAGCTAGCAGATTAGATTTTTGTTTAAATTAAATTTAGTGTATGCAACGAAATCATGTTCTGATGAGAAACTAAATATTTTTATGTAAACTATGCATGAGATTTTCTCTTAAATCTGACTGACCACATGTTCACTTTTTTCTGTATAATGATAACAGTAATAATAATAATAACAAGAAGAAGAATCCTGTGTCAGCTGTGCTAGTTATATACGTGTTATATTTGAGATAAGTATTGTATTTATTGAATTTCTGATGATTTTACAGCTCTATGTCTCACCATTTAAAAAAAGTTTTTTTTTTGTGATCAAAAGTAGATTAAATGTTTTTAAGTGAAATTAAGGTTCCAAAAGTGTAACCAGGGAAAAAGTATTCAGACACAATTTTAAA
This sequence comes from Pangasius macronema, assembly GCA_037577455.1. Classification (NCBI taxonomy): domain Eukaryota; kingdom Metazoa; phylum Chordata; class Actinopteri; order Siluriformes; family Pangasiidae; genus Pangasius; species Pangasius macronema. The sequence continues at coordinate 23,660,641 of CM074947.1, forward strand.
AGATATACTGTGTATATGTAAAGGTTACAGAAAATTAAATCAAGTTTTAGATTTAAATGCTGCAAAAGATTTTGCAAATTGTGCTTGAAGTAATTACTAAAGATGTTGCTACTGATTGAGAAAATTTCACGCAACTAGTAGCAATCACGGTGAAGGTAGAAAAGCTTCTTCAGGGACAACA
>CM074947.1:23667382-23692296 GCA_037577455.1 Pangasius macronema
TGTTTCTCTCTCTTTCTCTCAGACACACACACACACACACACACACACACACACACACACACACACACACACACACACACACACTCTCACTTTGATGGGCATTTGTTAGAGCTGAAAAGGTTAAAGATTTTCCAACGAAACTGAGTGGGTTGTGAAAGAACATGTTTGAGACTAAAATTTCCCCCGAGTGTGTCTAATATCATCTAAATCAGTTTCAAAATGATTCAGTATTTATTTATATAAAAACAACTACAAGACACTTACCATTTATCAATATATGTCACCGAAAAACTAAATTAGCCGTGAAATTTCAAATGCCAGTTCATTTCCCCTGCCGAAGATCACCATTCCTTTTCCCAGTCCCAACATTTCACCATATTCAATTTAGTTCTTGGATGTCCTTACAAAGCCGATGGTTTATTAAATTGAATAATATTAATTTGGTGGTCGACAACATGATAGTTTCATATTCTAGTGTTTTAAAGTACTTTTTAAAGTCCATTTGTATACCTCTTTCATTTCTGAGTAAGCACCTTAAAAACAGATAGGACTAGAAATCTATTTATTTCCATGTCATGATATGAAATACACACACACACACACACGCACACACGCACACACACCTGCTGTTTTTTTTTTTTAAATTAGTCATTTGAAGATGACAGAAGCGCACGCAGAAGTGTGTTTGATGGCTCCGTGGTTAAGCGCAGAGTAAAGGGCCGTGGCCAGCGCATTTGTTCTACTCAATCCTGCTTCATCAGGATCGACAGAATAACAGTGGAGTCCAGATGAAGCACACAGCAAACATTACAACTGCAATTAGGTCTTAAATTAGAGCACAGACAATGCAGTTGCTGTGTGTTGTTGTGATACAACACACAGCAGGGGAGGAAATGCAACCAAACCCTCATTTGTGTTATTTCATTCGAAATGGAGCTTTTCGAACAAACCTTGCTTTGTTTTTCGTTTGATCAGTATCACACAATTTTATTCAATAACCTATCAGGATCTGCTGCTACAAATGCCTCCTTTCACAGACATTACTGCATATTGTTGGGGACCATTTTCTTTTTTTTTAACCTTCCCCCCACAAAAACTGAAGATGAGTAAAAAGGGAATTATTTAAAGAATTTCAAAGCAATACGAAGCCATGCTGGTGTTCGTACAATATTTAATAATAAACCGTAGATTGAAATTCGATGTTCTGTTTTGAGTGGCTGCTGATAAGTTACACCTACACGCAGACGCAGTGACAATCAATAGTGAAACTCTCACAAACAACAAAGATGAAATCTCCACGCATGTCATCTACTCTTACTCATAACTTCATAAACCGTACAATTTAATCACACATTTTTAAATAGTCATGCCTAACCTAACTAGTAACAGTCATTATATAAAAAATAAATAAATAAATAAAAAAGAACAAAGAGCTTCAGAGCTGGATTACATTCAGTGCCTGAAAAACAGTGCTACTAAACTCTACCTGTTGTGCTGGGAGGTGTGTTGCAATGAGAAAATATGATGTGGTGAGGATGAAGTTTTACAGAAATATTTCAAGTAAAATTGCACCTGCCTAATTAAAAGTATACTGGTTTGTATAGCTAGCATTAACTGTGAATTAGACAGATTAAGGGTTTCAACTAACAACAAAGAAAACAAAAGCAAAAAACAACTAGAAACAAACTAAATCAACAGTGTCCATTTTGTGCAACATTTAATTCTGTTTTTTTTTTTTGTGTGTGTTTTTGTGCCTACCATTAACCTCTTGTCTGTGCGCAAAGCAGCAAGCAGCACACAACCACAGGTGGGAGTACTGATATACTTGGTGAGATACAAAACACACACACACACACACACACACACAGACACACACACACACAAACACATACACTTAGACATATGTAGACATACAGACAAAAAGGCTGAAAGTTGAAAGGTTGAAAGACTTCTGAAAAGTGAAAGATACATATCATGATATGTATGTTTTTTCATGTGTTCTTTTTTTCCCCCTTTTGAAATAGATGAACCAGAATGAACCAGAATGAACAGCACTCATAAACAGTGCCTTTATGAAAAATATAATACGGCGCATTCATGGTCATTATTTTAGTGTATAAACTAAGAGCACCGATCTTAAGGCAGCCAGTTGTGTGTTTTTTTTTTGTTGTTTTTTTTTAAATTGTGTTGGAAACATACGCCCACCTCGTGGCTTTTGAGCCGACTAATGTTAAGGCAGCATGGTCAAAACAAAATAAGAAGTTTGTGATAAGCAATAAGCCACAAAAAAACCCCTCAGTGATCTGTAATTACAAATGCAGAAAACTCACATCCCTGTTAAATGAAGAGTTCTTTGCTGAGTCAAATACAATCTATTTGTATAGTACAGTTGCATAGTTGTATAGTTTGTATTGTATTTGTATTGTTCTGCAGTCATGTGCATGGAGTTAGGTCATCCTGGTGTTAAGAGCTTTTTAGATTTCTGTTTTAGCAGTTGACAAATGCATTTTTATTAAGTATGTCATGTGCCTGTTTTCATCACCAACTGAAAACCCAGTGAGAATCCATTACACACAAACCATAAAATCTACGAATAAAATAATACAAAACAAATAAACATTTCACAACCTGCAGAGGTTCGAAGAATGTTTGTCTTAATACAAAGATGATGAACTTAAACATGAACAAAATTACGCCCGAAAATCAAAACTGAGAAGCTTGTGGTTTTCTGAAAAAAAAAAAAAAGGTCATGCATATTATGGGCTGTTCAATATTTGAGAAGGATTCAACATTTCTATGTGGCATTTACACATCCTATGTTTCTACTTGGCATCTCAACATTCAAATTCAGCCCACGCTATCTCTTCCCTCTCACACACACGCACACAACTCACACACACGCACACACTCACACACACACCTTTTTCATTGCTCATCCTGAAACAGTATTTTAACTGTTCATATATTATCAGGCAATTGTCATTGTGTAAGCGCGCTTGCAAACTTAAAAAAATATATATAAACTATCTAAGTAGACATATTTCTTTTTAAAATGGTGAAAAAGTCAGTACACACGGAAAACCTTACAGCGACTGGTTGAACTCTTGCAGCTGGGCAAGCAAAAGGTTAAAGGTCACAGCTGTTAAATAGGCCACACTGCTCCAAACAGTCTCCCAAATGAAATTACACAGACCTGATTGAGAGTCTAAAAATGACCTTAAATGAATAAGACAGTGTTCTGTCCTAAAAATACTTTCATGGCAAGAGATTTAAGAAACCCAATGGTGAGAGATGACAACTCTGTAATTCTGTATTTCTCGGTGTAATTGTCTGTTATTTTAGCTCTTCACACTTTTAGTAATTGCAAAAAGTTTATCATTCATGGAAAGTCAGTACATAAAATGTCACCCATCATTAAATGTCACATCACCCACTGTCACAACCTACTATTACAAATGTGTATTTAGGGACTCATGAAGCTTGGGAACCATTTTTCCAAGAATGTGATTTTTCCATATCATGAATTAAATAAGGTCCTTGGCTCAATTTCCTCATTCAAAGCAGAACTCGATGCGCTATTAAATTCTGCAGTGTGGAAGTCCACTTTAGTTTCACTCTACCTCAGCGACGTTTGACGATATTCAGCTTTTAAAGATGAAATCGTCTCACGTCATCGTTAATGTCACTCTCTTGTTTTCACTTGCAATCACATTTGAGTAGTTCAGTCAGACCTGATATTACTGGCCTGCTATAGCTATAACAGCCTACTTTACTACTTAACTAAAATGTCTGGCACAGTGATGAAATTATTTTGAAAAATGTTGTACGTTTCAACTGCACGTATTGTTTCTAACATGGCTCAAATGATGACTGCGCAAAAAAACTATACCAAAAATGTATCAAGAACACAACTGAGGACAAGATTTACAGAAGGCTACCAAATGATACCACTTCCATCATGAACTCTGCCCTTTTTTTTTTGACAAACGGTGATTTTTCCATTACAATGTCAATAAGTGCTTGATTCACCATCATCTTCCTGTTCACATGGGGTTATACGCTAGGGCACAATTGTTATTTTTCTATTCACTGGTACGTACAGCTTCCCTTCACATGCTTGTTAGTCATACTGTTACCAAAGATTGCAAGACAAGCAAAGATAACAATTTTGAATTTCCTGTTTGCTGTAAATTGACCAATTCCCAAACTCCCAAAATACAACAGTGCAAATAACAACACAACTTTTAGAGATTTCACAGTCTACATTTTGTCATTGAATTAATCGCTCATGCCTAGAGTACTGGAACCTAACAATACTTAACTATAACATGGCTTCAACAGGCTTTGTTCTGAAGTCCATGGTATATACTCCTGGGCAAAAGAAAAGGCACAAGCCCAAAATGGTAAACAAATATTAAACTTTTAATGTTCTTAACAACATAAAAGAATTATGAAGAATTAAGAATTAATTAATGATTAAACAAATAGATAAAGGAACCTAGTATGGGAGTAATGGGTCTTTTAAGAGAAAACAGAAAATATCCCAGAAGATATTTTTGGAAAATTTTGTACATCCAGACATATGTTAGTTCGAATTGTAAATCAAATATCAAACATTTTAATCATTATCGCGATTACCTTTGTGTACAAGAAGCCTATAAAAGTGAATTTCCCTGTTTCTAGCTTTTCCCAACCAGCAAAGGTAAACGAGAAAATGGTGGCTCAGGACATCTCAGGAGTGCATTTGTTTCATTCTTGCTAATTTTCTGACCAGTGACTTGTTATTAAGACAATTAAAAGCTTAACATTTGCCATTTTGGGCCCTTTTTTTGCCCATGTATATTTGAGATAGATAATTACATAATCTTAAATCTTTTTTGCAATTAGCTGTTTTAGTGAAGTACAAAACTAATGACTAAAAGAAATAAATGAAATAAAAGACCATGTTTTGTCAACCCTTCTACCCGATGATGATGAATGACACCATTAGGTACTGCATGTTCTCACAGACTCACACACACACTCTTACTTCTGCTTGAATGCACAAATGACAACCAAACAAAAACAAGTACATATAAAATATGATTATTCCACCGTATGATTACACTCAGACATAATGTAGTGTTAAAAGACAATTCAGTGATCAAAATGATCAAGTAACATAATAAACATCATTAGTTCTAATGTAATCCAGGTTCCTCGATGCAGATAACTTTAATCAAGCCATACCTCTAAAATGCAGAGCAAATTATTTCCATCAACTTCATTCTCTTATTAGGAAAACAGTACTCACTACAGAGAGTGAAAGTAGCTACTAGTGCTACTGACTGAATCTTGTATGATGGAGAGAGAGAGAGAGAGAGAGATAAAAACACAGACAGAAAGATAACAGGTATTCATGCTCAATTCGCGGAGTACAGCTTGTAACATTAACAAACAAGGCCGGGGTTAGTTGAGATATAAACAAAGGAAAATATTCAACCTGTACGCCATAAAACATCAATATTCTATCAAAGCAAAGGCATAAAGATTAACGTCCCGCAAGCATTTGTAAGTCATAGCCTATATTTTAGCTTTCTCGTCACATAATTTCATGCCTGTACACTCCTCTGTCTGTACAGTGAAAGCTACATAATTTCATGTCTAAATTTAAAGTCTGTTGTCATAAACAATACAGCTTTGTCACAGAGAAGTCAAAATGTATGCTACCCACTGGACAAATACAAATTTGATTTTTTTTATGTACTGCAATGAAAAGGTGTACACACACCACACTAACTTTCGTATTACCGTCCTCATGCCTATGAGTGATGTGACAAAAAAAAATAGTATTCCAAAGAAAATTTTAACTTAGAAGAACTTAGAAGAGCATCTGAGGTATTTTGGGGTATTATTTCATTACTTTATGAAAGGAAAAAGGGCAAGCCAAGAAGGAAGCAATATACATTCCTGAGCAAAAAAACAGGGCTAAGCCTAAAATGGCAAATATTAAGCTTTTAATGGTCGTAACAACAAATCACTGGTCAGAAAATTAGCAAGAATGAAACAAATGCACTCCTGAGACATCCTGAGCCACCATTTTCTCATTCACTTTTGCTGTTTTGGGGAAAAGCTAGAAACTGGGAACTTCACTTATATAGGCTTCTTGTACACAAAGGTAAAATCATGATAATGATTAAAACATTTGATGTAAAATTCAAACTAACGCATGTCTGGGTGTACAAAATTTTCCAAAAATATCTTCTGGGATTTTTTTTCTTAAAAGATTAGTCCTTATTTGGTGATCTGCCACACCTGATATAGCCCATCAAGGGCCACAAGGCTTCAACATTTAAAGAAATCATAAGGAAAAAAGTTCTCTCAAACTAAGTTCCTTTATCTATCTGTTTAATTCTGGCTAATTTTCTGACCAATGATTTGTTCTTAAGACCATTTAAAGCTTAGTCTTTTGCCATTTTGGGCTTGCTACTGTTTTGTTTTGTTTTTTGCCCAGGAGTGTAGCTCAGGCATTTTGTCAGTCATCATTCTGATCTGAATAACCAACAAAAATGAGGCCTCATACACACATTCTAAACACATAATATATATGTCACAAATTTTTCTATACTAATTACTCAAGTAAAAACTCCTTAAAACGACATGAGGAAGAAACATTGAGACGAACCAGACTCAAAAGGGAATCCATCCTCATCTAGGTGACACCGGATAGTGCAATTCTAAATAAATCCCTTCTATGACTATGTACTACATGGCCAAAATGTGCAATTGTGTAACCACGAAAATTCAATACAGTTTTCACATGAAGTCTGTCTAGTTACGAAGTTATGTCCAGTGGATACCATTAAGGACCTATAATGGTAATGGTAATAGTTTTAATGGTTAGCTGATGGTTTGTAATAGTCTTTGTAGTGGAAACCATTAGAATTTCTGTTTCTATTTTTTTCAACAGGGGTAGTAAATGATCGAATTAAGACACGTTATAATATTCTTGTAATCAAAGAATTCAAAACTTTTAACCTGACACAAAAAAATTAAATAGTGGAAGTAATATCACATCATATCATATCATAGCATATCATATATTAAAGCACATATTAACTCTCACATCAGTACACAGTTTGTTATTTGTGTGTGTGTTTCTGTAATCATTGTTTACACTAGAAATTACAGATGTGTATATATATATATATATATATATATATATATATATATATATATATATATATATATATACACACATACATATATACATACATACATATATACATACATACACACACATTACTATTTTATATTATATTATATAGGCTATTTAATAATGAACATGACATTTGCATTGCTATGAAATCAGAAGAGATAAGCTGGGACTCACAGTCTCCTACCGACTCACATAACAGAGCTAGCCTGCGTGTGGAAAAACTTCTTTAAACAGCTTGACCTTTCTGTTTTTAGCGCCTGTAATTGACTGAAAGTGGTAACTGGGTCTGAAGCAGACATTAAACATGACTGGTGTAATACATTTGTACAGGTACATTTCATTTCATTAGCAACATGTCGAACAGTAAACATGGCCTATAGTAAACATGACACATGCTACAGTAAATTAGCCACCTTTCTCCATACAACAAAATTAAACTGTTAAAGAAGCCTGGGCTGCTCTGTTTTTGCTATTCACAAAGGAAATGATGGAAGTTTATTTCTATTATCTATGGAATTTTACTCTGATTTAAGACATGTAAAAATGTCTTAAGTCCCAAGACAATTCCACACAGAAGATTATTACTACAGAGGAGTATGATAATACACTGACTTTGTGTAAAACACAATGTGGTTGTTTTTATCCACCCTCACATGAAGAAAGCACTAGAGTCAGCTCTATACTGTCAAATTAACTCCCACATTTAATGTCAACTGATATACTAAAATAAATACACTGCCAGCAATGGTCCGTATACACTACATATACTAAATGTACAACAATCACAAATGAACAGAGAAATTCACATTCAAATAGCCAAATAAAGCACATATGAGACTCAAAAATCTAAGTCATGTTTATCATATGTGGTGGACTAATGACAATAGTTAATAGCCCACATCATATACATGAGCATACATATTTGTTAACTTATGGTACTAAATGACATACATACATACATACATAACATAAATAGTGTCCACATTTAACGTATTAAACCTCTCAAATAGGCCTGTTTTACAGTCATTTTCCATAACATAGCTATTTATTCATCTAATGGTTTATGGTAAGTAAGTATTTATGGTCAGAATACAAAAGGGTCTAAATTTTAAGCTTTTTAAAATGAATTCTAGATCATTGTCAAATAATAATAATAATAATAATAATAATAATAATAATAGAATAAAAGTAATAATCTGACAGAGATGAGCTTCATTTTGCTATTTTGCTAATCCACACAAATATTGTGCTGTATTACAATAATTAAAGTGCTCGTGTAATCCCTTTTAGCGACAAATGCTGTCAAATGAGAGCCTGACTGTTAATAAGGGAGCTATTAATTATGTTAATTAGACTAGGTTATATAAGATGAGATAGCATATATTCATATTTTTGCGTATTTCAAAATTGGGTGACTTATAGTGAAGGGGAAAAAAACCCAACAACAACAACAACAACAAAAACGCCGTGTCTGTTGTCTCACTGAGGAAAACACAGCGTGTTGATTAGTTTAGAAACGCTGCCCCCTAGCGGTGAGCNAGCCTCTAGCAGGAACACGTGAACGGGAATGCACATGCGAAAACAAAACAACCCTGAAACAGCACCTACTCATGAACCAAAAAAACAAAATTGCTCATGAATGAATATTCATTGTTCATTTCTTGCAGGTCTAGCATTTCCATGTAATGGGAAAAAAATGTAGAATTAAATCTACATTTCACAGTATGACTACAGAGTCTAACAACAGAAAATAATACTATATTATTCTTTAGCTCACAGCTGTATTGTATCGCAGTGTAAAGTAGGTTACATATAATGTAATCTGTTTTTGTGTGGAAGATGGTTTCTACTAAGCCTTTACTAACTCCCAACTCTTACTTCATTGACACTACTATACAGATACCATAGAACTGCCTTCCTCTAAAAGTGAGTATAATTTAAGCTGCACTGAGCATTTTATAAATCCAGTAGGTAAGTACTTAGGTGTAAAAAATAAAAATAAAAAAATAAAAACACTATGTAAAATTAATCATATCAGTATCAGGGGTAAAATGTAGGAATAAAATTGTTCAGGGTTTATTCTGAACAGGTAAGAATTTAGCTGTCAAGGAGGATTAGTGCCAGTATACTGTAAGCAAGAATCATGCAGCTCTGTTTTTCTTTCACTCGAAAATCCTCCTCTAACTGTTTTTATTGATAATAAGATATTGCACATAATTAAAATAAGTAAATAGGATAAAGGGAAAATAGAAAATGGATTACTTCAGTGATGGAAAAAGTAAAACAACAGCAACAACAACAACAACAAAAAGAACCGCCTCAAAAAAAATAGGTACAGTGTAATGTTTGCACTTTAAAATGTGCCACAATAATGTAGGAGTTTCATATTGTCTTACAAACCTCCTGAGTTTAGTCAGATGTGGTCAAATATAAAGCATCGGTTTTTTCAGTGCCAGAAACACATTGTTAGTAACTGCTTTAATACGTGACAATGCACAACAAAGTATCACCGCAGAATTCAAAAGGGAGGCATGTTTGAAACAGAAATACTGTAGTAATTCTCAACAAAAGATCACTGATTTAAATAAAAGCAAATGAATCCACTGGTGGTTCAATCTCTAGTCACAAATTAGTGAAAAAAAATACTATTTGAAATAACTAACACCAGACAAATTATTAATTAAAAATTCATTTACATAAAAGTATGTCAAAGTGCATTTTGGTACAAGATGCTTAGCAGGCAGGCAGCTAGTAGGCAATTAGTTGTTTGTTCTGGGAGAGATAAAAATCTCTGCTGAGCATGTCCCAGAAGGGAAAACAAAATAAAACTAAATAAAAGCAACTAAAAATAAATACATTGGTTAAATCATGTAGTATTTACCATGATACAAAAGGAGCAATCTGTATTAATTCTATTCAATGATGAGAAACATTTATAAGCAGACCAGATCATGAGTATAAATGTTTTGTTTTGAAAAAAAAACCTCTAGAACAAAAGATATTTGTCAGTATAATTTCTCAAAATGGAAATTAATACTCACAACTTCTAAGACACACACAACTATGCATATGTACTGAACATAAAAGCACCAAGTAAAGGTGACTGTCTATATCAAGTTCGATCAGCACAGCACCTAACAACAGTTTCCTTTCACCTCAAGAATCTCTCCCAGCCCATTACACACACGGCCACCACGATCAGGTATTATCAATACCAGTGTGTCAGAGGTATTACAGACAAAACTGAAGTCTTAATTTCTCCAGACTGTTCCTGTAATTCCATATATTGATCATCACTTCTTTACACTTGCGAATAATAAGCTTTTGTTTTTAGCATTTGCAGTTTGCAGTTGAGCTGACTCAAAGCACAACCCTCGTTTTGGGCCTTGACCACCCACACCCACACAGTGCATCTGACTTATGTGTCAGCAACCTTATTTGAACCTGGTGACTTCTTCGAGAAAATTTGCTGATTCTTACCAACATTACAAAGAAACATGCAGAAATGACTATCAGCTACACAAACAAGAATTTGTTTAGTTCACTATGACCATAAATAAGACTGAAACCTGACTTAGATGATCAAACAGGCAATTTCTTAGTCATGTTATACCAGATCTGATACCGATACTGCTCTTTTACCTGTGACATTAAAATGACATTTCAAAATCGTTGCCTTATTTCATATTTACCAGAAATTTCAGCTAACAATAAAATCAGGCAGTAAATTTTGTTTTGGTCTGTTTCCATGAAATTACTGTAAGTGGGGCCATGTTCTAGCTTATTTGCCACAGTATAATATATATAATAGAATTTATATAAGATACAATTTATTAATGATTGTATTTAGTACTTTACTGTTATTAAAAGTAATAGTAAGGTTAAATTTTTTTTTTACCTTACATCCATGACAGTTCGACACAAAAGTATATCTACATATAAAACTAAAAAATCTGCATAGAAGTAAATAGTATCTGTATGTTCTAAGCTTTTTAAGTGATTTTGAATTCAAATATATTAAATATTAAACTGTAAAAGACTTGCCTCAATTTCTGTAAATCGGCACGAAATAACTTTATGTACCGAGTTGACTCTAACAAATTAATAACAATCAAAGTGCCAGAATCAGTTTGTGTGTTGATCAGTGCTTGTACACTGTACTGCCTGTTTTTTGGTTATACAAAATATTGGCATGAAATACATGATATAAAAGCAAACTACCAAAAGCAAAATTTAGTGGTCAGTTATGGTTGCCATAAATGACGTGTTGCCTATATGGTGGTCAGATATGTTCAGAAAATGACGTGGTGCCTGAATAAAATGTACAGTTCAGCAAACAAGTGAAATTAGAAAGAGGCTGGTGAAGCATAACTAAAAACCAAAAAAGGCTAAACTATTTTTTAATAGATAAGGAATTGTTTCAGATCAAGATTATATCAGACTTGTAGCATGGATTTGGCATAATGGACACTGTATATATAGAAGTATGTAATTTCTTACCTTTTGCCACTAACTCCTGTGTCTGATAGTAATACATCAAAATATTTATAGTCAATTTCTAATCTGAACTAACCATATTATAGCCGTGAGTGTTTTTTTTAAACAAATAAATAGCTAAAGAATTCTTCAGTCTACATTCTAGATCTACATGAGTTATTAAGGGAGTTTTTTGCTGCTGGGTGCTGAGTCATCTGTGTCATGGCTGCCCACACACAGCCCCACGCAGCTTTGCTCAGTGAGATCCCGGGCCAGCGGTTTGCACAAATGTCTCAAACCTTCCTCGTTTACAGTAAACGGTACCAGTGTGGGGTATTTGCCTCCATGAAGGGGGTATTTGAACCGCGCCATGCTCACTGACATCAACGTGTCACTGAAATATACACAAGAAAACGTGTAGAGTACAATATTACTCAGATCCTCTAGAATGTCTGTTCTGTTGCCCTTAATTTTTGATGTCTGTACAAAGTGGAGTAGGCGAAACTTGTCTTTGCTACTAGCTGAAACAGATTTGAAACTCTGAATTGAAAGGAAGTAGCCAAGCTGCCATTGCATGAGCAAACCCAATCTCATGCAACATATGCAATAATCCAATAAGTGAGACAGATGTAGATGGATTTCATGAGTTGCTACAAAAAAATAAAAATAAATTAAATTAAATAAGAGCACCTACCGGTTAATCCTGCCCCTGTCCTAATATTTATTGTTCACAATTTTTCTTACAAGGTGGCTTGTGTGAATCCTGACGGATTTGCAATCATGAGGCCATGCTGAGTTTACATGAGATCACACAGCCCTCCCCATACGGCGAATATCCTGAACTAAAGATAGACTGGAGGCGGGTTCTCCATTTTTCCCACAATGGAGTAGAGGACAGATCAAGAGCCTCACTGGGAAAACCAAGAGGTCAGATGGGCTTCCTTTTTCGTCACAGACTCAGCAAAAAGCATCTGTACAATAACTTTTCTTTTGTGGAAAAAAAAAATGATTCAGTATTTTTCTTTCGTTTTGATCTTGAAAAATGCATTTCTTTGCTGTTCTATCCTAGTTAATAAACTTGAGGTAATTACTAGCAATGTAAGTAAAGTAGATGTAAAAGCTTCTGAATCAGTGGAAACTTTGCATTAAAAATGCATATACATATAAATAATCAGAATGTTGACTGTCTGTTACTCTTACAATAACCACAGGTCACTGCAAGGGGTTACAGTGGAACTGGAGCTTATCCCGGGAGCACTGGGTGGGAATGCACCCTGGACTGGATGCCAGCCCATCACAGGGTTACCATGCACACACACACACACACACTAACACCTCAAGGCAATTTGGTGTAGCCAATCCACCTACCTGCATGTTTCTGGGAGGTGGGAGGAAACCCAAGCAGACATATGCAAAGCAAAACTCTGCACAGACACTAACCCAAGCATAGGACTGAACCGGAGATCCTGGAGCCGTGAAGCAGAAACACTAACGAATGTGCCACCATGTGCCACCTACTGCAGAATATTTTTACTGGATTCGTATTCATAACCGAGTTTTGACTAACCTCAATTTAAAAGGCAACTCATCACACATTGGGCATAAATTGATGACCTACAGTTGCAAGAATATTATGAAATAGTGAAATCTTGTGCCAAATGCCTATTGTCTTAAAATAAACCTGCGCGCATATCCACTGTTGTGCCAGTACGGATCATAATCTTACGCACAATGCAAAATTGCACTGTTATTGTCCTATTGCAAACTACAACGTTCCAAAACACTTACAGCAGCAAACGCTTCACACTGATTCATTCACCGATTCACTCACTGATTCGCTCACTGATCATCAGCCTCCATTCAAGTAGTATTGATCATGTACTGACTTACCATTCTGATCTTCATTCTCCTAGAAGTCATAAAGACAGTACTGAACAAACCTCCTATAAGAAAGAAAAAACAGCTTGTTTCCTCCCCCACATTCACACACACCCATCTCAAAGGACCAGAGGGATCCAGATGAGTCAAAAAAGCTAGAGTGGAAGGTTAACAGAATGGAACGCGCATAAGGCGCTGACACACCAACCACGGCTTCCTCTCCCCCACATGCCTCTCATAACTCCACAGATGACTGGCCAAGTTCCCACAGCAGTGCAGGGGAGGCCTGAGCGGACCTCTAACACCAAAGGAACACAATCTAACCCTTGACCAAGATGTGTGTGGGCATGTGACTGTGTTTGTAAAAGAGAACGACTGAGTTAAACTAAACCAAAAGTCTTCTAACACTTCCTACACAACATCCCAGACAACTAGGAACCCATCTTGAGCTTTCTAGAATAATGGAGGGGGAAAATGGCTTGTTTGTTTTAGAGGAAAGGTCATAAAAGGCACAGGCACTGGATATGACGTAACACTGCTTTTCAAGTTGGAGTTTGTGGAAGCATGAAGTCCATGGGAAAAAATCAAGTTCCTCCTACGCAACCATTGCAAGCATGTACATTCTGGTTTGCTCTGGTCTTTTTCTTTGTTGAGTCAAATCAGATTGTAAATCTCGACAATTTTAGGGTACTTTTTTCCAAAAGGTAGGACGTATACAAAATATACCGAAGATCTAGTTCTTATTAACCCACTAAAACTACATACAGTGCAAGTTTTCCCTAGGAATAGATTTACCGCATGGTTTCTGTGCATCTTCTCCTCGTGTCTGTGTGGGGTTCTCTTCACAATTTTGCGTTTCTCGATTTATTCTTCTCAGTATCGTTCCAATTTTAGTATACGTGCTGGCTTCCTCCCACCTCCCAAAAACATGCCAGTAGGTGGATTGGCTGTGCTAAATTGCCCCTAGTTGTGAATGAGTATGTGAATGTGTGTGTGTGTGTGTGTGTGTGTGTGCATGGTGCCCTGCTATGGACCGGAGTTTATTTGTAAAATGGTCTAATATCATTTTAATGATGCATTCCTGCCTCATGCTCTATGTTCCCAGGATAGGGTCAGTGAGTGAGAGCGTAAATTTGTCTGTGAATTTCTCAGTAGCTATCCAACTAGCTAGCTATGACTGTCTATCAGTACAATTTTATGCACCATATCATTCCTTCTCAAATACAGACAGAAATGTGTAAAACTTAACCGCTTCTACAGATTCACTGATGACCATGGGTCTGTTTTATAAGCGAATAATATCTAAGAAAGGTACTACTAGCAAGTCAAAAATAACTGGAGAGAAACACAATGAATAAAGTCGTACTTTCAAACACCTCTGTCATTTTAAAGGTGCAAAGGCAAACCTACTGATCCAAATGAAATGAATGACTCATGGTGCTACAGTTTCTGCCCTCTGTTTCGCTCTTGTACCCTTGTGAATAATCTGCAGCAGGGATCCTCTTAACTTTCAGTTTCATGAAAACTACATCTTATATCATATGATATACCATGTGTCAAATGAGGTGATTAAAAAAATAGTAAAAATTTGAATTTTGAAAAAAAATGAGAGGAAAAAAAAACCCCTCACTAGCCACTTTAGTAGGAACACCTGTATCCTTGCTCATTTATGTAATTATCTTGTCAGTCAATCATTTGGCAGCAGCGCAGTGTATAAATTCTTGCAGATACAGTTCAAGAGCTTTAGTAAATGTTCACATCAAAGACCATAATGTGGAAAAAAAATGTGATCTCAGTGACCTTGACTGTGGAATTGTTGTTAGTGCCAGATTTGGTTTTACTATTTCAGAAATTGCTTAACTTCTTGGTTTTTCCATTCACAGCAGTCACTTGAGTTTATACAGAATGGTGCTAAAACAACCAATGAGTGGCAAGTCTGTGGGTGGAAATGCCTTGCTGATGAGAAAGGTCAGGGGAAAACGGTCAGACTTGTTCGAGCTGACAGGAAGGCTATGGTAACTCAAACAGCCACTCTTTACAACTGTGATAAACAGAAAAGCATCTCAGAATACACAACATGCCAAACCTTGAGGTGGATGGGCTACAAACGCAGAAGACCACATAAGGTTCCACTTCAAGCCAAGAACAGGAATCTGAGGCTTTCCATGGGCACAGGCTCACCGAAACTGGACAGTTGAAGACTGGGTTGGGGGGAGCAGACAATGTTTTTACAATCTTCTACTGTCCAGTTGCGCTGATGCCACATAATTGGCTGATTGAAGAATTCTATGAATGAGCAGGGGGTGCATGTGTTCCTATTAAAGTGGCCAATAAGGGTAAGTGTGAAGGCATCATAAATTGCACATAAAATAATGGGCTATTCAACAGGAAAAACAATATTCTGTTGTTTTATTTTATGTCAATCAATATGAAAGACTAAGTCAATAGTACTGTCACTTTTTTTTCCAGTTTTTTAAGGTAGTGCAAGAAACAGTGAGAAGCAAATGGCATTGAGAAATGAGTTTAAATCACAGATCTAAGACAACGAAGATAACATGAGCTAGTTGACATTTTTGGGAACATATCAGCACTCTCTATATCCTGTCTGTTTGCAGTAGAGGAATTGATATGGATTAGCTGTGCTACAGTGAAGATGGCTTTGGTTAATGCAATATAAGTTTCTAATATGACATTTATTTAATATGACTTTATAATACACGATTTTCTATTTTAACAGAAACTTATCCCTTGAGTCATTTTAGAAAAGAGCTTTAGCTCCAATAAGACACCTCGATAAAGTAGGATTCTGTTGTTTGTTTTTACTTTAAAAAGTACTGTGCCAAAAGTAATGTAGTTTTGTACAATTTGATAAGAGTTGAACTTGTAAACCAACAGCTTTGTGTTTGACTTCCCAAATCACTACAGAGCTCATCTAAATCACTTGTTAGTGTTGATTCAGCGTTGATTTTGTCTTATTAAAGGTGCATTAGTCTCTAATGGTTATTTGGGTTCAACATTTGAATGATTCCCAACCATGTTCACTAAGCTCCACCCCCAGGATCTATAGTGCCCTGAAAAGTATCTATAAAATGACTGACAGGAGGCATATCCAAACACAATCAAGCATTCGGGACTGAAAGTCTGTTTTCCAAACAGGTTTTCTCATGACTTTTGCTAATGCCACAACTTAATCCACTGTTCTTCTTTATTGTGTTGTACATATTTTCCAGGTTAATTACAAGTAAAAAATAAAAAAACACGACTCTGCACTTTTAACGCATTCATCTGGCACTTTTCTGTCTTTCTAATCCTGTGGTTAGTGAGCTTATTCAACGTGCTCAAATTCAGTCTTGCTCATGTCAAGGTCATATTCCGATTTCTTACTTATTGTAATATTATTTGGGGTTTTTTTTTTTCTGCTGACATGCCTTAAATCAAAGAAGTTATTTTCAAAACCAGTGTTGCCATGTCAAATTGCTACTGTGAGAATATCAGTTAGTCACTCTCAGTCTGTTAGTCAGATTTCTGTTACAGTCAATTCACAGCCGCCTCGAGATGCTCATTTTACTGGTTCTGTTGTGGCTGTTGTTCCTAAACTGAGTGCTCAGGAATTATTCAGTCTTATTTCACATTTTTAAAGCTAGGCAGCCTAAACCTAAATCCCTTTGTGGAAAATCTGAACTATAAACCACTGTACTATCATTTCATTAGATATCAAATTTGGGAAGCAAAATGTGTTATTAAAATGGTATAATATGGTCTCCCTAGATGTTTGAAGCGCCCGAACTCTCTTGATTCGCTGTCCTTAACGAATTCCCACAAAACTCTAACGGTGTGACTCCGACAGCGTCTGACTGTTAAGTATAAACGACACAGAGAAGAAGAATTTTTTTTATTTTTTTTTATTTACAATTCATTAGTCATTAGTTGTTTCCTCTGGGTACTCTGGCTTCCACCCCCAGTCCAAAGACATGCCTTGTAGGCTGATTGGCTCTTCCAATTTGTCCATAGTGTGTGAATGTGTGTGTAAATGTGTGTGTGATTGTGCCCTGCGATGCGTTGCCACTCCGTCCAGGGTGTCCCCCACCTTGTGCTCCAGGCTACCCTGTGGCCCGGTGTAGGATAAGCCATATGGAAAATGGATGGATGGACAGTCATTAGTTTTACAGTGCCTTTACTTTAACTGATGTGTATTAGGTTTGTACCTTTGCTAAGCATAGATGTCTTTAAAGAGTAAACCAAACTTCATCTCTGCCGTTTCAGCATTTTAAAAATGCACAGTAGATAAAATTACAAATGTGTTTAAAGGCAGGGAATAGTGTGTGACCAGAAAGTGCCTTTGCTGTCACCATTTGTATTCCTGTGCTTGCATCATTTTGCTGGAAGTTGTAGTACTGAGAGTTTGCATGCAATGTTTACGTGTTGTTTTGGGGTTTTCCTTTCTTCTTTCTTGTCTTGGCAATTCTGGACAACGTGCAACAGTCACTACAGTAAAACTTGTGTCAGAAATAAGAATGTTATGATTATTATCTGCTCAGTGAAACAGAGCAGATAAGACACATTGTATAAGATCCTTGACATATTAGAATGATATGGTCTAGGAGTTGCAGGTTTATTGTGCCATGTCTCACTCACTCTGTTTCAGTAACCGCTTTATCCTGGTCAGGGTCACAGAGGATCTGGAGTCTGTCCCAGCTGCAGACCCGTGCTCTACTCTTGTGTGGGGCCTAAGGTCAAGTTACGTCCCGACACAGTAATCCTAAATTAAGACTGGATGATTCAGTCTAACTGACAGAATAATAAAGAGAAGTTTGATATACAGGTCTGCTGCAGTCTGAAACACAACTTAGGAGCATCAACAACTAACAACTGTGACTTACTCCTGCGTAATAAAGAACCGAATCGCCTCTATTGTGTTGCAAATTGAGGACGGGATACAGCCAAACCACTTTTCAGTTTGTAGATGTTCAGATACTAAACTGACAAATATTTCGTTATTAATTTTATTATGTACATAATAGCCTGTCAAGTGATCATAAGTTTGGGAATTTACCAATAGCATTTTGTATGAATAGGTTTACAGTTGAGTTACTCTGTAAATAAAATAGGCTTGCAAGTGGATTTCCTGTTCCTTTGGTCTAATATCAGACTAATGAAACTGTTTTGACATCTGAAATTTCATCAGTGACATGATAGATAAAGCGCGCGCACACATGCACGCACGCACACACACACGCACACACACACACAGAGTTGGATGTCTCATATAAAAGGCCATGATGACAAAACTTCAATGACACAGCCTGGTTATGAACTTCCTGTAACAAGTAGAACAAAACAAATTGTAGAAGTAGAAGAAGTGAGAGAGGCATATATATATATAAGACACTTAATAAGACCCACAAACAGGCCCCCATTTCAGGACATGGATGGGATCCGAGAATCTTTAGCAGCAGAAGATCCTGCCCATCCCCATCTTCTCATCACTCCTCTCACACCAGCTGCTGAAAAGACGTGAACAGCAGAGATCCACAGGCAAACCCTATGGCATACTGCCTCACTACATACGAAAGTGAATTATGGCTGTGGAAGAGGATAAAGAGACTACAACTGGGGAAATGGGGAAACCAAAATGTAGTTTAAATATTGGTGGATACATGACAGAGTGCTTTATACCATGCTAAGACATGCTAAGACAGTAGCCCTCTTGACTCCTCCACACATTTTGGGGTTGAAGCTTTAGGACACTTGGAAGTAATCTATATGCTCTAATAGCAGTAGACGTATGAAGAAAAAAAAAAAAAGACCTAATTTGCACCATGTCCACCAGAGAGTTGTGGTAGTTTTTGGTGGCTGGAACCACCCACATGGTGGATGGCTTTTTTTTTGTTTGTTTGCTTTTGAAAGGAAAATTCCATTTAACAGTAACATCCATGACTACCCGTGTAGTTTTATATGATGTACAATGATAAGAGTTTTGTCACTCAAGTGTAAAGTCCGTTCACACTGTCAATTTGCACACACACACACACACAGGAGGGTACCTTACTCCTCCTTCTTCTACTAAACCCTGTGAGAAAGAAGTGCAGGTGTTTTCTCACTGGATCAAACTCCTTGGAGGAACGACACACACAAAAACACTAATCAATATTCTCCCATTACATGCATCCTCTGGGGAATGGGTAACCCTAGAGGGGCCCATCATGAGTTCCACTCAGTGTCGCTCACACACACACAAAATCTCTCCGCTACAGAGCACCTCTAAGGACTATCAATATTCATTAAATGCCACTACAATGACTTATACTTTTCCCACACAGAGGTCACAGGGAAGTGTCATCCTCACAGGGTACATTGATCAGTAAGTCCAGGGTTCATTTACTGCAGGCTATTAAGATGGAATGAATAAGCAGGTTTACAGGAGCTTAAGAGACAACTTTTGTTCCTGCATGACTGACAACAGAATGACTGGACACAGTAGATACGAAACACTGTTGTGATGATATATGTTCAGAACTAGATCTCGGTGCCTTGAAGGGCAGGTTAACTCATCTTTTCACAGGTTACTTCTGCTGTGACTAATCAAAAGCAATGGTTATCAAAGTTGCAATTACTTAGCAAAAAATAGATTAATGATATAATTAAGCTCAAGAGGCAAAGCCAAAATTTTGACCTTTCTCCCTGTTGGTCATGCAACTGATTTTAACGTATTGATCTTAACATGGGTGTCAGCTAATCACAATATTAGTATACCACAATATTCACAGTAATTTTGAAAATGAGATGGCACTCAAGGGTTAAGGTGTGTAAAGCAGAAGACTTTCACTTTATTAAGCCCAGGACTTGTTTTAAGAAACTTGTTTTCAGTAAGGAATTGACAGCTGTAGTCCAAAGGCTTTTATTTGATCTGTAAAGAGTCTGGGCATTGAGAGGGTCCTTCCTCATAGGAGGGGGGTCAAGACAAGAAGTTATTGCAAAGAGAGGCTTTTTTTTTTTTGAGCTAAACTCTTTAACCTCTAATAGCTTGAATGAAGAGATGGATTTTTCATGCTGATCATTCTTTGAATTTTTTTTTATGATTATTTTGTGATGTAGTTTTTGTGTTTTGTTTTTTGGTGTATTTCCATACTATATTTTCTGGAACTCAGCTCTATAACTTTAGGACTTCCTTTTGATTAAGCTCAGGTCTCGATCTTTAGTTATGTGTTTGTGAAAGAGATGAACTGTTGTTTGTTAGGTCAGCACTGAAGAAAGCTATGGGCTGAAACGTCTGCTCACTTGGTCTGTTTTAATTGACTTATCTTTACTCTTTTTTCACTATGCAAGTCTAAAATAATAAATGTATATTCTGATAGACTTTTGATAGACTTGATAGTTTCAAATTCACACGTCACACGACTATAAAAGCGCTATTAAAATCACAAACGCTACAACTACGAAGCCCTATTCGGCGTCGTTTTGTGTCGTGTATGATGCCACCTTGTGGACAAAATTATAAAGACAATGCAGCAACTTGTAACTTTATCCCACTAGATAACAGCTAGATAGAATAGTTTGTTTTGTAGTTTCTCATTAAAAAAAAAGGCTATTTCGCCTCATCTCAACATGAGTCTTAACAAATTTGTCAGCTGTCATGCCCACAGAAGAGCAGGGTGCAGTTTAAAAAAAAGGAGGGGGGGGGGGGGTCTTAACTAGCTGCACTGCTTGTTTGTGTGATGTACTTTATACTTTGATCTGTTCACTTCAGGACTCATAAGAGCTCAGCTTCCACTCGTTTCTATGGCAACGCCCACAACTCAGTAACGATACACCAATAGCACTTAGCTAAACCACAATTTACCACCTTACACTGGTTTAAGATAATTAAAAAAATAATAATAATAATAATAATAAATAAATAAATAAATAAAATAGCTAAATTTATCCATTTTTAGTAGCATATGTTCTGCCACAACCATAAAAAATATATACACCAAAAATTACTATGGTTTAAACTATGGTCTCAAACTGAACACTAAAGTTTTGTCCATAGTAAAGGAAATCAGCAAGCAGTATCACCACAGGAAGAACTAGTCTCTTTAAAACACAAAATGACAAATAGAAGCTGGTTTGCTCCTAATTTGTGTCCACAATGTAGTGTAATTTTGCTTGTTGCTGTAACCTTTCATCAAAATTGAGACCGCAGCGCCATCTGGTGGCTCAGCCCCTTCTGCAGCCTGCCACCATTTTTGATGCAAAAAGTGTCCACACGGCGGTTTTAGTGGTGTGAATAGTGCACTACGCCTCACTTAATGGACATACTACTCGCACTAAAAGTACGGCGAAGTGCGCATGTGCTGTTATCATCAAGTCATTAGTAGGAAATGACAGGCTATTGATTTTAACTTTTAGTTCATATTGTACTCTGAAGTGTTTTACAACGCGTCTAAGGCATTAATTAGTAAACAACCATCCTCAGTGTGCCTAGGACCATCACTGCGTGCAAATGCCTCACCACATTTAATTAAAGTTTTATGTGTTGTCTACTGACTGCAATAACAAAAGGACTGTGAACCACAAACGAACCTAACCTGGCAGATAGCGTTTTAATTAGGCCCAGAGCACCCAGTGTTCACTATAGACTAACAGGCTAGTCATTAAACATGGGGCTCTCAAACCTGTTGCATGCAAAGACCCCCTTTTGATAGCAGCACAGATAGGTTTTAGTCAAATAATCATATTAGGAATCATATTTTTATTGGAGCCACAGCTGTTTTCCCCCCAGTAACACTGCATCTTGTAACATACAGTAGACTTATACATAAACACTGCTTTTCCTGGTTCTATTAAAACCACCATTAGAGTCAAGCTGATATTGTTTATGCTAGTTTTTAAATCACTGAGGTTTAGATCACGAAATCATCAACTTCATAAAAGAAAGATATTGGAATACCAGGCCATAATCTAACCTGATTGAATCAAACTGATTTGGTCTATTCAGTTACGTTTCAGTTAGGCTATAATTAAGCCTACCAAGTAGTAACTTGGTAACTTGGTGGTAGTCTATAATCTTCATCGCCATTATATCCTAAAAAAAATTAATAAAACTGCGGACCACAATTGAAGAACCACGGTATTTGTTAGTAGGAGCTAAAACACTAATTCTGCAGTTCCCTAAATGTCCACCAGGTGTCAGCAAAACCTAAATTAATCTTGCGATTACTGTATGTTTAAAACGCATGAACACGTATTATAGTATTATATTGACATTTAAAAAAATAATAATAATAATCTTGAACAGACAGCAAGCAAAAAATGGGTTACTTTAACTTTATTAAAAAAAAAAAAAAGTCAAGAAGGCAATTTGATGTAAACCATCATCTGACTGAAAACAGCTGCTAAAACCCAAGACGGCAGACCAGTTTGGCCTGTACTTGGTTAAATAATGTGATTACATTAACTTTGAAATATGGTTTCGATATGAGTACAAACACTGTAGGTATTGGCAACCTGTCTGTAATTTTTTTTAGTTTCCCCATTGACAACTTGATTTAAAAAAAAAAAAGTTTGAAATGTTTTAATTGTATTACCATTGTGTTATTTACTTGACACAACTTGCCTATGATGTTGAATGAATAGTGGTAATTTATAAACTTAATTAAGAGTCTGGCCAGAGTACTGCACTAAAGCCTAGTAATTTCAAAACCATGCAAAAGAGAACAATAGACAGAATCCCCTTTCACAAATGTAACTTTGTGTCACTATTTCCTCTTCTGATGCAGCCACTAAGAGAATTTACTGGAAACGAGACTCACCAAACTGAGAGACAGCCCATGTTCACACCCAAGTACTCAAAGCATAATATTTACTCACTGTATATGCTTATTTACA
The DNA here is from genome assembly GCA_037577455.1 of Pangasius macronema. NCBI lineage: Eukaryota > Metazoa > Chordata > Actinopteri > Siluriformes > Pangasiidae > Pangasius > Pangasius macronema. Next base: position 23,690,805 of record CM074947.1, read on the forward strand.
GTTATTTATTATTTATGCTTATTATATATTATTTATTATATGATCTACTTCCAGTCAGCCTTTTAAACCAGCACAAAAATGCCCATATATCTTTAAAGAGAACAACTAAGCTTTTATATAGGCTAATTCAATTCAATTCAGTTTTATTTGGACAGCATTTTAAACAATGGCCAATGTCATAAAGCAGCTTTACAGGAATATAAATCCAAGATATAAGTTTTAAACTTACACATGTATACATTTATGCCTAATGAGCAAGCCAGAGGTGACAGTGGCAAGGAAAAACTCCCTGAGACCACATGAGGACGAAACCTTGAGAGGAACCAGACTCAAAAAGGGAACCTCATCCTCATCTGGGTGACACCGGATAGTGTGATTATAAATAATTCCCTGCTATAACTGTGTACTATATGGTCAAAACGTGCAAGTGTGAAACCAGGAAATTCATGATAGTTTTTCATTTGAAGTCAATCATTGTATCATGCTTCTATATCATGTGTGTAGCGTTTTGGAGGAAAAAAAAAACACCAATAGCTATATCATCTTGCCTGTTAATCTTGTTCCTTTCTTTCAGTATGAATAATATGGGACATTTACACTTATTTGTCATCTGCCAGGTTGAGGTGGCGCTGGAAATTACCCTCTAATTCACAGATTCATGAATGTAGCGCACGCACCGCTTGACTCAAACCACATGAATGGAGACGAGAGGAAGTCCCATGACACTATTGTACATTAAATGAATAGCAAATGGTATAAAGCAAATTTCAGGAGAAACAGCCTACAGGCAATATGGGACTCAAATCCTGGGCTGTTAAATGTTGAGATATTTTTATATGTAGGGCCTTTCGCCATGGCGATGATGTGGTGAAGCTATTTTATATATATATATATATATATATATATATATATATATATATATATATATATAGAGATAGATAGATAGATAGATAGATAGATATATAGATAGATAGATAGATAGATATAGACTAATAAAAAATATGGTTAACTGCAAAATATTTGCTTTCCTATTTTGTACAGGTTATGGACAAATATCCTATTCCCAGTGATTCAGTACTATGGTCATTGAGGAGTATGTATAAAGTAATGTATGCTATTAGCTATTGTTATCCATACTGGATACTCATCGTCACTTCCTGTTTTCGAATTGTTTTGCCGGGAGTTTCTTGCGTGCGTCGGCGGCTTAACTATACTGTTTATCTCTTTTTTTAAATCAATAATTTTGCGCTATCGTTTTCATCTTCTTGTATTTTTCACGCATTTTTCATTTTTTTCTCTCTTCTACCGTATTTTCATTTTTTCCGCGAAGTGCGCTTTCCTATTTTTTTTAAGACAGCGAGCGGAGGCCATCCACACCGGATCCACGCTGTCTACATTATCAATAAATCTCCGAATAAGGTGCGTTAAACAGCATGTCTAACATTCAGCTTGTTCAGTGTGTTGAGTGCAGGATGTTTAGTCACTCTTCCTC
>CM074947.1:23692396-23728080 GCA_037577455.1 Pangasius macronema
ATATATATATATATATATATATATATATATATATATATAGATAGATAGATAGATAGATAGATAGATAGATAGATAGTTTAAAACAAAACAAAAAAAAACAAAAAAAAACGCTCTTTTCTGCGTTACATGAGGCGCTTCTTTTCTGCCCGGATACAGAGGCGCGCGTGCTTTCGGAACACACCCACCAGACACGCCCCCACAGGACACGCCCCCTATCTGTCGGCTTGATGACGCAGAGAAATGAAAAGACTACGTGACTCAACACGGTAACCACGCAGCGGATCCCCGCTTATTGCACACGCGGGCTCTAAAAAATGGATTTTAACACTGGCTAGAGAAATAAGAGGACGCTGCGAGTTGACCCAGAAGGCAGTTTGGTGAAAATAAACCAGCACACATTCTAATAAATAATACCTGCATGTATCATTTCATGGATAGTTGAACATGATTTGCATTTCCTCTGTAGTTGTATCTTTTTGAAATAGAAGGAAGAGGAAGTTAGATACACTCTCCTGCTTTACCGCACAGTTCCTCTTATCATCGCCCAATGAGAATAAAGTGACCTAACTCGGCAATTCTCATTATGATACACATAGCCATATGTATATATATATAATTTTTTTTGGTAAAAAAAAATTGTACAGCAGTCATTTTGCCTATAATGCTAAGGATAATGGTAAGGTGAGTGTCTGTGCATATACTTCAGTTAACAGACTTGCATAGAGGCTGAGAACTGTGGCACATGTGCAAACCTGTCTGCAAGACGTACCATGTAAATACCTACGAATTTAAAAAAGAGCTTAAATAAAATAGATTTGAAAAGAGTAATATTTAAAAAAAAAATGCTGAAAATGGTCATCTAAAAACCTGATCACATATTTATGGGTTTTTTTCGCCCCACACACAGGACAGTATGAGTTGAGTGTACAAATACTGAGTAACTTACCGATTATTCTAGTGGAGTACTGAGCCCTCGGATTGTGACCATCGGTTACAGTGACTAACTTGAGACTTACGTATGAGCTTTGCACCAAACTGTTCCTGCGCCAATAATCGAACAGCCGCTTCCTCTTTTCTTTTAGTTTGAATTTGTTTCTTTCCCCCTTCGGCTCGCCGTGGACTTGACTCATTCATGGAGTGGAGCCTGCGTTGAGTCTGTCCGGCGCGGCTGGCCACGCCCACTTCTCCAGAGCGTCAGACTCGCCGCAGATTCAAATCTTCCTGCTTGTGTGAATGGAGTTTAGCCCGTAACGCGGTTAACGCCTCGACAACTCTCTAAACAACACGCCATGGCAAGAGTACTACTACTTCAAGTTAAAATACTTGAAGTAGATTAAAAAAAAAAATGTTAGTTGCTGGGAAAAGTGCCAACAACTAGTCTTTAATAGTGGTACGTGTTGCCTATTTAGCTAAATGAGTGTTTAGAGGAAACACAAGCAGCTGCACACTGTTTTGGGCGGTTCTGGTTTTGGCAACAGGGAGGGAAAAGAAAAAAAAAGAGCTAAAAATGCATCTGAGCTGAATATTAAGTCTGATTTTCCATGGGACGTTTGGGATGGTGAGGTGTGAGAAAAAGAATTGGGGCGTGTGTAGGAGTTTGTCTTCAGAAAGCCTGTTCACACATGCTCCGAGACAGCAGAGGAGAGGGCGTGAAAAGCAAATTCACATCAACTGAACATTACAATCATACAGTCAGATCAGATGAACCCTGACTTCCTTTACCTGAAGTAAATGACTACTCTAAATAAGCCTGAAGTCAAAATAACACCATGTGTAAGAAGGTTTACTTTTCCATTTCTAGGCTGCTGACCTTTTTCTTTTTTTTATTATTATTATTATATATATACACACATACAGTATCCTCATTCACATTCCAGACATCCTTCGGCTGCCTCACACTAATTTCCTCTTTCACTAGACTGATAATTACACTAAGTAGAGCAGTAGTCAAAAGCCCTATTCTGTCCTACAAAACAGAAATGGGTTTGAGGTTTTGCAAATTTTCATCAGAAATTTGAGAGTGCATTTAAATTGATTCTTTTCTTTTTTTTTCTTGCCACATCAGGAAACCAGGCTGAAGCTAGCTGCATCAGAAATATCTTTGTACATTTTTTTTAGATAATGATAGACTGTAGATTTTTTTTTAATTCCAGAACTGCTGTGAGCTTAAAAAACTAGGATTAACCAGACATTTCGAGGTTTAAACATGCAACAATTCTGACCAGTTGTGCTGAAATCTAAAAACAGCATGCTGCAGAACATGCTTTTTGAATACAGCATGCCAGTGGTTACAGTTCTTGCAGCATGACAAGTTGCTGGAGTGGCACAGCACATGCCTTGCTCAATCTGAGTAACTCAGAGCAGAGACTAATTAACTCTCTGAGATATTTCACATACACACACATTCCACTACACATGCGCCTGCTTTCTGTCTATAGAAAAGGATAGTAATTAATGCTGACGCCTTGACACGATACAGATAAATCTTGGGTTTAAGATATAAAGATACTTTCTAAATAGACCTGTGAGATTAATGCCCAGTCATGCTCTTAGTGTTGCTACACCACTTACTGTTATACAGGAAGCACTGCTCTGATAGTCTCTATGCTTTTATCAGTAGTGTGCTGACAATGCAAAGACCCAAACCTTCACTAGAGTTACTAAAGAACAAATGAAAACAGTTCTTCTAAAAGGTCTCTTCTTACACAAACACATAAAAATGAAATGGTGATCTAAAATAGCTGTGAGCATGAACAGAACTTTCACTTCATCCCCTGGTAGAATGAGACTGCAGACACAACAGCCAGATATCAGTATTCAAAGCACAGTGAGGCGAGCACTATTTTAAACCGAGAAATGTAGCTATGCAAATAGTGAGGAATGTGAGTGGGTGTGTTTGGCAAGGTGCTTCCAGGCTGGGAAATGTTTTTCATTTGCACAGGAATGCTCTTGTTCATTTGCTCAGGATTAACACTTGTTTTGGCATATGTAAAAAAAACAAAACAAAAAAAAAAAACCTGCATCATAAACTTGTGTGAACCATTAAAAATCCTCATCTCAAATCATTTATTGACACCATTATCACAGACACAAACATGGATACAAATTATTTACATAACCGCAATGCAGCAGTGGTCAACTCTGAGCCTAAGGACTTACTAATTAAGCCAGGCCTTGCCGTGAAACCTGGGTCATATCTTCTGAATATCCCAGAAAGGATTTTATGTTAGTTGGGTGTTGGAGTCTCCCTAGGAAGACATTTAGATATCCCTGCTATAAATTAGTAAGGGCGCATATTAGGTTCATGACCTCTGGGGGTCAGCGGGAAAGAGTTGCGATATAGTAGCGCCACCATTGTGCAAGAGCAAAGGACTGAGATGCAGCAGGCCTCGAACAGGAACGCCCAACTGACTGAACTTCACCAGCAGCTCAGTGAAAGACGAGCACCCTGAAGAAGAGAAAACAGATCAACATATGATAACATATGAGTCAGAGACACAGAAAGAGGGATCAGCTCCATTCTGAGACACTTTGTATTGTTATCTTAATGTGCTAAAATAATTAGCGTGTTGCATCGACACTGCAAATTCACTAAAAACCAAGACGAGCACATGCTGATGTACCTCAGTGCAGAAATTCTCAAAAAAAAGTCTCTCCCATTCACACATTACCCTTTTATCCCTTATGCAAACAATTAACAGGTAGACAGGACCAGAAGCAATATCTTTTTACCCTCAAGGTCTGTTGTGGCTATCTTCCTGAAGCTGGGAATTGAGTGATAGATTAAGAAGCAGGCTAGAATGCTGGTGTCTGTATCATCACTGGTAGGCAGCCTGCTAATGTACTCCTGCAGCACACGTCTGTTGCCTGTGTATGAAAGATCAAGGGTCAGAGAAGCGGACAGTTACCACAATACTGCCGATTCAAAAACACGCTTGCTTCCTTTCAAGGCAGATGTTATTTCTAAGAAAGAGACATTTCTTTCACACTTCACACTTGCTAAAAACTGTCATTACACATTGCTAGAAAATGACCTCTGCAGTACGTTCAGACATCTGAGCTTTCATTTTCACAAGGAATTCCACAATTTAGGACATGCATTTTTAGGCTGAGGTGTTGCACGCTGCTTTTTTGTGGCACTGGAAGCTGTAAACCAATGCACTGGATTTGACAGAGAAGCTGAAGACAGAAGAAAGTAAAGTGCCAGGAATATCATTATTACTATTACGATTTCTGCCTTAGGTGGCCTTTAGTTTGTTTCCAGAAAATTAAAGACTAAATATTCAGTGTTTTTTTTTTTTTTTTACATGGAAAGAGGAGGTACGCTAATTCATGCCTATTTAAATACACGATGGCACTAAAAGCTACTGCCTACTAACCACCAAGCAGGTGCAATCAGGTGTCCTTAAAATACTGAAAAGGCCAACTTCCCCTTTAAGAATCAAATAAAGATCCTGAAACTAGGGATGCATCGATACCAGACCAAGTACGAGTATGAGCACAAGTACATGTTTTATGGTACTTTTTAAAATCAGTGACAGCAATACCGAAATAAGTATTGCCCTAATTAATACCGGAATGAGTAATGACCTAACTAGTATTAATCAATCACAGGCATCATGCAACATTTTATTTAACTATGTTTATAATTCTCCAGTTTACATAGAGGCCATGATAAGCACACACGTGAGTTTTTGTTCACTTAGACTACTAGGCATATTCTTTACAGTGAAGTGAAAAGCTCTTTAAATGAAGTGCATTAGCTAGCTACATGAGTTGGATCGAGTAAGGTCGCAAACGGGGAAGTGCAGGTTTTGTTTCATTTCAGAAAAACGTTTCTGTAAGTAAAATACTTTGTATTGTCTCCATTGCACCGCAACCCCTCACTGTCAGCGATCCATAGTGGCTGATCGCCAAGAACAATATACCGGGTAAGAGCTGTTATTTTCTCTCAGCATTGTCTGTAGATTTTTTTTTTTTTTCCCTTGCCAGAGTATGCATCAGCATCGGTTACTGCTGTGTGCTGCTAATAGCTAAAGATGGTTAATCAGATGCTGGGATATTTTCACAGAGCACAAATTGCAGTCTGCTTTGCTTTGATTGCCATCATTAATAGTTAAATACATCCAGATCGTTTGCATTTTGTGTCATCTGTTCATTAGAGTGTCAGCGTACACTAGGCTTACTTCAGATAGTATTATGTGATATCGGATGTACTATTTTTTTTTTTTAGTATGTGTATGAGTAAATGTTTATCAGACTGATACTAGTATCGGTATCAATGTATCCGTTCCTGAAAACATTTCAGTGTGGCCTTTTCTTACCACAGAGCCAACGGTCTAGGGCCTGGTCGGCTGAGCTCTTCATGACGGGCAGGAACTCAGAACTCAGAAGCAGACCACGGCTTTGCCTGCGCGTGTCCCGCAGCCTCTGCTGTAATATTCTGCTCTCGCAGAGCTCTAGCACGAGCTTCATCTGCCACAGAGAGAACGTCTCACTCAGCTCTCCCTGCTCCAGAGCCTTCACAACCTTAAAGGTCACACCAACACACACAAGCACACAATATATTGTGTTAGGGTCCAAATATGTTGTAAAATATGTTGGCTAGGCTAACTGGGGGAAAAAAAACAACAATAAAAAAGGACCTAATACAAGCCAAATATTTCCAAGTTCCATTTCCATAAACCACATTATCCGTTGCAGTGCTGCTGCGTTGTTCTTCAAAAAAAAAAAAAAAAAAAAAAGCATATTACAAAAGAATCTAAGTGACTACAATTTTCCTGTTCTTGTTGCACAACACAAGACAACACTACGGTTAGTGAGTGTGACTTCAAGCATTAAAATATAACTCAAGTCAGCTATGGATTAGTCTGCTCATTCATTTCAACTGTCGAATGAATGAAATGTGCACACTGCAGCTGAGTGTCAGTATATTCATTTGGGTTATTAATAAGATCAGTCAGTCCAAAGTTTCATTAGAGTTCGTATGTCAACCGAGCAAACAGAACTGCAAATCATCAGACGAAATCATATTTTTATTTATATGACCCTAAAAATAAAACACCTGGCCAAGACGATAGAGGTTTCACTGATAAGTGCATGCACATTCATCAGATTCTAAAGTTATTCAAACATGATTTTACAACATTTAAAAAACATTTCCTTCCACCACATGCCTCTTTAAGCTGTAGATGTTGGATGACTCAGCAAAACCCAAAAGGTTAATTTCTGCAACATTTGTGAGGTGTTGCCACTTGCCAACAAGATGACTGGTTACGGTTTCTCTGTATACCTCACTTACTAGGTGCCTGTCAGTCTGGAGGCCTTCTTCATCTAGATAAGGCTCTGTTTCTCAAGCTGAGAGTTGTGTGTTTAGCTACATGCAGCGTCATTTTGCCATTTTTGTTAGAAGACGACAGTCGTGACAAACGATGAAGTGTTTGTGCTCCCCAACAGCACTGTATAAGCAGCAGTTAGAAATAATGTAGTGATCGAGTTTAAATGAGAACCCTCACCTTCTCAGTTTAGTAAATACTATTTACTAATTTAGTAAATTTACCTGATCAATAGAGATATGGGTGGGCAGCATCTCTGGATTTTCCTGGGTCACACATTCATACAGGATAGCTGAGAATAAAGCCACGGTCTCCTGTTTCTGTGAAAAGAGAAAACCAAGTTAAATAAACAAATAGTGAAATACACAAGAAAAATAAGAGGAAAACCACAATGAGGAGAAACAAATACTTCCTGACCTCAGCGTGTGAAGATGGGTGGAGCGAAATTAGAAAGCCTTTACAAAGTCTTATAGCTACTTAGAATAACCAAATAGAGAACTGCTGTCAGTCAATATTTTTGCCTCAACCACATTTTCACATGCTGCTTTCTAGCCGAACTAAACCGTTCTTCTCTATGTAGTGCAAAGCAGGTACACAGCTTTAATCCATATGTTGGGCGAACATCATTATTTTCACTCAACTCACATTCTTCATGTTTTCAGAGGCTTCACAGAAGTACTTAGCAAAGGAAACCAAGGCGGCGTCTGACGTGAACGTCGAAATGGCTTCAGGCTGCAGGGAATAGATGAGAAGACAGAGGAGAGACGGTGACAAAGTGAAAAGCTCAAAAAACATACCCAATCCAACAGAAACGTTAAATTGAATTATTTATTATTCAAGTCTTGCCTCCAAACTACCAAACGTTTACCAAATGTCAGTCTATGACGCTGCATAAATGTAAAGACTTTTGGCTTCAAAAAAAACAACAATAAAAACTAAAGTAGATCTAAAGCTACACTAAATATTTATATGTTTCAGTCAAACGAGTGTATGGTCGGTGCCTTGATCTGCAATTTTTTTTGATCAGCCACACAGACAGACCTTGAAAGTGCGCACTTCTGGGTTTCTGTTGTTGACGCTAGGAGCCAGCAGACTTTTCCATCCCCGAGGATCATCCTTATAGGGCAGCTGTCCAGCACGCAGCTTCACATAAAGAACGCCGTCTCTGGAAAGGATGGACCTGGAGCAGAAACACGGGGCTCAGTGTCTGCAGTTGTATACAAACACCGGACATCAAGCAACTTACAACACAGCGCTCTATTTAGCCTTACTGCAGATGCTGAGTTCCTTTGGTCAGATCGATGTTCAGTTCCCAGTATCTTGGACCCTTCACTTTAATCTGTGAACACACAGGTTTGCTTGTTGTTAATATGGGCATAACAAAGTCGAAATTGTCGTTAAGACAAATAGACCACTTTTTTTCCCCTCAAGATTTTTGATCTGTGGTTGGGGTTAGTCTGATTTAGATTAGCGATGTCGGATGTAGTAGTGGTGTAATGTCAATAAGGAGCATTTTGTATTTTTTTTTGTTTTGCAGTTTTAAAAAAAATTCACCCAGACAGGGCTTACTTTTCATCACACCCTCAGAAGGCTGGACGTAGCTTTCTCACACAGATCATACGTAACAGGCTCAAGTAAAATGTGATGTAAAACCAATTATTTCAATACAACGACAATAATACTAACCTAAACAACACATGATCAAATTATTAGGGGAAAAAAAAAATCTCTCTACTAATCAACCTGTTTATTCAACTAGTTAGCCATGTGGTGACTAATTAACTAGTCTCAGTTTTCTTTGACTAATTGATTAGGCATTTGTTTTAATTTACTCCTTTTGGCTGTTACCTGTTTCAGAAGATGAAGTTCAGGGAGCATAGTGGGAGCCATCAATTCCACAGTTGTCTCCTCATACCACTGAGTTTCCTATTAAAACACACAACTGTAAGCTCTTACGCTTGAAAACCAGCACACGCTCAGTACAAGTCACTGAATTGCTCATCTACACGGCAACTGTGTGTAATCAGACACGGAGGTGGGGGGGCGTCTCAGTAATTGTAGTTAACAGTGTGTTTCCAATCTTCAGGTGCCATCAGGCAATTTAAGGTCACCCCCATTGACCAGTATGACAGAAGTGCCAGGATCTTGCAGTCTGATGCAGTACCACGTTTACTCACCACAGAATTACATTATCTTTAGTGCTCCAAATTCAACAGTACTGTCAACATTTATAGCTGACTGCAGCTACTTCATTGAAAAATATGCAGTATATACACCGATCGGCCATAACATTAAAAACATTAATACCACCTGCCTAATATTGTGTAGGTTCCTCTTGTGCCACCAAAACAGCTCTGAGCCGTCAAGGCATGGACTCCACAGGACCTCTGAAGGTGTGCTGTGGTATCTGAAACCAAGACCTTAGCAGCAGATTCTTTAAGTCCTGTAAGATGCAAGTTGGGGCCTCCATGGATCAGTCTTGTTTGTCCAGCACATCCCACAGATGCTTGATCGGATTAAGAATTTGGAGGCCAAGTCAACACCTTAAACTCTTTTCACTGTCAATAAGGAATACCGTTGCCATAAAGAGGTTTACTTGGTCTGCAACAATAGTTAAGTAGGTGGTATGTGTCAAAGTAACATCCACATGAATGCCAGGACCCAAGGTTTCCCAGCAGAACATTGCCCAGGGTATCACACTTCCTCCACCAGCTTGCCTTCTTCCTGCATCCTGGTGCCATCTCTTCCCCAGGTAAGTGATGCACACGCACTCAGCCATCCACATGATGCTTTGTGTTACAGTAGCTCTTCTGTAACATCGGACCAGATGGGCTAGCCTTCACTCCCCAATGATCCTTGGGTGCCCATGACCAGATATCCTTCCTTGGACCACTTTTGGTAGGTACTAACCACTGCATACCTGGAACACCCCATAAGACCTGCAGTTTTGGAGATGCTCTGACCCAGTCTTCTAGCCATCACAATTTGGCCCTCGTCAAAGTCACTCAGATCCTTACGCTTGCCCATTCTTCCTGCTTCCAACAAATCAACTCCGAGAAGTGACTAATATACTAATACACTCGCTGCCTAATAAATCCCACCCCTTGACAGGTGCCATTGTAACGAGACAATGTTATTCACTTCACCTGTCAGTGGATTTAATGTTATGGCTGATTGGTGTATGTACACACTGAATGTAGTACCTTGTAGATGACATCAAGCAGGGCGTAGCAGGGTTTCAGAGTGTCCACATCCACAGGAACAAGCAACCGAGGCTCAGCTGCCAGCACACAGAGGTGACGCAGGGCCTGGAGATGATATCTAAGGGGGCAAAAAAACAACACCACACAAACACCTTTGTCTGACTCTCTAACCATTCCCCATGAAAGAAACCAGCAAAGAAAACATAAACTGGTCCAAGATGCATCAAAGACCAGCCATATTAAAACTATCCTGAGTACAAACACAATAATATTTTTAATGATGGACAACCCGTGGAGGTTCAGAGAAAATGGACGGCAGTAACACTAAATTCAGCAGGACAATGAGAGAAGAGAGACCGTAGTGTATTTACCTATTATCGGTGCTATGAGCAGGGAAGTGAGGATAAAGAGCACAGAGAAGGGCAGCAATGGCGGAGTTGGAGGTGCTGAGTGTGTACCTGTGAACAAAGCCGCATGATGCATTATTGTTCCACACAGTGAAACGGTCCTTCATTGTTTAATGAGTGATTGGAGTTTTGTTTGAGCCCTTTGAATAGCTTTCGCTTAAAAATAACAGCTGCACCGATGAATGTGCTTGAGCAGGTTCAGGAGGGAAAAGAGGCCCTTGTGGTATGTTCATCCCAGTCGGTGATGACATTCACTCTCTCCCCCTTTGGAACCCTTACACAAGCGCAATATTCACAGGCAACTGCTTGTACACCTGCATCGATCCGGCAGTGTGTAATACGGGGAGGAGAAGGATAGGATTTTTGACTTTTTGACATTATGTGGTCAGACTTTCCTCACAGTCTTGCAATAGCAAGTGAGATAATGAAATACATTTTAACAGTTAGGTTTGCACAGCAGGAAGTAGTAATGTTTTTGAAATATCCAAGACATGTGACTCGAAATTTAACACTTAACACTCCAGCAATCACTCATATAAACATGGATGCAAACTAAAAAACCAATGTCAAAATAGTAAAACGGAGCAGAAGAGCTAACATTACTTAATTGAATTAATGCCCTCATCATGTGTGTATGTGTGTATCACTCAAAGGGCCCAGTGTTATAGCTGCGAGATGCACTGACCTGCCTCCTCCAAGAAAGAGCAGGCCCAAGGCCATGTGGTGAGCCATATGGAATCCGTAGTTCATCTCACCAAAAGTACGCTTGTGCAGAAAACGGCAGAGCTGAAGCACCTTCAGGCTCCCTGAGCCGGCCATGACCATGGAAGTGGCCAGAAGCACCATGCTCAGACATGTCTGCAGGTTATACTGCCCCGACTGTCAGACACGTACCACAAAAAAATCATTGAGAGATCAGACAACACAACACAACAATGCGTCATGAAGGGATTGAATTGATTTGATTTCTCTTTCTCTGAGATACCACTTACAACTGTGGCTGTAGATGTGGTGCTAGTGAGAGACTTCATGAAGTTTCGAGCAAACTTGTACTGTGGGGGAAAAAAAAAATCAAGGGACAATTATATATAGTAATGAGAACAGCAAGAAATACTAAGAAACTTAAACGTCATTGAAACTCCAATGTAGGTTTGTTCCCCTTACCAGGCAGTCAAAGGCATCGGAATTTGCAGACCCAGCAAATCTAAAGCCCACAGCCATGCAGGCCCCAGCGATGATATAATCATGAGCTTGCCTGAGCAGAGGAACAGAGAATGGCTGCATAAATTCAGACATGCAATGATGGCAGAGTTCAATGATGAGAGTCCAATGATGGCAACTGAAGCCCAAAACTGGAAATACAGACATTTTATCCCGAAAGCAAAAACCTTACATTGATGGAACTCTTAAAACTGCTGAAAGATGCACTACAATCAATAAAAAAAACAACCACTTGGCCTGACATTTAACGTCACAGCATGAACTTACACCAAAGTTTCCATGTTCAGATCCTCAGATACCAGTGCTTCCTCCTGTAGTCCAATGTTCTCTTGGATGATCTGCCAAAAACGGACTTTCCAGTTAAATATTAGTACAATATAACTAATCTAGTTTCAATATTATAGCATAGTAATCACAGTTCTATTTATAATGTTAGGACACATCTTGGAAATATCTTACGTGAAGCTCAGTATTTAAAAAAAAAAAAGTCAGGATCCTCCTCAGGGCACAGGGGTCAAATGAAACAAAAGGATCTTGATCTGGACTGTAAACTGGACTTAAAGGTACTCAACTGCTGATGACATTTCAAAGTCTCATTCCGGGAGATCTGCAACTCGAAATGTCTAATTGAATTTTAATGTGTAGGTGAGTCAGATGCTTTAATTTGTAATGGCGTGGTAGCCTGAGAAAGCCCTTCATATATTCCAGTGTTGAAATTTCATACAGAATTCCTGGACTGAAATATGTGCCTCCAGATGTAGCATTTCAGACGTTGTAGCATTTTTTTTAGAAATCTGTTTATCCCCAAAAGGCAGAGAAAAAGAGAAAATCTATTATATAATTTAAAGATTACATTTCAAACGCACTACTTCTACATTTAGAATCTAATGTGCCTATGGAAAAACATTATTACGCCCAAAGGCTTGATTGATTTGATCTGATTTTAAGATTTATCAGTTTATCATTAGCATCATTCACATTAGTTTCGGTCTCATCACCTGAGATTACTCAAGAGTCACTCGCGGTATTTAAACACAAGCCTCGTCGCCATTTCTTCACCCGGCCTGCACATACACCAGTAGGGAAATAATCGCTGATTCATTTCAGTCGCTTTTGCTATGTTGGCTAAATCTCCTGTTATTAATGTAACTATCCAAATGCGTTATCGAATCATGAGAAAGGCACTCTTAGCTAGTAAAGTCTTAGACGTCTTTACACACACTGATTGTTTTTACTGCTGTGTTTGCTCCTTAGCCAACATCACCTTTGCAGGCAGACCCCAAGCCAAGATTAGAAAGTAGCTTTATTTCTATTTATATATTCTTATCTATCTATACATCTATCTATCCCTGTGTTTTTTTTCCCATGTTGCTTTCCAGAATGCAGCTCTGGCAAATTCCAGCGTGTTTTCTCACGCCATTCGGCAACAGAAACTGATTCTGAATTCTCAAAAACATCTGGAAAAAACAAAATTATCAACAGATGCTGAATGTTTACATCACTTGTTTGCAACAGTCTCTGCAACACATGGAAGTAACCTGTTAGTTACACAACGTTCCTTGGCTTCTTTGGACTGCAGCAAAGAAAAAAAAAGGCTTAACACAGCTTTGTGACTTGCAAAACTTGCATTGCAAAATATCTTAGTGACCCCTTAACTTAAAGCAAGAGGAAGTTTCAATGAGCTGATGTGGAACACATCACGTTTTTTTTGTTTTTTTTTTTAACAAGAGAGCCAGATGGAGTAAGACTGCAATACTGAAGACGAAAGTGCTTGTGTAGTGTTTGTGTGTGTCAGTGAAATTGTTGATTTTGTACCTGAGGCACATTGCTAGTCACCCATTCCTCATTAGGCAGTATCTCATCCCACATGATGAGGCATCTGGCCAGAGTCTGGAGACACAAAACAAGCACTGAGATTCAGTCACGCCAAACCCCCCCCCCCCCAAACCCCCCCCTCCACTCACTGCTTCTGCTGTCATCTTTCCCCGCCCCTTCTTCCTATACCCTGTTCAGACATGGTACATGTTTGTACAAGATGTGCATGTCTGATTCCAGTTAAAACGTTAAAAGCAGATAGTGAACTGTTTTATGAAAAGTCGTTACAGTTGAGGCCACAAGTTTACATGCACGTTTGTTGTTACCATACATTTCCTGTGTTAAGTCAATTACCATACTTAATTACCATAAAAGGTCATTTCACAGACTTTCAGTGAGTCAAACGTTTACATATATGCAAGATGCCATTTATTTTCTGAAATGCACCAGTCCCTTTTCCAGCAAAACACCCACACAACATGATACTGCCACCCCCATGCTTCACAGCTGGGATGGTGTTCTTCAGATTAAACGCCTCACGGGTTTTTTGCCTCGTACGTAGCGCTCACATCATCATCATTATGGCCAGACAGTCTAATTTTTTTTTGGACCAGAGAACATGCCACCAGAAGGCTTCAGTCTGGCTTTTTTTTTTTTTTTTTTTTTAAGTTTTAGAGTAGGGCTTCTTCTTTTCCTGACAGCCTTTCAGGCCATGGCGATATACGGCTCTCTTAGGACAATTTTCCCATTGTATCAAGGGCAAAAACACACTGTCTCTAAATACAGCCACAACTGCACTCCCCATTAACTCCTAATTGAAAGTTGTGAAAAACTGAGATTAAATAACGTTAGCCAAGTTGTATGTAAACTTTTGGCTTCAACTGTAGCTATATTTAACTACATTTATTTACTAAAAGACAATTTCCTTAGGCAAATAATGTAATTATTGTACTGCCACTGCAGTGCTGCATCTTTTAATAGAATTCTTTAGAAAATGTTGAGTTGTAACCCGATACGGGGACATACCACAAATGCGATACTGGATCAGACAATTGTAATATGTAATGGGAAGTGCGAAGGTACTTAAAGGTCACAGTAAACTTTAGAGGCATAATCTATCCGTCACTCGTTCCCTCTCATTCGTTCTCTTCCTCTCACCCTCAGCAGCAGAAATTCAGGTTTGATGAAGTCCAGCAGGAACATGGTGTCTGGGGCTTTCAACCAATCAGCTATAGACCTGAAAGAGAGAGAGAGAGAGAGAGAGAGAGAGAGAGAGAGAGAGACAGGTGACATCACACAATCACTGACTGTGAGACCATGGGAGTGTTTAAAAGGAATTGTTTTGAACTAGAGAGGGGGAAAAAAACGAGCTAGAAAGAAAGAGAAAAAAGGAGCGAGAAAAAAAAGACCCTTGCCTATTGTTGGTTTTTAGATAGATCATGGCAAGCGCCAAGGTGGCACCAGGGCAGGTCACATCCACGTTGATTGTGTCACCTTCCTATAATTAATAATTAATAGTTTTATGGCATATCACATTTCCCAAAGGTGACATCTAACACACTGACTTAATTCTGTCCTCAATAATATATAGTATCTTATATAATCTTTCTCTGTTTTCACTGAAACCTTAATCTGGTAGCTTGGAGATTTGTGCTTCTCTCTGTTAATGCCGGTGTGTGTGCGTCGGTGTCCTCCCACCATGTACTGGTAAAGCTGCTCCGGTACATTCAGGTCCGTCATGCCGATCAGGTTACTGCCATGCTACAGGTAGAGAGGCTTAGTCGGCATGGGAAACACACAGCTTTCATTCTCACACACAGATTGCTCACATAATGCTTGTTAATCTGTAACACAATGCTCTGATGAAATGGGAACCATAGGTTTCATTTAATTAATTATAATTCTGGTTATTTAATAGTGTCCTTGTCTTTTTGGGGGAAGTTTAATAACTAATCTATTAGAGAGGATTATAAGACATAACTTAAATAATACTTCACTATTATGATTTGAGAACCACAGATTGTTGAAACCATGCAGAGTCTTTAAATCACGCCTAAAACAAAGCTTTAAAATCAACACTAGATGGTAAATGAGAGAGAGAGAGAGATAAGATCATAAGGTATTCGAATACTGGCTCACTGGGGCATGCAAAAAATGATATGAAGCGTTTGGAATCTAAAAGGGAGTGTCTCCAGTATACAAAAACCACATGAGAGTTATTCTTGAAGTGAAAGAGATTTGGCTGTGTTAGCAGCTTGAATGATAACAAGCAGGAAGGATGTTGTCAGGTGACCGTGAAAATTGCTAATACGTTTAAGTGTGCTAATAAACTGGCATAGCAGGTGACTTCCAAGGAAATGAACGTCTGCGTGAAAGAAAACATTCTCGGCATAATTTGGCAGCGCTTGCACACTCACCCCAAGGCAAACCATACCAAGTGCCAGGCCTGCTGCTAGAGAGTAGGACTCTCTGTCTGTGCAGTACTCCATTTCAGGGCCGGGAGGACGGCCTGTGCGGAGACACACACACAATTGTTAAGTATGCTCATGTCCAACCCATTAAATGAGCATTGTGCTTGTGCGACATTGATTTTTTTTTTCCCCCTGCTCATGATCTACCATTTAAAAAAAATTAACGATTTAATTGTCCAAAACAGAAGACAGGAAGCAAGAATTTCCAGCTTGGAACTCAGGTGGATGGTGGCTCTTTATGTGACAAAACAATTACTTTACAAACTGGTTGTCCAACGTCCACATGGCTGACATTTTCACTGCTGATCTATTACCCTGCGAGTCCAGACGAGAGCACATGACACGGGATGAAGGGCTCGACTTCTAGGTGGCGTCGATGTCGGCATCATTTATATGAGGAGAAAACGACTGCTATTTGTGGCATATTTTTGAGTGATAGCTCGTACTAAAGTACTCTGATGTGATTATAATATCTCAGTAAAAATTATATCGCGCAAACTTCCCGAGCATGCGCACACACACACGTGCCTCTCACAACCAACCTTCATATTGACCTTATTCTATCACTATCATCTATACTCCCACAAAAACACCTCTTACGTCTAACCTTTAAACCGAGCTTACCTCTGGCCACCAACACCCACACACACCCACACACACCTCCATATAATATTCATACACACTGATCCCATCCTGTACTGACCTATCTCTGCAAGCAGCACCTCTGCGTTGTGCCGGTGTCCAGTACCCTGGTACACAAGGCCGATTCCCACCACGGCAGCCACCTGCACGCTGTGTGGCACGTCCAGCTCGGTGGAAGTGGGAGGCAGCAGGGCGGGCACGTGGATGCTCAGCAGGCGTGTGACCGACATGTCCATGGTTCCCAGCTTAGCTGCTGAAACACCCAACAAGAGCCCTATGCTCGTCATCTCATGGCCCTGAGGAAGAAAGGGAAAGGGGGGGGATACTTCAAATCTCAAACATTGGTAATTATTTGTTAATGAATTACCCTTTAAAACAGGACACTATATAAGGGTACGGTCAATTCATATGTTGGTCTGTGCAAATTTACACTCACTGGCCAATATAACAGGAACACCTCTACCCCTACTCTGTCATGCAACTATCCAATTAGCCAAGCATGTGGCAGCAAGAACTTCAGTTAATGTTCACACTGAACATCAGAATGGGGACAAATGTGATCTCAGTGAGTTGAACCAGGCAGTGCAATCTTTTCCAATCTTCAACTGCCCAAATTTGGTGAGCCTGTGCTGCTGCACTAGAGTTTTCTGGATTCATTAGAAATTAGTATCATTCAGTATAGAAATGATATAGCTAGCGAGAACCTCAGTGTGCTTGTGTGTGATTTACAAAGCAAATTTCAAAAGTTCAAAAGACAAAGGACAAAAACAGACGGTTCATTCATTCATTCACTTTTCAAATGAATGTGTGTAAAAGCAGGATGTTTTTTCGCTGGCTTCTCGTAACTGAGTACTATGATATTCTAGAAAGCCCAGGCCTCCATTCTCGATGTGGTGAAGGGCCAGTGTAAATACGCAGTGTAAAGATGGAGCCATAGATTGTATATATGCATTGTAACCACCGAAAGTAGTGATCGAGCCTGGCCTGACTGGAAATGAGAAAGCTATGCAGCGTCATAGTGAAACTGTGCTTTAGGTTCGTCTTTCATGTGAGAAAAACAACAGGATGAGAGCAGAAGTCAGAAAAAGACAATTAGAGCGTGTTACTCCAAAACTGGAGAGAATTACACCGAGACTAAGGAAAAACAGATTTAAATGTCAAATCATAAAAGCAATACAGCAAGCACAGCATGAAACCAAGAGGGGCCAGCTACGATCGTTTCGAGCTGAACAGGGAAGCAACCTCTCATCTCCTGTTTAAATGGCTTTTTACAATAGCTCGTAAATCTCTACTGAGCCTAAATCTGAAAAGAGAGAACTGAAATTAGTCATCCTGCTCAACTACAGCAATAATTTTCTTACTAATATATATATTTGTCTATGATCCTAAAGGGTTGATCTTTTTTCTTATATGTAAGGAAAAAAAAATAGTCCAAAGACTAAAAAAAAAAAAAGTCTAATAATAATAAAAAGAAAATGTATATCAGGGTTTGGAATTAAAAAAAAAAAATGCCAGCTTACCTGTACAAGTCAATTTAGAACAACATGGGAAATGGTGGATATACACTCCGTGGTCACTTTATTAGGTACACCTACCCTGTATCTACTCTTACAGACTATGAGGTAAACCTACTACGCTGCCCATCGGTTATTATAATACAGAGGTGGACAGATCGCTAGTCCAGGCACTCGGGTAAAGCAGATGTTTCATTCACGGTTGCCTGGCAGAGAAAACTCCACAGCTCATAACTGAAACGGTGTCCGAAAGGTTTCTGCCCTTTTTGTCGAGCCTACAAGTATAATCCAATTCAATTCGATTTTATTTGTATAGCACTTTTAACAATGGACATTGTTCCAAAGCAGCTTTACAGAAAGACAGTAATAAAGACTTTGACTGCATAAAGTCGTCCGTCACTATGATTCAAGTACTCGCTGATTTTATAGCCTGTATTAATGCATATTATTATTAGCTCATCACATTCTTGAGTTAAACTACGGTAGCCTGATTAACCTTTAACATTTAGTTAGACTCTTCAGTCATGTCACATTGCACCGCCTAAATATAATTACTGACTAACAATGGTAACAATGACCATAATAAGAATAAAGTAATCAGAATGTCTGAATATTAGAAGATTTGAACCTCTGCTGGTGTTTTACAGTAATAACTGCTGTAGAGATCTGGAACCTAGAGTTGAAATCATACAATCTTTCCGCTTATAATTCGTTTACCTTAGTTAGATAGTCGTGGATGTTAAGCGTGGCAAGTTTGGTGAGGTGGCCATTAAGGCCGAGCGCCATTAGGAAGCCAGCGTACTCGTTGGCCAGCTCGGTGCTCTTGGGTTTGTTGTAGGCGATCCAGGCCGATTCAACACGTGACGCCGGTGCAATCTTCAAGCCTGCTGCCACACCGTTGTGAAAACTGGGCCAGCTTGCCATGTTGGGTGGCACATCAACATTGCCACTGTTCAGGTCCACGGTGGTGTTCCTGGGTGGAGCTCGCCCTGCCGGATGAAGTGAAGGGGAAAGACGTTTTTCAAAGTTTCACAAAACCTATTCCCAATGAACAAAATGATGGGAGAATCAGAACACTGAATTGGGAAAGATGTTTGCACATTTTAATTTTTTTTTATAATTTTTTTTTTATTTTAAAAATTCAAAAGAAAGAAAGAAACATAATGTGAAGAAGGCAGTGTATGACATGTAGCAGTGTTCAAGAACAATGGAAGGAGGGAGGCACCAATATTTCAATATCATACATTTCTTTGTCTTCCTTTATTCAGTCTATGCTAACTTTTTTTTTTCACGTGCCCAATTTGATCACCTGCCAATTGTCACCCACCAGCCATCTCTACCCTGTCATATGGCAGCTACTAAATGGTAGATTGAAAGATAATGTGCCTCTTCCGAGGCACGTGAAGCCAGCCAAATGCCTCCTTTTGAACTGCTACTCATGCTGCATCACAGAGCGGTGTAAAACACTCGCAAAAAAAAAAAGCACCATCAGCCCTCTTCCACGTACATAAACCCACAGATGACCAGGATTGACTTGTGTCACTTTGACTGGCAAGGAAGAAGAGTAATGCCATCCCTCCCGCCCAGAAAGCATGGCCAGCTGCATTTCAAATACGATGGTAACAACAACATTTGGAATCTTCCATGATGTGCATTAAATATTGTGATAAATGTATAACTAATCATCAGCACAGGCCTGAAAGATGCATCTTATTTGACCATTTTCTTCATACTAAAAATGGGAAAATTCTGAATGGAAAATGTAAGTTGTCTTTTTCCCCCCTCTGTTGTTCTAGCACTACCTTATTCAACATTTTGTTTAACCAGAAAATGAGTGCAGATGCCTGGTCTTGGAGAACTGCTCTTTTAAACCACACGACAGAGGAAGAGGGTTATTATCTGTGGACATCAAAAAGCAGAAAGTGTGCCTGCTAAAGCACGATTTAAACTTGAGAGAACGTGAGAGCTCAGAGTGCCAAGTATAGCAACACCCTTAGTATAGCAACATTTCTGAAACCTTTACGGTCCAAGCTGCATAGAAAATACTGGAATAAATGTGTTTTGCCAGCCTTAAGTTTTTCCCTGACTGCCTCATGTGACTTGACTTAAAAGGATCATACAAATGTTTTTCCATTCCACCAATTCTGCTGTATTAATACATGGAAAGAGCTTGTTGGTTTGTGGCTAGGCATACCAGTCAGGTTGAGCTTGGGCACGGGCAGGGGCTCAGTTGGCACTGGATGGTAGGAAAACAGTGTGAAGAGGCCTCGACCCACAGGGAGAGCCATGGTGCGCTGGCACAGCTGGAGAAGCCTGACAACACACACACACAGGACAGCTGTACAGTTAATCTGCTTGTTTGGCAAGTGTAAATGGGAGTGTAAGTAAAAGAAAGACAGAGATGGCTAAACAGTTGCTTATTGTTTATGTTCTAAACATGGCTCCAATATGAGAACTGCTTACTGTTCTACAGCACTGGAAGAAATATTAAGAAATATGTACATTTGCAAAAACTAATCTTGCATCCATTTTGGCCTGAGATACCAGGTTTAACAATTCAGATTCTGACTTGCATATTAGCAGCATATACTGTATCTTCATTCCTGAGGCCATGGCCTTCAAATGATTGACATTTCTGTCAGTCAAATCTGTTATCCATTGTACTAGGCGTCTCTCCTGGTGTATCCCGTGATACAAGTAAAGTGGCTTTGTAAATTCTATAATGATGTAGAATCATGTATCATATACTTTATCGTTATATTTACATGAAAGGGTGGGTTCTCTTACTTGTTCTCCTTCTCCTCAATATACTCATGGTCGCTGACCTCTGGCAGGTGGGGGACATTGACCCGCACAGGTCTGGAGCTTTGGAGCAGACGTCGAACCTCCTGAACACGCAGGTCACGGCTCCAGATCAACCCCGTCACCTCCGGATGAAGATCTGCCATACCATCCTCTTCCTCATCTGCCTCGCTCGTTATTGGAGATTCTAGTGGCTCATTTAGTGCTACCATCTCACACACACACACACACACACACACACACACACACACACACGTGTAAAACCACTGAGAGGTGAAGTGAATAACATTGTTTATTTCATTACAATGGCACCTGTCAAGGGGTGGGATTTATTAAGCAGCAAGTGAACAATCAGTTCACAAAGTTGATGTGTTGAAAACAGGAAAAATTGGCAATCTGAGTGACTTTCACAAGGGCCAAGTAGTGATGGCTAGATGACAGCGTGTGGTGAGCGAAGGCTAGCCCATCTGGTCCGATCCCACAGAAGAGCTGCTGAAAAAGCTACGGCTATGATAGAAAGGTGTCAGATCACACAGTGCATCCCAGCCGCAGGCCGGTCAGAGTGCCCATGCTGACCCCCGTCCACCGCCAAAAGCACCTACAATGGCCACGTGAGCATCAGAATTGGACCATGGAGCAATGGAAGAAGGAGGCCGGGTCTGAAGAATCATGTTTTCTTTTACATCATGTGGATTGCCAGGTGGGTGTGCGTCACTTACCTGGGGAAGAGATGGCACCAGGATGCTCTATGGGAAGAAGGCAAGCTGGCGGAGGCAGTGTGATGCTCTGGGCAATGTTCTGCTGGGCATTCATGTGGATGTTACTTTGACACATACCACCTACCTAAACATTGTTGCAGACCAAGTATCCCTCCTCATGACAATGGTATTCCTTAATGGCAGTGCGTAATGGGTTTCAGTTCAGTTAGTGAATCAGACTTGAGTTGCATGTTGACTGACTTGCTACTTTGTACAGACTGCAGTGGTAAAGCACAAAAAAAAAAAACTAAACAGTGGAGCGTAAAGCAGCGGTTTGAGCATCCCCCAAAGGAGAGTTGGAAAAACAGGTATCCTTAATTACAGAAGAAAGAAAACAGAACATATTTATGTAGTGGCGTTATTGCTGATTCCTTCTTCCATTCATCCATCCATTCATCATGGTGTTTTCTCTACAGAGGGCCCCAGTGAGTTCCAACGCATCACAGGGCACAATCGCACACACCCCCACATACCCATTCACACACAATGAAAAATTTAGACATGCCAATCCACCTACAATGCATGGGAACTCCGGTTTCCTCCCCAATCAGCCTACAACACACGTCATTGGACTGGGGGAGGAAACCCCCAAAGCTCCAGTCCTGGAGGTATGATGCAAACATGCTAACCACTAAGCCACCATGCCCCCCTGATCTCTTTAAAAATAACTCTGGAATTTCCTGACTTTTTATTATCAGACTATTGTTATAATTTTTTTAAATAAGAGTTAGGAGATTTAAAGATATAGATAGTAGTTCTATCTGGCATTCTGGCACAAGTTTTATGTTGAATGTCCTTCCTGATGCCCTTACCCTCCCCGTTTCCGGGCTTGGGACTGGCACTGAGAGCGCACTGGCTCGTGCAACCCTCCAGTGGCTGGGGATGGTACCCTAACTGGGAATTGAACCCGGACCATGATGAGAATGCTGCATGCTAGCCACTAGTCCACCAGGAAACCTAAATCTATGGCATCTGTTACGAAGCAAATTTTGTAAAAAATGATTTGAACATATAAGGAGTTACAGCTCATTTCGTCAGGGTGGAACGGCACCTCTCCATAGACCTGCACCAGTTTATGAGCAGTTCTCACCCTTGCTAACGTGGCAGTCGTGTTGCCGTATGACAGTAAATAACAGCCAGTAACGCAGCATCTAGGGTTCATCTAGGGTTCATTATATTCTATATCCTTTAGTGTATCCTTTAACATATTAGTATCGGTTCTACTTTAACAATATCTATTATACTGGTTAAAGTATACACTATTCACTAGTCACCGCTGTGAGATTTTGACTAAACCCCCCCCCCAAAAAAAAAAAAAAACAACCCACGAAGAAATGCAAGCAGATAGTAAAAATACCAGTACATATGTAATATTTCAGATATTATAAACTCTACAGTCAACTGCACATTGTTTAAGACACAATGAAAAATTACTTTTCCTTTTGTTTTAATTTATTCCTTAAATTATATCACTTTTTATGAAGTAGAAATAATATAGTAATATAATATACTAACTGTTTTAAGTATAGATTACGACTAGTCCACTTTTTTTTAATTACTGGTCAGCTAGTAAAAATAAACAACAGTGCAACTCAACAGATGTATCTGTAATCTAGAAAATATATTACAGTAAGAAAGAGAAGAACTCACACTTACTTGTACACTAAGAATATTCATATCCTTAGCCTCTTAGCCTCATCTCTCGCCTTCACGCTCAAACACCTTTTTTTTTTTTCTTCTTTAAAAACATATCTGAAAGGTCTCTACTCTGGGTGATGCATTTCAGGAATCATTCTAAAGCCTAACACCTGACGTGTTTCTGAATCATTTGTAGACTCGGGTCTGACTTGCATCGAACGTAGCAGAAAAGTGCTAACGTTAACCAGCACATCGGTCAGTGGACAGAACGTGGGTGGTCGCCACGCTACAGGTCTGGTTTGAATACTAGATAGTGCGAAAATGTTGAGTAGTAGGTACATTTGAATACTATTTTGATAAAAAAACCTTTAAGTGCTCCTGGTTTACTTTGTTCCGTCGTCCGGGCCAAACTGAGCACCCAAAATCTATCAATAGTGCAACCCTGCCATCATGGGGAAAGATGTCGTGGGCCAAAGTTCAATCAAAATATGTCTGTTAAAAAACTAGATTTATGCCAAGCAAATTGGTGTTTCTATAAAACACATTAAAACACCCAGAAATGTTGAGTAGATTCGTTATAATGTTTTATCCATTCAGCCCAATATCTAGCAGAATTATATGTTTGCATATAGTTACATATAGTGTGTATAATTCTTGATATTTAATAGACAGTTGTCAGCCAGTTGGATGCACAACCGCAATCACTATGTCAAAGTTAAAAACAATGCCATCGTCAGGACAGATAAAGGCGAACGAGGCAGGCATGTTGGCATTGCCTTGACCTTTGAAAGAGCTAAATAAATCAGCACCTGAGTGAACCGTAGTGAACCTGAGTTACAATGTGCTTTACCTAGAAATAATATCGCAGTGTTTCACTTATGTGCAATACAACACCTACAGCTAACAGTTTGAGTGTTAACAACAAGTGCATGACTAAAGACTTGACTCAGACTTGAAGCTCAGAGACTTGAGACTTGACTCGGCAAAAATGACTTGTGAACGTCTCTGGTATATAGCTGCTTAGTCACTACCTATTTTAGGTTGCTTACTGGTTTTCCTTTGGCCAGGGAAACCTTGTGAGCCTGCTTGGTTAAGTCCTGTCGTCCAATCAGAGCACAGACCTCTTCAGACCAATCGGAGCAGGGATGTTCTCTGCACTGGATGATGGCATCTCGGATTGGCAGTGCCACACCAAAAGGCACGGACTCCAGATCCTTCAGCATAAAGCCTGAAAACAAACGCAAACAAAACCTTAGAGAACTGCGCCACTTACTTCACTACTTTATTAGCCTCATCTCAATTCCACATAATGACAAGAAACGAGTGTGTGAACAGCTTGAAGCCTGTAGCAGGATATGAATTATATGTAATTATATATCTACACAGTCTACGCAAATAAAATACCAATACACTACATTTAGTAGCCGGGTTTTCAGAATCACAGTGTGATGGGGAGTTAACTATGAATGTCAAACATACCTTCAGAGGTCAACCACACCACCAGTTTCTCTGCGAGACAGCCTGGTGCAGCGCCCTGCCTTACACTGCTCTGTCTGCAAGCACACACACACACACACACGAAACACACAGCCTGAAAATTAAAGGGCTTCTGATGCCAATTGCAGACATTCTGTACAATTATAGTTGTTACGATTGCACATTTTACCCTTTCTGAGAGATCATCTGATCATTACCTTCTAAGAGCAGGATCACTGAAACCTTTCTTTTGCCCTGGGGGGGAAGAAAAAAAAAAAAAAAGATAGAATGGATCATATACACACTAGTAAAAGTGCTACATACAGACGCAATCAATTATCTTTTGTGTTTAATTAACCTCGGTCTCATACAAGTAAAGTAACCTTTAATCTCTGACATAAACACAAAGGAGAAATTTGTACAAGGAATGGGGAAGTTGTGTGTGTGTGTGTGTGTGTGTGTGCCACCAGAAGAGTGACAGCTCACCTGCAGAGAGCCTAGACAGGTACTTAGACACATTAGATGAAGCAGCTTTTTCATCTCCCACGACATATAGCGCATAGCTCTGCCAGAGAGACAGACAGAGACAGAGAAGGGGAGACAGATGGAGAGAAGAAAAAAAAAAAAAAAATGAACAAATGTGCAAATGACTGTCATTAACAGTGGGACAGCACCCGTGTGGTTTCGGTTTTCAGCTGCAATGACATTAAAAGTCATTCTGGTTATGTTAGCGAGAAATAGCATGTATGCACTGCTACTAACCAAGACTGGAGTCATCGACCACATTACTGTATATACTAACCACAGAATAGGAGGGAATGCTACCTCTGAATGTCATATCGGGTAAAGAAGAGGAGAAACCTTGGCTTAAAATAAAACGACACCACAACAATTCCACTGGAAGGCCAGAGTGGAACATCAGAACATCTGTTCATTTTTTTTATTCATTTAAAAAAAAAAAAAAAAACAGACTGAGTGGTCGGGTCAGAGAGATTTAATGGACACTAATCCTTCGTCAGCCCAGTCAGAGGGATGAATGGAGTTTATAGAGAGAGATACTGGGGTAAACACGGTCCGTAATTGCAAGGTGGCTTGTCAGCGTCTCTATGCGGTTGTGCGTCATCTCACTCGGCCTGATGGGTAGAGATGCCCACCCCCACCCCGGTGATTCATCCCTCCATTTCCATGGCTTAAATTACAGCAGAAAAACTTTAACAATGCAAACACACACCTCACATGTTTTTCACTTGACACATGCACAGTATATACACAGTATATGGCGCCCACACACACGCACACACACACGCGCACAAGAAGGACATCACTCTGCTTGCTCAGGAAGGAAGCAGCGTTAGTAAAATGTCATTATGATTAGCTAGGAGAACTGTATCATCTAAATTCTTGACATTTCCACAGAACATGGCATCTGAATATAGTGGCATGTGACCAGGTTAGAGTTCTGACAAAGCACTGACCTTCATTAGTATGTGTTTGATCTGTTTGGACATTATTATATCCATAACCTTACCACTATAAGAAAGTTTACACCAAAGATATGAACATTATTTTCGAATACAAGTATGTAGA
The DNA here is from genome assembly GCA_037577455.1 of Pangasius macronema. Classification (NCBI taxonomy): domain Eukaryota; kingdom Metazoa; phylum Chordata; class Actinopteri; order Siluriformes; family Pangasiidae; genus Pangasius; species Pangasius macronema. Next base: position 23,718,266 of record CM074947.1, read on the forward strand.
AGCTCCTCCATTAGAACATGTTGGATGCTTTAATCCTGTTGGCCTGAATTGAACAATTTACAATGAGATGCTAAACATATTTATAAGTTTCATCAATGTTGTTAGACCTGTATGAATGTTTCTGCTTTTAGGGTGAGCTCTTAAAGAAGAAATCTATGGAATTTACCAACACAATCAGTTTGGTTCTTTCACAAATGCCAGGCAGGTAGGGGAATGGAGGCACTTCCTGTCCCCTTAGACAGCTGCTGAGCCACGCAAACACACAGGGCACTTCACCAGTCAGGTACACTGGCCAGCTCATCAACTCCATCTGAGCTTTAGAGACATACACACACACACACACACACACACACACACACACACACACACACACACAGAGAGCATTCATTTAAACATTAACGACTGCAGCACTTTCCCAATCCTCAAGACCGCAACACAGAGAATAACCCAACTTGGCTGTTTGATTCATTGTTAACTTGCCTTTGGCTGCTAATGAGGGGACCCCAAGCCATTGATCAGGTACTTACCCTGATCTATCTTGCAGGTTTCCTTGAAGCTTTTGATGAATGAGGGGTAATCACGCCAGTACAGATCAATGTATTCCTCCTGCTGCAGGTCCCTAATGAGATGAGGAGGGCAGGGGGATTAGTGGAAGAAGCTGTCTGATCAGACTGTCCATGCGGGTCAGATGATCAATATGCAGACTGATTATGAAGCCATAGTTAGTTGGAGCACGTAGCAGGTTTTATTACAAGGACAATGGCTACACGCCAGGATAGTAGAGCATAATGGTGAGAAATTCTGATTCTATAGAATCTTTGGTTGATATTGCTTTATGTATCTTCGAAACTTTTCATTATCACAACCTATTTACTAGCTCCAATTTTTTCTTACACTCAAAAATATTTTGCCTTCGTACTGATTCTATACATTTCAACAACCCAGGAAGAGCTACAGCAATAGGCAAGTGATTGCTGAAATCCTTTAACACTTTAATAAACATGCATATCGAAAAATGTGTGTGTCCTTAATAAAGCAGGGTTCTTGGGACAAAAGCACTAAGTGGGTAAGAGGGGGGCTTCCAGCCCACACACAGTTGGACCACTAGAACTTACAATAGGACCCACTCAAGCTTGTGTTTATGTTGGACACAAAAGCAAATCAAGCTCTTGACATTTTTTTTTCGTAACAATTAGGCAAGATCTCTCATCTGACCATCCACCCTTCATTGAATTGGCAAAGCATTTTATTCCCCCCACCATTTTATTTCATTAACTCCTCTTACTGTTATGAAAAGTATGGAATATTCAATGTTTACTGCGAAGTTACTGTACCTGGCCATCTGTTGCAGGAGGCCCACGAGGGCACGGGCACCGCTACGCTGGAGCTCGTCCAGTTTTAGGTCCTCGTACAGCAGATGGAGCACATAGAAAAGTGCTGGGATGTGGGTAAAGAGCAGAGCTGAGGGCTCCAGCTCTGCTGCTGGCCCGCTCTCATCCATGCTACCGGCAGACACTTTTGCATCCAGGCCAGACATGCCGGGGGCTGGATACATGGACACCTGGCAGTGGTAGTCTGAAGTACAGAGGTATGTCCAGTCCTAGATGGAGCCAAAACAATGAATGTTAAAGTGAAAATCTTTAAGTGTAAAACGTGACAGTGATTGCCTGCTATAGGCTCTGTGTTACAGTAACTCAAAATAGCATCTTGTTCACTAACTCTGCAGAAATGGACAGTTTAAACTTCAGTTTTCAGTTTTTCCAAAAGCAGGTGTTTCAACTTTATCAATTAGATCATCAGTTTGGATTAAATTGTATCTCATTTTAACTAGTATTAAACTATCAAAGTTCTAGTATATCAGTTATCTTACTTCATCTGAGCCTGTGTCTGCCGGACGTGCCTTCTTAGGAGCAATTACCGGTGAGAGGGGCACTTCAAAATGGAGCTGTGGAGTAAGAGACTCATGAGTCAACATCAAGGATTAGTGACCTCCGTGCACTTCTTGCAGTGCACGTCGTTACAACATTACTATGAAGCAATTACACTAATAATAGTAGCCATCTCATATGTCCTTAACACACATAAACAAACAGTACTGACATTTCGTGTCCATGACAGACGCTCCGTGTTGTAGCCCAATAGAGTCATCAAGCATGTGACAAACAGATTCCACTCCTGATGCATGCTGGGACCTCCGGGAGCATTGTAGATATTGTACCACTTTACCAGCACCTTCATAGCCGTGTCTTTGGGCAGAATGAACCGAATGGCTTGTAGGCATCGTTTCACTGAAAACACACTGGGCATTAGTGATTTAATAAACCTAGATACAAATGAAGGGTAGATTAGTCACTACTTCATTCCTGATTAATTCCGTCAAACATGGTCAAGTTGAAGGAAATACACTGATCAGCCCTAACATTAAAACCACTGATAGGTGAAGTGAGTAACACTGATTGCTGTAGACAGTGTAGACTCTCAGCTTTTTAAGTGTCCCGGAAAATTGTTTTTATAACGTAATTGGTAAATCCTTAATGTCAAGGTGGTTAAAGAGTCAGTTTTGATAATTGGACAATTGACTGATAAGCAGTTTGATGGCCAGATGTGGCCTGTTTTCTCATTATTCATTGACAAGTTAAGGAGATGCAAGGTCTAGAGTTGATTCCAAGTGTTGAATTTGCATTTGGTAGCTGTTCATGGGAATTCTCAACACGTGGTCCAAAGAGGTGTCAATGCAAGTGAAGGAGGCCATCATTAGTCTGACAAAACAAAACAGACTGCATTGGCCAACACTGACTGACTCAAGTATTAAAAATATCCCTAATATTTATGATCAAAAATCCTAAACGGTTAATGCAATATTTTTGTTAAAGCCCTTGAATTTAAGCTGAAGATTTGAGTAGGTGGAGAAAAACAGAGTGGGGGGAATGGTAATGAAAATGGATGAAATAGATGAGAGCAGGATGTAGGGTCTCTGCCAATAGGGGATTTAGAGGGGACTGTTTGGTGAACACAACAGGCAGTGAGGAGCATGAGAGGAGGCCCATCGGATCCATGCTGAAGGTAGGAGTGCAAAAGGATTAATTGCAATAGCAGGAAGTATGAAAGATTTACCCTTGGGCAAATTTAAGTCCGATAAAATATGAAAATCTGCATTCTATATTGTGGGTTAAAGATGTGTGCATGTACATTATTAATCATAAATAATCATAAAAATGGAAAAAGTCTGTTGCTAAGAGTAATATAAAGTTTCACAACAGAAAAAAGGTGGAGAAATCTTTAAAGGCTAAACAAAAGTTTGGGTAATTCTGAAAGTAAAATGGAGAACAATGAAAGCACATATTCATTATTTAACAGCCTACATGAAAAAAAAAAATTGCATTAAATTCAACGTTCAAACATGGTGAATATAACACAACACGTTATCTATGCATGTCTTCGTTAATCCGAAGATTACTTAGGCGGTCATAGAATTAACCGTTTGTTTGAGGTTTTCCAGTTTTGTTTTGACCTCAAAATGTCACTTTATTAGATGTAGGGAGTCCTTTCGACTAAAGCAAATGCCCAATTAAAGAAGGACTGACAGGTCACAATATGCCATAATTTTTGAGGAAGAAAATGTGAAGAGATCAGGTCATAACAAAAAGCCAATTAGTGAAAGCATATACGAGACAACTGCACACTACGCTATAACACACAACATGACTGGACAGTCATGTGGGGCTATTTGTGGGGTGTTTTTTAATTCACTAGGAATTACACAATATGCATCAGTGATGATACTCACTGATGTGATGGAGCACAAAATGAAGGACCAGGCATACAATCTAATACATAAGCAAGTGCCTGTGACACGAGTGTGTGCATGTGTGTTTGGGTTCTAACCCAGCTCCGATGTAGCCACTTCAGGAATGGTGATCCTCAGCATGGAGCCATTGCTCAGTTCCTGAAACAGAAAATTATAGAGAAATTATTACAGAGAAATTATAATCATACAGAACAACAGGTGACAGGAAAGATCAATGAAAACAGTTCAACCCAACAACCCAAGGGACCTAAAGCTATGTGATAAGAGCTTTTATAAAAACCCATTCAAATGGCATGTCGGCCAAAATCCAATAAAGATGGCTGTGACAGGTCTAAAAGTAAATACTCGTGGCCGTGAAACATGCTTCAGCAGTGCTGACAAATTCAGGACAGAGTTAAATGAATTATGTCAACATCATGACAGATTCCTGGTGCTCCAGGCTGAGCATGCACAATTTTCCACAATTTTGCTTCTGTAATGTCAGTGTGGACAACCAAGAGTAGTTATCAGCTTAGGGAAGAATCTCATATAGGAATACATGGTGCTAGAATTCCTAGAGTCTTGACAATGCCACAGTCATCCATGGCCCTGGGGTAGGAAGCACGGCATTCCTCTCAGCATTGGAGTGCCAATTGCGGTGATCTGTGTACTCGTGTATCTGGAAGAGGGAAGTCCGCATCAGTGTTCAAGCTCACAATGATATGGCATGATCAGCAGTTTGAAAAGATGTATTGGCTTCATGCCTCAGAGGAAGTATCTGGCCCTCCCTGGCCTAAAATGTGATCATTTACAAGTCATAAAAACAGAAAATAAAAGAAAAACAAAATGACATGGTATGTCTGAGCCTGTGCTTTCAGCAACAGACATGACCCCCTGAAAGAGCAAACACTTTAAACACAGGTTTCGGTATCACACATCAGCATGGAGGGCAGCAGGTAGAGTCGGTGCCTCACAGCTGCAGGGTCTCAGGTTAGATCTTCAAGCTCCAGTTCCTGTTGTTTGGAGTTTCTCATGAGTTTTATGCAAGTCTCTGGTTTCCTCTCATTTTCCAGTTTGTACGGTTATCCACGTTACACATGAGATTTCTATACTTACTCACACACACACACACACACACACACACACACACTGTATGATGCCCTGCAATGGCCTAGCAACTCGTCCAGAGGATATTTCCGTCTTGCACCGTGTGTCCATAGAATAAGCTCCAATCTTGTCCCATTTCTTATTAGAGAATTGCTTTACTTCATATACTTTGATGGCCTTTTCTGTAGGAGCTTTAGGTTCATCACATTGCTATCAGATTAAAGTGTAGACAAAGAGCACAAACTCTACACTATATGGCCTACAGTATGTGGACACCTGATCACTCAACATCCCATTCCAATACCAAGGACATTAATACTGAGTTGTTTCCCCCTTTGCTGCTTTAACAGACTCTTTTGGAGCATGGCTGTAGGGATTTGTGCCCATTCAGCCACAAGAGGAGAAGAAGAGCTTGCATGAATTTGGCATCCCAAAGGTGTTCAGTGGGGTTGGGATCAGGGCTCTGCGTGGGCCATTCGAGTTCTTCCACTCCAACCTTGGCAAACCATGTCTTCATGGAAAAAGCTGCTTTGTGCATAGGGGCATTGTCATGCTGGAACAAATTTAGGCCCCTTAGTTCCACTGAAAAGAAATCTTAGTGCTACAGGTTACAAAGACATTCTATTCAAGTGTGTGTTTCCAACTTTCTGGCAAGGCTCACATATGGGTGTTATGGTCAGGTGTCCACATACTTTTGTATCTAGAGTAGACCATATAGTGTACACAGGCAGTGCATGAACAGCCTTTGTACATTGATCATACTTATGGATGACCATGAAACGCTTTTCTACGCCACTACAGGTTACACATTCGAGACATTTTTGTAAATTAGTATTTTAAAAAACTGACACATGGCCTCACATTTGACGTGCCTCTAACACAGCTGGCATGGATTAAACCACTTGGAAGCATAAGTGCTCACATATGTTAAAAAAATGCTTCAGAGATTCAGGCTTTGAGATTTAAGGGATTCAAAAGGGTACGCAAATGTTAGAGCACTCTACGAATAATAATTATATTTCAGGAAAGTAGACGGACACGAAGATATTCAGTGACAATGTTACGTAGTGATCAATGTGGAGTAAATTGATATTTATTGCATCTGTTCTGTACAGTTTGGTTTTTTATTGCCATTGCAGCACACTGAAAGAGAGAGGATATGAATTGGTGAGTCTCACATGTGACAACGTAAATGCTCAGCTCTCAATCTGTTTTTTAGAAAGGTCCCCTGGCTCAACACTGGCCTTCTATCAGTGAAATAGAAGTGTGTGTGTGTGTGTGTGAGTACTGATTGCAGGCTGACCAGTGTGAGACGGTTGCTGACTGGGTCTCGCAGGGCCTGGATGTGTGGTGTTGCCTGCTGGAACGGAGAATCCTCTAGCCATGATGACTCATGATGCTGCACTGTTCTCATCTCTGACACAGGGGAAGGCATGTCGGACTAAAGGCCGTGGGAAGAGATGGGTGTGGGAGGTTTGGATAAAAACATGACACTTTACATTACGGTTATAAGGCATCGGACACAACTGTGACAGTGTTACAGAAATGGAAAAGCATCGTCGGAAAAGGCACAGCGAATGCGATTAGTGTAATGTAAAGTTATCCTTCATATTAAGTGGGAGAATTGATTCAATTTGCCCGAAAGCTCCTTTCCTGTCAGCTTATCCTGAGGATTTTTTCTATTTTTATCAATATAATATAATATAATCTGATGACTTCTAGGTTAAGAAAGGAGCAAAGTATTTTTTTCCCAATTTCATTGCTTAGACAGCCTCTGATTAATGAAGGTGCATTTTGTTTGAAAAGTAACTCTGAATTTAAACGGATCATTCCATCGATCCAAACCTCAGACCTATGGAGAGAACATTAATTGCTTTTATCATTGTACTAATAAATATCTGCATGTCAGGAGCTTTCATGCTTCTCTCACTCAATCAATGATACGAATTACTCTTATTAATGTTAATAAGATCGTTTTCCCCTCGAAAAAGTCTGCTGCGTACCTCCTCTAGCCTGCTCATGTGCTGGATGGTTGCTTTTGCCGGAGTGCTCACGTTCTCCAGGGGGGTGTTTAAGTGTGGCAGGGGGTTTGGCAAACCGAAGGTTGGTGACAGAAGACCAGGGACAAACACTTTGCTCACCTAAGAAGAAAAAAAGAGACAACATCATGTGAGCTTCATCTATGGCCAACCTCAGCTATGACATCAGCCCTCTCAGCTGTAGAAGGACAACATGTTTACAATACAAGCCTGTCATTTTCTTACGGAATAATTAGATAATCACAGAGTCATGACAGGGTACACAATCACTTTCAGGCTCTAAATCCATAAAAGTGTATAAACACAGCCATAATTGTCAAACTTGTGACAGCTGCGACTTGCCAAATTCAAGCTATAAAAGAAACACTGAATGATTTAATGCCAGACGCAAAAGCAGCAGAAGAAAAATCTTCTAAATTACAGAAGACCTTAAAAGCTGCATGCAGACTATTACAAACCCTCAGAGCAATCTTCAAAAGATGTATATATATTTTTGTTCCACAATATTAAACTTCTTTGAATCCGTCAACCAAGCCCTGTAAATTCGTTGTTCGGATTTTACGGAAAAAACCCACGTCACGTCTTTATACATAAAGGTAATCTGAGTCAAGGTGACGGAATATCATGGCACTGTAAGACCATGTAGGGAATTTTTCCTTTCTATACTGCGCTGAAGTCTATCTAATGCTAGCTGTATATGGATGATGAAAAATTATAACAGTATTGTTGTTATGCTGATAGTAAGGCTCTTTAGAAATTAGATATAAGTATAAAAACAATAATAATACAGTTCATGACATAAGTACTGGACAGGAGATAGGGATAAGCTTGAGGACTTTGTATATAATATAGTATAATATAATAAATGAGCTGCATTTAAAAAAAAATTAAAATATTATTATATCACCAAGTCATAATTAACCGAGCTGAGCCGTACTGGAAGTGAATAGCGCAGATGTTTTTAGGAAGTGAACAGCGCGGGCGAATGGCGCTCGGTGTCTAGTTGTGGTCACATTAGGAGCTAGAGATAATCTGTTTGCAGCACTGACACAAGAAGCCCAGCTGGTTTTTATCTTTTATCTCGAGAGTAAGTTAGCTAGTAACGGCGCATGTGCGTGCTCTGTGAGAATGCCCTGTTGTGTGGCTGTGGTGTGTTTCTATAGAGGCAGTGACAAGAGAATCATGCAAGTCAGAAACTCCGGCTTTCATGCTGGAAGATTGTTCTGTGCTTCGTTTGGTGTGGTGCTTCAATAAAGATTACTTAGCAGTTTCTGTACCAGTAACTGGGGACTGTTATCTAGATTTGACAACTACGGTTATGACTACGACACATGTACACGCTTCACTCATTTCGATTTAGAGTATGCTGTCATATTCAAATAAGCAGCGATGTCAAATGCCATATTAAAAGAGCAGAGTTTGTTGATGTAAAACTTACTTCTGAACTGATTATGGTCGCAGATAAAGAAGACTATTTATAAGTACAGACGTCTACAGAAACTCGTTCACTCTGGAGCATAGGATCCATTTTTGTAAATTTAGACAGGTTTTTGGATAGACTTCATGAAGTACACTGACAGAGAGTTAGACGGCACGAATCGAAGCTCACCCGTGTGACTCCTGTGTATAACACCAAGCTGCCATTGGTCTCTAATACCAGCAAAGCATCTATGTCCTATAAAAACAAGAATGAAAGTTCACACATAGAAACTAAGAAATAGGGATGATGACTGTATGAAAAAGAGCATCACAATTCAATCAGTGTTTTAATATATTCAATGTATAATCATGCTATTTAGATTTGCTATTCATGTAATGCAATTTCACACAATATCAAATGTCATATATCAATATACTGCCCTGCTGTCCTAAGACTTATTGCCATGAGAACTGCACAGTTTTAACTTCTAGATTATGGATTTATATCTCTAACAGCTTGTCATGAGCTTTATAAGTGTCATTTCTGTATAAATCTCTGATGTAAAAGGGAACCTAATGAACGCCGCGTGTTTTGAACACTGACCCTGATTCTACAGACAACTAAGCATACTGTATATTTTATTCCTGACGATCATTTCAACACTTCCGCATTCATCACATTTTCTCGTCTCCGTTTGTGCAGCTCGGGCTCATTTCCTTACCTCCAAAGGTGCAGCATCTTTGGCAGGAATGGACGTAACTGACGCGAAGATGAGTTGGGAAGTCTCATTGCTTTCAAGAAACTTGACACATCTGGAAAAACCATGGGAGAGTGGCCAAGAAAGTTGTGTCAAAGCTCATCAGAACCACTACATGGTCTAACCAAAAAGCAGGCACATGTGGAAAGCACATATATTTTTAATAACAAAAGCAAAAAAAAAAAACAGAAGGTAAACCTGAGCTGCTGGTGGGATTCAACCAGGAAGCACAGGTATCTGTTCTCACACAGGTCCGAAGTAATGAACACTTTGGATGCCTGGCAGCTCTTCTCCCTAAGCAAACATATAAATTAGAGGACATCATGAATTCATTTATATAGAGCTTTTCAAACATAAGGGCGCTTTAAAAATCCATGACAGAAACCGCAAGTAATCTGTTCGCAACAAAATACGACCAAGATAAATAGGACAAACGTGTCTGAATACATGAATCAGAATTAATACAACCCCTGGCAAAAATGAATCACCACACTTAGAGGCTTTTTTAAAACATACAGCAAAAAAATTCAGTGACTTTTTTTTACTAAATGGCATGTCATTTTCCACATCAAGTAGAGGAAAAAAGTATGGAATCACTCAATGTTGAGGATAAAATTATGGAATCATCTTTTAATTTCCATTTCTAAAACAAATCCCGGGACACGTCTAACCATGCTAATTAGTCAGCAGTTAAAAGGGAGTGCT
>CM074947.1:23737060-23754734 GCA_037577455.1 Pangasius macronema
GATTAACCTCTACCAAAGTGATGGAAAGGCCAAAGTGTGGAGAAAGAAAGGATCTGCTCATGATCCAAAACATACAATTGACTCATCAGTCAAGAAGGTAGTGTCATGGCTTGGGCTTGCATGGTTGTTTCTGGAATGTGCTCACTAATCTCTATTGATGATGTAACTCATGATGGTAGCAGCAGATTGAATTCAGGAGTATACAGAAGCATTCTGACTACCAATTTACAGAGAAATGTATCCAATCTAATTATGACGAACTTCATCATACAGCAAGATAGTGACCCAAAACACACTATCAACACAACAAATGACTTCATCAGGGGGAAAAAGTAGAGGTAAGGACCTTGAAGTATACTTTGGCTAGTTTTTTTCCTAAGTTTATTAAAATTGTAATGACCAATAATTCCACGTTTATGATTCATGTACATCTAAGTTTTACTACAGTACTACAACAAAATAAAAACAATGATAGTTCAAATCATGCACTTTTTTTTTTTGTAAGTTTCACCATGTCCCAAATGAACAATCATGGTTTGTTCATTCCTCCCCAGTTTGGTCACCTGCCAATTCCCATCACCAGCCAGCTCTCCACTATCATACAACAGATAACAACCAGGGAGAGTGAAGGCTAACATGTGATGCCAGCCAACCACATCTTCTCAAACTACTGCTCATGCTGCATCACAAGGCAACGTAACACACTCGGAGGAAAGCGCTATCCGCCCTCTTCCACATACATGAACACACAGATGCCCATGATTGGTTAGTTTCGCAGTGAGTGACAGCTAATGAGAGTAATTCCATCCCTCCTACCCAGAGAGCATGGGTTTTAGACCCTTGTCTCCTGACCATGGATGGCAGTAGCATCATTGGGATTCAACCTCACAATCTCAAGACAATAAGGTGGACGCTTTACTGTTGCCCCACTTGGGAGACTTATATTCTTAAGTAAAAGTAGAATGTTAGAAGAAAATATAGGAAATATTAAAAATGCGTAATAATATTGACCACTACAGTAATAGGATAGGCTACATAAAATACAGTGTAGTGAATGTTTTCATGAACATACATTTTATTTGTAATATAAATGACAATTAAGACCATTTTTTTAACATAACTCCTCATCATGGCATCCAGATTAAATTTATAAAAGACAAAACTGAATTAGATACCAGTTTCACTCAATACTTTCTTTTCTCCTCCTTTCTTTTCTGGGAACAAGCAGTAGCTATACTTGTGTAGTTATGTTTATTTCTGAACTGTTGGGTGTAAGGTTCACAATGTGTCCAGCTCTGCAGTTATTATGTTATGACTCTATTCACCACATGCTAGGAAGAAAAGTATTGTAATGGTTGGCAGTGTCTATAAACCCAATTCTGAGCTAAAGCTACAAACTATGTATATAGTAAGCGAAAATATGGTTAAAATACTTTTTCAGACAGACTCATTCTTGAAAGTTGCACAGATCAATGTACAATGTAACCTCTACTGTGAATAATTGCTTAAAGGCTATTTAGCTTGTAAAAGGTCAGATTTGACCCAGACTCCCTTGATATGTGCAATATCTGTCTTCATATTGTTGAAACCCAATAAAAACGTTGTTCACAACAAAATAAGATGTTCTAGAGAAAATATTGGATGGCTGTGTAGACCATATGTTCACATATGAAGTCTCTGGAGATGACCACAGAAATAAAACATAATAAAAGAAATGAAATGTACAGTATTTGACCAAAGCTCTCCCAAAAGATACCAATTGAAGAATATCTCTAATATTCTTTAATTGGCCCAACAGACACCTCTCCAGTAATATTTGTTTCTTAACACACAGTCTGAGCATATGCAGGCCTGTATCTTCTAAGGGAGAATTTTTTTTTTTTAACTTCTTATTATTTCATAAATCACCAACATAATGTTAGACATACGTTTTGTATTAAAGCATTGAAAGTGCATAGAATATACATGAAATTTACATGTAAGGTGATCAAGTGTAGTAAGAAATCATTTGTTTTTTAGTAAAAGACTGAAAGATATTTATGCATGTATTACATATATGTATAGTATATACATATTTATAAAATATCGGTCTGTCTGAATGTGAAATAGCTCATTAATATACAAACATGAGAGGACTGATATGCTAGACAATTCTGCATATTGGGAAAAAATAATCATACCTGGTGTGCATTTACTTACAGCATGTATGAGCTCAAAAGCTCAAGCAAGGCTGCCATGGCACCTTGACATACATGACATTCCATCCAATATACATTTATGTTCAGAGCCAATTCTGTCACAAAACTATTTTAGTATATAGTGAAGTATTTTACATACCTATTTCAGTATACAGTTAGTATAGTAAACAACATATCCAAAGACCGTCTGTAGCGATGAAACATGTTCAAAAAGACAAAATTACAGGTAATTAGACTTAATCTATCCACTAAGTCAGGCACTAGAAACCCCTTTTTTATACCACGTACCAAGAAATAATCATTTGGAGTTTGTCCAAAACGCTTAACCAGTTAATATGTACAATCATAGGAAAAGGGTTTCTTGGGTTCTTTAAGGGTTCATTGGACAATTAAAGGTTCTTAGTTTCCAAAAATGATTCTTCTTGGACAATAGGGACGCACTCTGTTGTACATGCAGTATAACCTTTCTGGGTTTGTGTAGTCCTTCATTCTTAGTAAGCCAATATTTCAAGTGTGCACATCATATTATAATGAATCATACTAATCATGGCATACAAAAACGTCATTCTGTGCAAAGCAAAGCCTTAATCTCAGCACCGAACCAGTGACCAGCACATCAGTCTGGTGGGACTTCTCTGATGACGTAGAAGCCCAGATCTGATTTGATTGTGTTTCTCATCTCATGAAAAACAGTTCAGGGATATAAAACGAGGCGAGGTGGGTGAGGCCATTCAAAGAGGCACCAGACGCAGAGGAAGGACGCCTGGAGCCTTTTACAGCTGACTTCTTTGAGATTAGAAATCACCTGTTTCAGCACCACGGTCAGCGCTCCAAGAGGGGCCACACGCTCATCTCCAACAACCTGAGCACATGTAAGGACTTCCTTTCCTATTCTTATTCACATACCTTCCCAGTATCCTAGTTATTGTCAGCTAGTACTTACTAATACTTATTTAAATATTTGCTTTACATTACTTTGCACTGATTAGTTGCCATGTAGAATACTTTGTGCGTGTTTTACAACCCTTGGAAATTAACTTTGATTATTTAAAATTTATATCAAATGCACATCCACTGTATTTTTACCAGTACGATATGTCGAATATGAAAATGCATTTGTTAAAAATCTTACAGCAACCTGTTACCAGTATTTATACCTTGTTTTTCAGTAATATATGTGAGGTTTTAGTAACTTTTTCATCCTCACCTTTACCTAGGGACTCCATGCCTAGATAATGTCGCTTAACATTTGATTTCGTTCCTGTGTATCCTGCATTTTACGCATGCAGGGTCTGACAGACCCAGGGATTATCCAGCTGCTTGGGGGAAAGAATAAACATGTGCCGCTTTTGTGCAGGTTTAAGGCGATGTTACATAGGGGCGCCTCTCAGCTGCTGTTCCTCGTAGCCATCTGCGGCGTCTTTTACACGCGGACTCTCAGTTTGCCGCTCGCCACTACACGGTAAGACAGCACCTACTAAAAAAACAAAAAAACAAAAACAACGGGGTGTGTGTGTGTGTGTGTGTGTGTGGGTGGGGGGGGGTCTTAGTACTTTTTTATATAACTTCAGGTATTTCTTTCTTAAACTTTCTGTTTTAGCAGCGTGGGAGTCTGTACACGCGCTCCTGTCTAGTGATGCGTAATGCGTAATGCGCAATGCGTAATTAGTAACCAATAACTAATAATTAGGAGCTTGTGTAAATTTTGTACTAAAAAAAATAAGATGCTGTTAAAATGACGATAAAGTTCACTGTCTCAATGTACGGTCTGAAAAAAAAAGTACGTTGTATTTTTGTTGTATTTCGTGTCCAGAATGTTTTTCTTATGCATAACCTCTTGTATCCTATATTTACATATATATTTATATACTCTCCAAACAATATCAGTGGATTAGGATATGAGTTTGATGTAATCTGTCGATTTGGAGAGTGTTATTTTTGTTGAATTAACGTAAACGAGAATTTTGCTTCTGTTCTTTGCAACTCTTCTCATATCGCTTTTTCAAAAAAGAAAAAAAAAACATTTCTAGACACGTACAAAAGAACGAACTAGTGTTGATGTATATTCCCAAAACGCATAGCCTATAATAATAACTAAAAAAAATCTGACGTCTCGACACTGTGGAGATTCATCTGGGAACTGAATAAACCCTGAAAGTAGATTTTGTTAACAAGGTTCCCTCTTATGTGCAGAGCCACTCGACACGCAGACGGTCTGTTTACCAGCGGCTACAGCAAACTGCTGGGCCAACTGTCAGCCAGACGCTACCTGGAGTCTCTGATTGGGAAACGTGTCAGGTATACACACTAAGACCAACTTCCAAATCCTCTTCCCTATGTCAGAATAGTAGGCTGCTTAACCATAGGTGTAGTGGTCCAGTCCTGTGGTGGCTGTTTTAACCTACTGTTTAGTATGTGGTTTGGGTCTCAGGCTTTTCCAAGTACTCAAACTGTAAAACGCAATATAGTGTCTTGTTTTAGTCTTCCCTATCCTCTTCTTCTTAGTAGTAGTAGTAGTAGTAGTAGTAGGTTTAAGCTACTGCCCAATAGTGCAGTCAATAACTCTTACATTGTATACAATAAGGACACTTTAAGAAATTGTTGACCTGAAGGTGTGTGTGAGAGTGTGTGTGTGTAGTGAGTTTTGGCCCAGAAGCAGACACATTCCTTCTATGTTCTCTGTAAGTAGTAAATTAATTATTAAATGCATTGAAAGAAGTCATGGACTGGTATAGTACAAGACCGTCGTCTAGATCCCAGCGGTATTGTATTAGATTGGAGCAATGAGCGATTATATAATATGGTCTGATCTCAATGGATTTTATAAATCAGAATAATTTTATAAGAATGTATTGCTGTTGATTCTCAAGAAACGGGAATTTAAGGGACTGGGTGGGATTGGGGTATTGGAGAATCGTTATTGTTGCCATTTAGTAATAATAAAACTTTGAAGAGTCATTATTTGATGAGGAAAATGAGCACCATCATTCTACTGGGGAACAGACAGTTCTAATCCAATTGAGTGGTTCTCAAAGGTACCAGGGAAATTTCGTTACAGTCATCGCAACCTACCATTATCAAAGTTTATTATGTTTATTATTGAGGTCTTATAGTTATACAGTCATTTGAATTGAATAGGATGGGTTTAATCCAAACCTCAATGTCTCAAAACAAGCAAACGCCAAACTAAGCCTAATGTATTCTGTCGGTGGAAAGTTCCAGAACAAAAAAAAAAAAAGCTCTTTTGCACCAATAAATAGCTAAAACATTATTGTACATATTTTAATAGTGACCCTAATTGTTTAAGAGTTGGATTACGTTCCCTGGAGGGGGGATATTCCATGTTGGAAAAAAAAGTTTGAGAACTAGGAGTAGGAGTAGAAAAGTGATAGAAACCAATATTTCAACTATTGTCAGTTCAAAAGAGGATAAGCTCATTTAAAGAGAGAGATTGAGAGAGAGAGAGAGAGAGTGAGAGAGAGAGAGAGCGAGAGAGAGAGAGAGAGGACTTATTTGCTGCCAGAAATATTCAAATGTCCTATTTAACATGATGGAAAAATGTAGATATAACAGACTCCATTACAGGTTCACAGCAATCATTTTAACATTATGGACATTGTGTATTTGACCATAAAGGAAGCCTGAGCAAGTTTAGGATAACTTCAGAGAAAACTGTTCATTGTAACCTGTGCAGCGAAATAACCAGTTCTTATTTAAGTCTTATTTTAATAAACGAAGCAAATCTTACTGCTCTCTATAGCGTCTAACTCAGTAGAGTTTGTTCGGTTTACTGCAACCCAGTGTCTCACTCCATTTCAGTGATGAGCTGGTGGAAGGACAGATGCCAGTGAAGCGTCACTCCGACGCGATTTTCACAGATAACTACAGTCGCTTCCGCAAACAAATGGCCGTGAAAAAGTACCTGAACTCTGTCTTAACAGGAAAGCGGAGGTAGGTTTCCTGCCTAATCTATACCATAAGGTGTTATAATCTATAGGACTAAACCATTATTGCTGAGTGGGATGGTTTCACATATTGTGCCTTTATCATATTATACGATTATGTTAAGCCAGATGACGTCACTTACACTTTATTTATGTCTTTAGCCTAGAAGATCCTGCCAGTGAGCAGGATGATTCCACTGGTGGAGAAACCTCCTACCGGGAGAGCTATGATGATATAAGTGTAGATGAGCTTCTAAATCATATACCAATGGTAAGTCACTGACAGATTAAGAAGAAAATAAAGAAGATAAAGAATGCTAATTTATAGCCTATACCATTTAAAATAAAATACAGCCACATTTAGTGTGTTCAGTTTCTGATTTTGTTTCTGGCCAGTACAGAAGGGTTCAATTGGGAAGGATCTAGGTTTCCATGAATCTATGGTAGCTCAGCTTCTTTGCTCCCTTTTCCTCCAATTTAACCCTTGTTCGTACTCGTATTTTGTTTTCTATATAATATTCTATACCACGATCATCCTTTTACTTTTTTTCTTATTCTTTTTTTTTACTAAGCATGACTGCCTCTGGTAAATAAGAATGCCAAAGCTTTCAGATAATCTCTGAAGAGTCGTGCGTTTGTGTGTATGTGTGTGCGTGTGTCAGTCATCAGTTATGCTCCAATTCTCTCCGTCTCTCTGCCTTTATCACTGTCCATTTCCTTGCTGTTGTTTTTCTTAGTAATAGGGGATTTGTGTAATCATCATGTACATTCAGTTATGAATGCTTGATTCTTTCTCACTTTTCTCTTCCCTTTCTCTGTTTTTTCCTCCCCTCTCATTTAGCCGCTCTGAAGACCACATGATTATCAGTGACTGTAATAGACATTCCATATACAGAGTATAGTAAAGGATAGCAGCATTTAATTTTGAAACAATGTTTCTCAACATAAAAGATACATAAAATGTGGTTACCTATAAAGTAAACGTTTACATTGTATACAATAAGTACACTTTAAGAGATGTTGACCTGAAGGTGTGTGTGTGTGTGTGTGTGTGTGTGTGTGTGTGTGTGTGTGTGTGTGTGTGTGTGTGTGTGTAGTGAGTTATGGCCCAGAAACAGACACGTTCCTTCTATGTTCTCTGTAAGTAGTAGATTAATTTAAAAATGCATTGAAATAAGTTCATAGACTGGCATAGTACAATCAGAGAACAAGAATTTGGACCAGAAGACCACAAGCAGAGCATCAACTAGATCCCAGCAGTATTGTATTAGATTGGAGCAATGAGCGATATGTAATATGGACTGATCTCAATGAATTTTGTAAATCGGAATAATTTTATAAGAATCTATTGCTGTTGCTTCTCTGTTGCTTCTCAAGAAAAGGGAATTTAAGGGTCTGGGAGGGATTGGGGTATTGGAGAATCTTTATTTTTGCCATTCAACAATAATAAAACTTTGAAGAGCCATTCAAATATCGGCTGTGTGTATTTTCACTCAATCTGGCGGCAAAGTAATGCAACTAATGAAATAAATGCCTGCAGCATCGCTCATAAACCATGTCTATCATCAACCGACTTTGAGACTGGCTTTAGTCAGTTGTATGTTTTAGTGCAAGTGTAATGGATAAATTCATATTTTTGCCACTTGAGATGAATAGAAAAGGTCTAGTAGAAAACACACACACAAAATATACACACAGGTGATGAATCAAAGGAGGGAAAAAACAGTGCTCTGTTATGCTGTGCATAATTCCAGCATTTTGCTGGCATTGTTTTGGGTCCACTTGTCTCCTTGGAGGGAAGAGTAACTGCAACTCAATATAAAGTTATTCAGACTGTTCACCTTTATCCTATGATGAAACATTTCTTTCCTGATGGGAGTGGTTTGTATTTAGCTGATAATGCCCCCATCTACAGGGCACAAGGTCCACTGAATATTTGATATCTATGAAAATGAGTCACCAGATTTCAATGCATTTGAATGCCTATGGGAGATTTTAGGCCAGTTTATTAGACAGTGCGCTCTACCACCATCATCAACACACCAACTGAGATGGATTGATGAATGGTGGTAGAGAGCTCTGTCTAATACACTGGTCTAAAATCTCCCATAGGCATTCAAATGCATTGAAATCTGGTGACTCATTTTCATAGATATCAAATATTCAGTGAACCTCATGCCCTGTAGATGGCTAGGTGCTAGGTGCAAACCACTCCTATCAGGATAGAAATCCTTTCTACCACCATCATCAACACACCAGCTGAGATGGATTGATGAATGGTGTTCATCCCTCCAGTACAGCTCCAAAGATTATAGAAGCTATGCCAAAGTACCAGAAGAAGTTCTGGCAGCTTGTGGTAGCCAAACATCTTATTAAGACATGATGAAAATTACAAGGAGTAATAAATGAATTCAGTTAAAATAAATTAGGATGGCATGGTGGTAACGTTGCCACCTCACAGCACCAGAGCTCTGTGTTTGATACTGTGCTAAGGTTACTGTCTGTGAGGAACCAGGTTGCCACTGCTGGGCCCTCGAGCAAGGCCCTTAACCATCAACTACTCAATTGTATAAATGAGAAAAATGTAAGTAAGTGTGTCTGCCAAATACCATAAATGTAAAATGTAAATGTGCTCCCTGTGTCTGTGTGGTTTTCCTCCTACCTTCCAAAAACATGTTAGTAGGTTGAGTGGTGTCTTTAAAATTGCCTAAGGGTTTGTGTGTGTGTGTGTGGTGCCATGTGATGGACTGGCATCCCATCCAGGATGCATCCCTGCATTGCAATCTGTGTTCCCAGGATAGGCTCCATGTCTACCATGACCCTGTCATGTCTACGGCAGAATGGGGGCTTCCTCTGGGTACTCCAGTTTCCTCCCCCAGTCCAAAGACATGCATTGTAGACTGATTGGCATCTCTAAATTGTATTAATAATAGTGTGTGAATGTGTGTGTGTGTGTGTGTGTGTGTGTGTGTGTGCACGATTGTGCCCTGTAAAGGGGTGGGACCCCGTCCAGGGTGTCCCCCGTCTTGTGCCCCGAGTCCCCTGGGATAAGCTTCAGGATCTCCGTGACCCTGTGTAGGATACGCGGTACAGAAAATGGATGGATGTATGGATGAATGAATAAAATAAATTTCAGCTTCGTATTCCTTAGCCTCTCGTTCTTATTGTTGTAGTGGAACCATTCTATAATGGTTTGATGCCTCGAGGAATGTGTTAACATTGACATGACTGGTGAGTCAGTATGTTTACTAGTGTCATGTGTTGCCTTGGAAAACTGAATCATAAATGTCAGAGGCTGCAGAAGGCCAGAGCAAATGTTCACATAAAGTATTAAAAACAAGCAGAGACTCTAAAATTAGAAATCATGTCTGAATATCTGTCATGTAGAATTAATGCTCATTTTATCGTTGACCAGAAAAGAAGCTTTAATGGCTGGTTCTGTTGTTAGATATATGTGGTGGAGACTACACTGACTTTATAGAGATTTGGTAAAGATCTATAATCAAATCATAGCCAGGGTTAGGCTTTTCTATGATGCGGGCTGATCTGATCAGAGAGATATTCCATTTAGAGAAAGCAACAGGTACCAGAATATCCCGGTGTAGTTATGAATCAAATCTGATTACACCTCCGGGAAGACGGCTTGGCACCACTGCTTTCAGGGAGAAATTACACTTGAGTGAAAGTATGTTTCAAAATCTTGCTTCGTTAAAAGTGGAAAATATCCAGCCAAACATGTACTCGAGTATATTAAAAAAAAGTAAATGTTTTATTTGTAATTAACTTACTGTCATGTTTTCTGATGAAAAGTAACTTTTATTACTTATCTAAAATTGTTAATAGCAATGTTAATAACAATCAACAGTTGTAAGTTTGTCATATGCATGACTAACACCGTGTAGTTTGCTAATGAATGAATCAGAAGTAAAATATCCTGGAAATATCTAATATTTATTATTATCTAGAATTTGAATCTAGCCAAATACATTAGCTATGGGAATCCATGCAACAATTACAAAAAATGCATATAGGATGTACTCTTTTTTCTTTTTTCTACAATTTGCAGCCTCTTTTTTTCTGGATAAATTTTACCTCATGTTTTATTGACTAAGGTCAAATTTAACCCATTTTAGTAAGTACACAATATGTAATATACAGTACAATATACATTCAATATGTACTGCTATGTCTTAAAGGATCTATCAAATTTCAATAAATGTTAATATCTATTTTACGATCCACATCCCCTCGTGGCTGCCTTTTTGTGATATTCTTTAAAGCAAGAACATAAAAATAGAAATGGTGTGCTTACATTTACATTTATGTAAATGTAAATCTAGTCTCTATAAAAACACATCATTTGATCAGGGACTAAGAGTACTAGCAGTCCAAAAAACCCTGGTGCAGAGGTTAGTACAGTTTGAAAAACACAATACAAGGTGTTTATTTTTAAAAATAAATAAGAAAGGGAGCATGGTGCAGTGCGGTATGTGATAAGTGCTTTAAGATAGGTGGGTGCTGCTCCATTTTTAGCTTTGTAGGCAAGCATCAGTGTTTTAAATCTGATTTGGGCAGGTACCAAAAGCCAGCCACTTGGAGCATAGAAATGGGGTGGTGTGGGAGAACTTGGAGAGCTTGAAATCAAGTCGTGCAGCTGCATTCTGGATTAGTTGCGGAGGTCAGTTGGCACACACAGTCAGATCTGGCAGGACCGAGTAGCAGAGGTCCAGTCTTGAAATCACAAGGGACTGAACAAGCACCTGAGATGCCTCTGTGGATAGAAATGGCTGGATCCATTGATAAGTCAGCTTAGATATGTGAGGTGTGAAGGACAGTCTATGGTTACCCCAAGGTTGTGCGAACTGACAGATGGTGAGATCTAAGAATTGTCCAGGGAGATCACAAGAGCATGCATGGGCTTGCATCTCCAGGACTGTATTTAATTTCATCTGATTAACTGCCATTCATGACAAGATGTCTGCCAGACGCGCTGAGAGCCATGCAGAAACATGAGTGTCTGAGGGAGGAAAGGAGAAGATAAGTTAATTATCATCAGCCTAGCAGTGTTATGAAAACCAATGTGAGGATGTGACCACCAAAAGTGTGGATATAGAGGAAGAATAGAAGAGGACCCAGAACTGAGCCTTGTGGGACACCAATGGAGAGTTTGCATGGGACAGATGTGGATCCCCACCTTATATGATCATCGCCTCAGGTAAGAAGTAAACCACTGCCATGCTGTGACCTGTGACCTTGTCACAGGTCGAGGAGGAAGTGGACTGATCACAATTTGGCTGCTCTCGCATCATGAATCTTCTTAGTAATGGCTGCAAGAGCAATGCTTAGTGTGGTATAGAGCTTGGAAGCTGACAAAAGTATCCAAATTTTGTATATTTGAATTATATGTCACATTAAATAAAATTCTTTTTTTCTGCATTGTATTGAAAGAATTTGCATTTAGCCAGTGACTTTCTCTGTTTTGAACTTTGAATAAATTTACAATAACCTTTGCACAAATTTACATTTTCCCAATGATTTTCTTAGTTTTGAAATTTTGAAAGTGTTTTAAAAAAAATACTATATAATAAACATTCAAAAACATCATAAGATACAGATTTTATGTAAATTAGGTCAAAAGGTGAAGTATATGGGATTCTCAGGGAACAGTAGATGCTTTCAGTTTAGTCAAACGAATGAAATTTTTTCCATTCACACAGTTTCTAATGATGTGATATTAAACATTTTATACTTGTTATGCCCAGCATAACAATTTAGCTAATGCTGTAGGTGCTTAGGGTACCTAATGTTAGCTTGCTGGCAAAATCAGGGTCTTCAATCACATAGGCAAAGGGCCAGTGTGGCTACAGTTTTTCATTCCACAAAAGCAGGAATCCTCGCTCATTTCAGTAACCACTTTGTCCTGAACCCGTGCATCTAAATCCTATCCCGGGATCAGTGAATGTAAGGTGGGAATACACCCTGGACAGGATGCCAGTCCATTGCAGGGCACCATTCACATTTACACCTAGGGGCAATTCGCTTTAGCCAATCAACCTACTGTCATGTTTTTTGGGAGGTCGGAGGAAACCAAAGAATGCGGAGGAAACCCACACAGACACAAGGAGAACAATCACAGAAACTCCACTAAGACAGTAGCAGGATTGAACCTGGAANTCCCAGGGGGAAATTGCTTTGCCATGTTACAATTGCTCTCAAGAAGGAAGAAAGAAAAGAAAGAAAGAAGAAAATAACCATTATGAACCACTATTTTTCAGAAGAACATAATTGTGATTGCTAAACACTAAGGTAAACTATTCTACGTTTACATTTACATTTATGGCATTTAGCGGACATATTATCCATATTATCCATTATAAATTCTGTATATTTACCCCTACCTGCAAATCTTACCTCTAGAAAGTATAAAACATGGGCAAAAATGTAAACTTTTTACACATAACATCTATATTTTGTCTAATAGAGTCTATTCTATTCTATTTTATTTTTCTATTTTATTCATTATATTCTTTTTATTATATTCGGTTTTATTATGCATCATAGTTGCACTGTGGGACGAGGCACTAAGGAAAAACATTTCACTACATGAATACATCACATGTATGTAGTGTGTGTGACAGATAAAGGACCTTGAACCTTGAAACTTAGTAAATATACTAGATAAGAAAAAAGAATTTTATTTTATGTGACATGTCTATAATTCAAGTATATGAAATTCATATTCAAATATGGTTGTCAGTATCCAAGCTCAATAAGGGTGAGAGCTTGCAATGCCCACTAAGACAATCATGTCCTCTTGTGCTCACCAAGTATCCTGTGAGATGATACTGCATCCGAATGGTCACTGAATCCAAAATATCCTTGATTGTAAAAGCCTTTAGCTATACACTACACTATTTTTCAAGTACGACAGCATTTCAGATGGACCCAAGATCAATTCAATGTGTGAAATAGCATGGTGTAGTTCAGATGCTAGATGATTTTGCCCAGCTGTATGGACACAGGCAGCTCATTAGTGCTCATCACTGCTGGGCTAAATGGACCAGGGGAATGCTGCCCACAAAAATAGACAGGACTCTGTCCACTACACTGACCAGACCCTCTGCTCTGGTAATTGCTGCTGTACCACTTAAAACTATCCCCATAGAAATGGACAGCCAGAAACCACTATTTTGTGGCAGGCTTTTAGGAACTTTTATATCATTTAGGTTTCTGCTTTTTCATCCCATCCATTTCCTAACCTGTATTTTCCATTTTCTGGCCAAATATTCCTCTGTAAGGAATGCCATATTTGCAAAAATGTTTGTCAAAACTATTCATGACATTTTAACCAGGTAGACTGATCTCACACCACAATATAGGCATACAATCTCTTAAAAAAAAAAAGAATTTAAAAAAAATTCACGTAACTGGTGAAAAAGTATAGGATCTAGTGAAAAGCTAGTGAAAAGCCTTCCTAGAAAAATGGAGGTTATTATAACAGCAAAGGGGGACTAAAATCTGGAATGGGATGTCCAACAAGTATGTAAACCTTAAATAATGTAACATGATACACAGATTTATTGTTTTAAACACTTATTGCATAAAAAAAGCCTTAAAAAAAGCACTGAAAAGCTGGAAATGCAATCCTGGAAAAGCAACAGCTGTTACTTGACATGTGGTTTGGTGCAGTCTTTATATATAAAACAACATAAAAATAGTAATGTCATAAATCAGTTTTTTTGCTTTGACTATGAAAAAGCCGACTAGGCGACTGCCTGACTTTTTGGAATTATTGGTCAACTAATTAAAAGTAATAGTCTTACAACCCCTAGTGGAGGGTGTTTTAAGTACAGCAACATCCATGGTTCTGTATTATCTCAGTGGTATTCAAGCATTCAGGAGTCCCATTGCTCGTTACATGAGCACAATGCAGTAAGTTTGGGGCAGGTGAGGCTTGTGACTGCAGGTCTGGTTATTGATGAAGTTACTGATATAGTTAGGTGTTGGTACATTAGGCCATGATGGTGATTTGACTTGGAGTAATTTATCCAGCAGCCCTCATTTATATGTATCTAACTCACAGATGTAAAAGAATAGTGTTTCAGAGCATTTTTAAATCCACATTAAAAACATGCAAAGTAGGAATGCACCCTGGATGGGATGCCAGTCTATCACCGGGCACTACAGATACATATAAACACACTCCTTCATACAAAGGAGCAATTTAGCATAGTCATCCACCTAAAGGCATGTTTTGGGGAGCTGGAAGGAAACCAGAGAACCTGGAGGAAACCCAAGCAGATATGAGGAGAATATGTGAAACACCACACAGACGGTAACACGAGCTCAAGGATCAAACCAGGGACCCTGAAGCTTTGAGAGAGAGAAAAACATTACCCGCTGCACCAAAATGCTACAATGCCATTTCTGGAAATAGGGAATTTGTGAAAATCAGCAGTCAATTAAGGCACTCATTTCTGCAAACGTTTCAATTAGTGCCTCATTTCCAACTCATGTGCATCTGATGTCTCATAAAGCAAGTGAGAACTGAAGTAACTGATAGGCATTTTACAGCAGTCATAGGCACTTTTGCTTTGGGGAGGAAAAGTTTGATTTAGCACCTTATATAACCTATAAGGTAATTTGTCCCTCTGGAAGAACCCATAAAACCCATTTGAGTAATGGTAATTCAATACTATACTTAAGATTATGGCATATTTATACTTTGCTGGAGTATTATTGAAATTAAATACTTGTACTCTTACTTTTTACTCCTTACATTTTTATTTAGACCTCGTACTCATTACAAATCTTGACTCTCTCTTCTTCTATCATATAGAGAATGAATGTAAGCTATACTATATCAATAAAATGAGCTCAGCTTGGCATCCAGTAATTTCAGTTTAGCACTCAAGTCCAAAACTATCAAGCATCATGCCAATCTATCATCTGCAGTGAATTTATCACGCTACACAATATATTTAACGCTATAGCTATCTGTGTGCGTTTGAATATGGATAAGACGTTGGACTGCAGTGTTGACTTTGAGGATGAGCAACCCTGGCCCTACCTCAATAAAATGTTTCAATATGCTGGAACAAGCAAAGGCTCGTATAAAATGAGGTGTCTCCTTTGCCTCCCTAGAAGGCATGAACTCCTTTTCATTTGAAAACACTGCTGAAGTACGTTTTGGTAATTGCTAACATTAACTGTACAACTATATTTATATAAGTTCCTGTTTTCTTTGCAAATGCGTGGTGAGACTAGCACTGATTCCAGTAGCTAACAAACTGGCTAGGTAGTGATGATTACAGTGAATGGTTAATATTGGTTAATTACAGATCTTGAACGATGTTTTCAGGCAAAAATCCTCAAGTGGAACTTCTCCAGAACACTAAGAATCCAAATAGTCATTCATTCATTTATTCATTTATTCATCTTTATGGGTAAACATGCTGGTGGGAGCAAATCGGGAATACACCTTGAATGGGATGGCAGTCTACTGCAGTCTAAAAGTGAAGAAATCAGTTACCGACACTCACTCTGCATGTGCAGTGCATGTCTTGAATTTACAATCTTACAGTATACACATAGCCAAATGCAGATTATTGTTACTGCATATGCATTATAAGACTGGGTCCAGCAGCGTAGGTTCTGTATTTTAGCTCTCATCTTGTTCTCCTAGCCAACAGAATCTGAAGACATGCAGTCCCAGGTAAAGGGTGTCAGTGACTTATGGAAGGAAAAGAGAAATTGTTCTACTGTGAATAGAAAAATCTGCTGTCTGTGACAATCAACTGATGAATCCCTAGTGGTTACCCATTGCTTGTATAAGACAGATGTGCATTCAAGCAGATAGCAAAAACTGGGCAAATTTCGCAAGAAAATATCACCCAATTACTCAAGACTGTCTGCTTTTTTAAAAGGTTAATTCTATGAAATATCCATCAACGGCAAAATTAGATTTCTTTGTCCAAACAGCATGACTCGCAAGAAGGTGGGAATCTGTCTTTGTCCTACATTGCTGTGCATGTGAATATATGCTTGTGTGTGTATGTGTGTGTTAGGCAGAGCGTCTTTAGGTCATAGTATGCCATAATGGCATGTTTAATTGCATAGTCCCACTGGAGCTGATGTGTTTTAATAAATCAAATGGAATAGGATAACAGGGAGCCTCTGAGCTCTTTTCCATATATCTTTTGACCATAAACATTTTGAATGCCAATCGATTTTTTCCATTTCATGTATTAAAACCCTCCTTATCCAAGACCTAATGCAGTTTTTATGTGAATATAGCATGTACATAAGCAGATAAATAAAAGATACAAACAAAGAGGCATAACTAAAGCATATAAGAGCCTCATTTAGCCTCTGCATCATAGCACGGCCATAAGGGCTATAGAACGTCACCACAAAACGGATGGCAGGGTGCAGGAATGGCAACCGAACTGTCAGCTACGCACTGACATTTCAGATGGACCTCTGAGTGCCCGAGGAGCCAAGAATGGCAGGCACAGTCTGCTCTGACGCATCTCCAACTGATGCTGGTGGAGCACAAGCTCTAATGACTAGCTTGGCAGTCCAATGCTATTTTTAATGTGCTCCCATTAACTGGTCTTTGCCATTCCCTCTTGGAGGATTTCCTGTCTTAATGACTGTTTGGGTGCATGATAGAGTACAAGCAATAATGGCAAAATGTGCGTTCCAAATCTGTTTTGTAGACTGTTCCACTCTTAGCAGCCCAGGTGAAGATTTATCATGTGAAAGTCCCAAGAGATCAAGACTTCAGGGGCAGAATTTTTCCCGAAAGCTATTTGAGTAAACATAAAAAATAAATACAGTCCCCTCCAAAAGTATTGGAACAGCAAGGCCAATTCTTTGTTTTTGCTATACTGGAGACATTTGAGTTTGAGATCAAAAGATTAATAGGAGATGATATAAGGAGATCAGAATAACTGCAATAATTGAATCAAGCCAGTGACCCACTGACATCATCAAACTGTTGCATCCTTCTTTTGTGATGCATTTCCAGGCTTGTACTGCATCTTCTTTATACTGCAGGAGGTGAAATGCATGCTCAACTGGGCTAAGGTCTGGTGATTGACTTAGCCAGTCTACAACCTTCCACTTTTTTCCCCCCTGATGCAGTCCTTTGTTGTGTTGGCAGTGTGTTTTGGGTCATTGTGATACCCTCACCCCTGCCCTGTGAAGGCTGTTGGTGAGGATGCTGACTGTTTTTATATTTTTCTTCACAGCTCTCACAATGCTTATGTCAACTGCTGTTGTTTTCTATGGGCCACCTGTTTGATTGATAGTACACCAGTGGTTTCTTTCTTTTTCAGGACATTCCAAATTGTGGTTTTGGCTCTGATCGATTTTCCCTCTTTTTTTCCCCCTCTTTTCTCCCATTAAACAGCTCTCTGGTCTTCATGTGGGAAGGAAAACCCTGTTTTTAAACCTCCGCTGCCTTGCGGCCACATTCTTCCATGAAAAAGGCTTCAGGAGTAAACCTCGAGGAAAAATCCGGAGTCG
>CM074947.1:23796284-23810315 GCA_037577455.1 Pangasius macronema
CTTTTAAAACCATCAGTCATTTGTGGAGCGCTCAGATATTCAGGGAGGGCATTCCACAGGCGAGGAGCAGCGGCGCAGAAGGCTCCATCCCCACTGGTGCGGGTCTTAGTCCTAGGGGGGAGGAGACGATGAGTGTTTGTAGAGTGGAAGGGTCATGCTGAAATCTGTGGGGTGAGGAGTTCTTTAAGGTAAGTGGGGGCTTTGCCATAGGTGCACTGATGTGTGAGGAGGGAGACCTTGTATTCAATCCTGGCGGAAATGGGAAGCACTGAAGAACTGGTGTGATGTGTTCGTATTTACGCACCCTCATCACGATATATGTCGACATATATGATGTCTTTTTTCAACGGTCAGGTACGTCTGTTCAGACTAATCTCAGTGCTCATGAGTCAAGACGAGTAGCGTTGGTAGTTATTCAGTTATCTGCCTGTAGGAGAAGGACCTAGAGACTCTCCCACACGCCCTGAACAGAGTAGCCTTCAGCATCATGGTGCAGAAGATGGAATGGCTGTTGGCCAAAGACCCGAGACAGCTGAATTATTGAGTTCCACGAGTAAATCTCTTTTAATGGAGGAGTTGCTTAGTTTTCTGACTGTTGTTTGAAGCTCTGTAGCATGCATTTGTGTTCAGGGTATATGCAACAAAGCTGTTGCTTGGTTTACTGAGCCTGAGAATGTCCCCCATTGTTTAGATGATTTTGGAGTGCCTCATCTGTTCATTTTTGTTGTCTTTGTGGGACCACTTCAGAAAAGTTCAGTCTCATTGTTGGCGTGTGTTTGTGTGTATATATATAATTTGTGTGTATGTATGTATATGTGTATATATGTATGTATGTATGTATGTATGTATAGGCCTAATGTATATAGTCATGCTTTCTAATCCCTACATCTTTATATGATGCATTCCAGAGCTGTAGTGTTTGGGAGGAGTCGATCTGAAGGTGGGGGAGAACAGTTTTTCCACTGTACTGTTGCACTGAACGTATTAGATGAGCTTAGTTCAGCAGCCGACGCTGTAGTTTGACGCTGTTGCTGGAGCGCAGAAGGATACACATTGTAAGACTTGTGTTTTTTTTTGTTTTCTCCTCTTTCTTACATTTGTATGAATATTGACCGTAGTGTGCTGCACACTGGCGGTTATTTGTTATTCTCAGTGTTCGCAGTAGCCAAGGTCAGTTAAAGAATAAGGCATCAGCATGTTTGCAGTTGCATTTTGAAGAATTAAACATTGCTCTTGTAGCACCTGATTTCTGTTCTAGATTATCTGCTAGGTCTCCATAGCACAAAGTCGGGTACAATAAGACGATGGGCAAGGAGAACTTTCTCATCACTAGATAATCCTAACATGCTAAGAAACAGCTTCTGAAGCCTAAAGGAAATGTTAAATAAATTATTCTCAGTGTTTCATCGGTGCTGTAGCATTTGTCTGTTTAGATTGGCTGACTTTTTTTTTTTTTGGTTTCAGAACCTTAACTCGAGACTACCAACCTTAAAATGACAAATAATGTTTTTTTTAGTGATCTAAGGACTCAAACATCGCTCCCCCCCCCATGGGAAATTAGTGGCGTTGTTGTTTGATGAATTCCACTGCCTATCATAACAAAGGGGGTATTACTATTTTTTAATAAGTGCCTCATGAGGTTTCAGAGTAAAGGCTTGCGTATAGGTCTGTGGTGCTTTTTGGTAACACGTCACCACTGAGCACTGCTGATCTCTTTTTGGGCAAAATAGGTTTGTTTTTTAAAAATCATTTTCATTTTGTGACAATTGTTTTATCTTCACAAATATGAATTTGTTACTACACTGCTTTCAAGCGAACTTAAATTTGGACTGTTCAATTGTAGTGTAGCGCTTTTAACAATGGACATATGGATAAAAATGTATGAATTTATCCCTGGTGAGGAATTCATCCCTTTTCCAAAATTTGTATTCCGAGTTTATACGTTTGTAAAAAAGATTAATACTATTTCACCTGCTACTTCTGCCTTTTAAAAACGCCGTGAATAGCTTTTATTTTTAGTAGTTTGCTATACGAGTACATTTGCATGTCATGTTACTGATCGGATAATTCTCACTATTGTCTTCCAGCGTTTGAATCTGAAGCATAAACATTCCTCCAGTGAGAAACAATGACTGTCATCAATTCACCACGAGACAGGTGATTAACATTCTCTTCATACATTCATAACAAAACACGGGAAGCTGACGTCGTGCAGATATGTAAAGTTTTTATTTTTTTTTTATCTTGACAGGTATAATGCTGTATGGATTATATTTTTCGTCCTGGGCCTGGGAACTCTTCTGCCATGGAACTTCTTCATGACTGCCAGCATGGTAACTCTGCTTTTGAGTTTTTCTGACAGGACTAAAACCATTGCACAAATCAAATACTATATTATTCGTAGCCTGTTTGTAGTTTCCCTTCTCAGATTTCTGAGCAATTGATAAGATGGCGCTCCATAAGATCGTCGTATTATTCCTTCACAGTACTTCACCAGCCGTCTCGGAGATCCTCCTGTAAATGCCGACGGTCAGAACCTGACCCTCAACGGCACACTGGTGGAAGGCGACACGCGAAGCGTCCTGCAATCGATATTCAACAACGTGATGACCTTGTGTGCCATGGTGCCGCTGCTCGTCTTCACCTGCCTTAATTCCTTCATTCATCAGAGGTGAAGCAGACTTTACAGTTCTCTGTAACTCACGAACTCTCTTTCTCTTTGCCATTTAAAAAAAAAAAAAAAAAAAGAGAGTCCTTTCACCCCATGTGATTCCTCAGCATTCTGTTAGTAGTTACACCCTGCTTGGCTTGTAATTGCACTTAATCTGACAGTCAGAACTTGAAGCAGCCAGACTGGTATGCCATCTTCTTCACTTATTATTCAGCATTTGATTCATTTTCTCTTACAAAAAACAAACAAAAAAAAAACAGTTACATTTTCCCAGCAGATTGTATTCTTTTTTGTGTCTCTTTTCCTTTTTTTTTTTTTTTTTTTTTTTTTTTTTTTTAAATTAAATGACCTTATTTTATTTTTTTTAGTAATATTGGTAAAGCTTGGTCTCGCTCGCTCCCTCTCCCTCTCTCTGTCTCTCTCCCTCTCTCTCCCTCTCTCTGTCTCTCTCCCTCTCCCTCTCTCTGTCTCTCTCCCTCTCTCCCTCTCTGTCTCTGTCTCTCTCCCTCTCTCTGTCTCTGTCTCTCTCCCTCTCTGTCGCTCTCCCTCTCTCCGTCTCTCTCCCTCTCTGTCTGTCTCTCTCCCTCTCTGTCTGTCTCTCTCCCTCTCTCTGTCTCTCTCCCTCTCTCTGTCTCTGTCTCTCTCCCTCTCTGTCTCTGTCTCTCTCCCTCTGTCTGTCTCTCTCCCTCTCCCTGTCTCTCTCCCTCTCCCTCTCTCTCTCTGTCTCTCTCCCTCTCTGTCTGTCTCTCTCGCTCTGTATGTACTTGACCTTGCAATATGCAGTGTTCATTCTGAACAAAGTTTAATTTGGTGGATACGATGCAGACGTGTCACAGCGTGGATGCCACTATCTCATTAATTAGGATAGCTAACCTAGATAAGTTGTGTGTGTGTCAGTGGAGGTGGTTTTTGAAATGGGGAAGCACAGGTATCCCTCACTAAAGAATATATGTGTCCTGTGTTTCACCTGTTCTGGCCTCCTGTTTCAATTCCCATTCTCATTTCTCAAGTCTCTTCTGCATCCGTTATCGTTATTTTTACATGGCTGAAACAAGGTCTTAGTCCAGCTGTTTGAACCATCACAGACGGGTGATTTCTGCCAACTAGCAGGCTCAGTTTCATGGAAGAAGATAGATATCAAGAGTGATAAACAAACAAAAATGAGCAGGAATAATCAAACAGCTTTATACTTAGAATTTATTTACAATATATACCAGCTATGATGTTAAAATAACAAGCTATGCTAGCTGTGTAAAACAATCTTGCTTAAAAAAAAGTTGGGTTACCGATGAACTGCTGCAGATCCGAGCTCTGTTTGTCTGACTGGCGCTGAAGCCTAAGACGTCCGGTATGTTTATTAGCGTTTCAGTGATTGGCAGTTGGTTATAAGGTTCCGCCCCTTCGAAAGATCTAAACATCTTATTGAGAAGGGACGAGAATGCACTGTCCAGTGAACATTGAGAGATTTTCTATGCAAAACACAACCGCCCACACTCCCATTCATCCCCAGAGACGCACCGGGCGGGGCTCGAACGATTTCATTAAAAGCCTCTTGTCCAATGAGCATTAATCATTCCTCCCATTAAAGCCCAGAGTATTAGAATCTATAGAAGTCCATAGAAGCTTCACTGGATTCCAATCGGTGGCTCCAAATGAGGTTTTCATGCAGGCTGTGCTTGTCCACCGGAAACAGCTTGTGCAATATTGCAGTGAGGTATTAGCTTCAGTAAAACTGGATAAATACTGAATTTGTTCTCGCTACTTATTGCATCAATGGAACAATTTGTAGTCTCACGGCGTAAAATTACTTGGTTAAAATTACGTTAAAAATGGCGTCCCCTGTAGCCTTAAAGCAATCACCTCTGGTACGCGTCTCTACTTGCACGTGTTCTCAAACCAGGTACTGTAGATAATTTGTTACGATGAGTTGTGGTCCAGTCTTACGGCAGAATCGGCACTTCGTATCGTCTGATAGTACAGTGCGCTAGACAGTAAATCGAAAACGGCGTAAGGGGCATTTTGTCCAGTTGGCCAGGCTAAATGCCAAATGTCAAACTCAAGCCATGATGGCGGGTGTTTACAGTAAAGAGGCTTTCACATAATCCATGGGAAGTTCAGCGTGGGATGAAAAAGTCTACATAATGCGGCATGTATATAGTGCAAATGTTTCAACCTTTTGTCAGGCATTTCACCAGCGAGTCTTTGCAGGGCAACAGAGCAGTGTGTTGGCTTCTTCCTGGTCTTTTTGATGCTTCAGAGCTTCCAACATGCCCGAAATGCCAAGAAACAATGAACACTAGATCGCTAATTGTTTACTTATACAGTATTATAAAGACTTCTATTTGAGCAGTTCCTGCTGCAGTGCATTGACAGAGTTGATGAATACATGAATACTCCACTGTAGACATGTGTGGGGCTTTTTTTTTCTTATTTTATTATTATTATTTTTTTATAAATGTCAATCCCACCAATCCCACCAACTCCTGAAGGAATTCTGACCAATCCTGGCCACTCTAATGGTTTTGATTATATTTTTTGGGAAATTGAAACAAGTTCATTAGAAGATATTGTGGGAAGGCACAAACGGAAACCACAAAACACTTACTGAAGATCAGGAAATGTGGTAAAGGTGCCGTGTGAGCCCCACCCTAATTATCAGCATACCTGTTAATCAGCATGATCTTTCTTTGTCCCATGAGCTTCATATCTCCCCATGTGATGATGGTTCACTGCCAGAATGTATCTAGTGAAAAGGGCACGGTTTTAGACACGGTGCAGAGTTTGTGCGAGATGGACATATAGTCTGGGTGTTTATTAATGTTTAGGTATGCTAGTATTAATTTACCAGGGAATTTCGTAGGATCTCTCAGCTCCCTTTACCTAAACATTGTCTAAGGACTGTATAAGGAATGCTGATCTCTGTCCCCTTTCCTCTCTGTCTCTGCTCCTCCACCCCAGGATTCCTCAGAAATACAGGATCTCCGGCAGCCTCTCTGTGATCCTGCTGGTGTTTCTGATCACCGCAGTGTTGGTCAAGGTGGACATGGCACCTCTGCCCTTCTTCACCGTCACCATGATCAAAATCATCTGCATCAACTGTGAGTGGCTCTGCTGGATCTCTCGGGTTTGCCTCTTATCGAAGTTGTTCCATCCACCATCACGCTGTGACTTCTTTCTTCGCTTAGAGAGTTAGGGTCAACACGAGGGACTAGCCCTCTTTGATGATGATGATGATGTTGTTATTACATGCTGGTTTGGGAAGTCTAGCTGTGGAAAAGACAACAAAAAAAGAGACTATGCGGTGGGAACAAATCTTTGACGTTCCTAGGGGGATACATTGTACCATGTGTCAAGTTCGCTGTATATTTTTTTTTTACCACTAGTTATCTTCCTTTCTCACCACTGTGCCATTCTGGTTTCTGTTTCTCCCCCGTCCAGCTTTCGGTGCCGTTCTGCAGGGAAGTCTCTTTGGGCTGGCAGGACTGCTTCCAGCTTCCTATACTGCTCCCATCATGAGCGGCCAGGGATTCGCTGGAACATTTGCAGCCTTTTCCATGATCTGTGCAATCACCAGTGTGTACTCCTCCTATCTGATCTAGCTTTCACATTCTTGATTTTGTTATTCTGTTTCTGAAGTTGATTGAGACCTTTTTTTTCCCCAGCACATTCTGTTGATTTTACCTGTCATGACCCTTTGGGCTTATGTTATTCTAATTTTATTTTCCCAGGTGGCTCGGCTCTGCAGGACAGTGCTTTCGGCTACTTCATCACTGCCTGCGTTGTAATTGTTCTGGCCATCATTTCTTACTTTGCCCTGCCCAAAATGGTATGGCCCAAGTTCTTAGGCATTGTGGTTTTTAATTTCCTAAATTGGCCAGATCTTTAAGTTTTAGTTATTGGAGGTGCGCCAGTTTATTTGAATATATCGCAAGGCATATTGCAGTTACAGTGTGCAGCAATAGAATCACATGCTTTTTTTTTTTTTTTTTTTTTTGTATTAGACCAGACATATACAAAGCTTTTCCCCTTGAGGCCCACTTCCCAGCTTTGAGTTCTTGCACTCCACCGCCTCCCACCCAACAAAAACAAACTTGTCAGTTGGCTACTTAAATTATTGCAATATATCCATATAAAAAAGTCCTCCAGTTTGCCCAGGGGCTTTTACTGCCTGTTTCTAACTGTCTAATATAATACAATAAAATAGAATAATATAGCCCAGGGGTCTCGAGTCTTATCCACAAAGGGCCAGAGTGGCTGCAGGCTTTCATTTCCAACCGTGCAGGAGTCACACTTGATTCCACTTGTATAATTAGTTCATCTTGGTCTCCAATCAACTGTCATTTGTGCTTCCTATTTGGCTGGAATGAACGCCTGCATTAATACCGGCTCTTTGATAAGGTTGAAGACCCCTGATATAGCACATAATACAGCAGAACTGACAATCCTGAAGAAGAACAATGCCTAGTCCTACATTATTGAAGTGTTTAAACAAGTTTTTATAATCTCTGTTCAGTTGTTATTATTACTATTAATATTATTTAGACCTATTTATTCTTTCTTGGTTAAAATTCACATGGAGCACGTTCCAGCATACTCTGATGTTAAAATGCGGCACGCCTATACAAACTGTGTAAAGGTCGACAGGTTCGATGCAGTATTTTAAAAATCTAAATGTATTTTTGGCATTTTTCCTGGTATTCACCCCTTCTCCAAGTATTCATGCCTTACCCCTTATCATTTCTCAACTTGTGAGCACAGTTAAGCCTGTCTTCAGTGAACTTATGCCAAAATGTGTCCAGCCTTATATCACTCATTTGGGATTTCTGTTTATTTGTTTCGTGGCTTTTTCAGGAATTTTTCAAGTATTATGCAGACGCAAGTAGCCCCAAACCCTGCAGTGAAGAGGAAAACAATATGGACCTGTTGAACAAAGGTAAGAGTAATTAGTAACCCCACTAAAAAGAAAAGATCTCAAAGCAGAGGGCTTCAGATCCAACCCAGACGTTTCCAGGAAAATTTCTTTTTTTTTATTAAAGCCTGCCCTAAACTCCAAACCATCTGGCATATTTGTTCAGTTCTCTATTGGCACTGCATTCGAGTGGTTTTAGATGGAGCCGGAGCCTCTTGAGACTCTGCAGTGTGTATTCCCCATGTTTCCTTTCAGTTTGGCCTTAATTGCACTCGTACGCTCTGTTTCATATTGAGTTGTGCTGCAAAGCAACAAAGCCACGATGTTGTTGATGGTTGTGGATGCTGCTGTTACAGAAAACCCAGGGGAGAAGAGGACAGAAGTGAATCTGGCTGATGAGGAGGCCACACATACCATCTCTGTGTTTGCCATCTTTCAGAAGGTACCTCTGGAAAAGATTCCCAGTGTCTGCTGTTTGAGGAGCTGTGCTAGATTCTGATCTGCTGCACGGTCCACTAGTCTCGTGTTCATGAAGCATTCTCATTTAAGTGGCGACATTTGAGGTTTTTGATGGTCGTGCTGTAAAATTAGCATTGCTATATTGTAGTAGTAAAATGTAAGTCATGGAGACAGGTCTTGTGGTACAATGCTACTCATTTGATGGACTTCTCCATTTGATGGACTGTCTAAATGATTATACGACCAATGGTTATAAGTCGAATCATGTAGACTACCTGCTACTAGACATTCCTGATGTCCTAAATGCCTTATGCTGTTCATTTTTGTACCCCCACCCCTTTAGATCAGGGCAATGGCCCTTTCAGTGTGCTTTGTCTTCACCATCACTATTGGAATATTCCCTGCTGTGACTGTGGACGTGAAGTCCTCTGCGGCTGAAGACGGCGTTTGGAGTAAGTGTTTTTTCTGAAAGTGCGCTACTTAAACATTCCACTGTTCCTTGTGCTCTCGTTGCATTGGCTTCCTGTTTCACTGCTATCCCTAGAAAAGTACTTCATTCCCGTGTTCTGCTTCTTGCTCTTTAACCTGATGGACTGGGCTGGACGAAGCTTAATTGCAAAGTGCACATGGGTAAGTGTCGCGACGTGCATGTTGTTTATTTTGGTTTCATTTAACGTGAATCGTTTATTTCTGTAAAAATAAAGCGACAATGTCCATTGTTAAAAGCGCTATACAAATAGAATTAAATTGAATGTTTTGTGGTTAGAAAAAAAAAATGCTGGCTCAAAGAAACATACCAGACATCTGGTGTGTGTTTGTTTTTTTTTAATAAGCATTTCCAAGGTAAGTTCATTCTGCACTGATAATAGACTATAGAGTACACATGGGTCTGTATAGGCTATTTCATACTGTTCCCCTCCAGGGAACAGCCCAACTTTCCCTCACACCATAATAAAGAACAAAGAGCGACAACTCCTAATTGGGTGACAATTCTGAAATTTCAGTTCTACTGTAGTATTATTTCTATAGAGTTTTTAACAACAGAGATTGTCCCTAAGCAACTTTACAGAAATCCAGATGTATTTAGTAAATCTATAAGTAAAATTATAAATCGTTCCTCTTCTACAACTGTATGTACCTCAGATGTGTGAGGGTGCGGAGGAAGACTATGGAGGCAGGCGGATTCGCGTTTATCCAGTCCGTGCTTTTCAGTGCATTTTATATATATATATATATAAGATCAACAGATGAGGGTCTGTCACGGACGTACGGCTTTCACTCCGCCAATTTCACAGTTCAAGGTGGCGAGCGGGCGGGCGTGTGTGTGTGTGTGTGTAGCAGGCACTGCCAGCTATGCCATGCTCTCCCTCTCGCTACAGTCGTCCCTGAAAGCACAAAGAGAGACAAATAATTAGACTGGCGATAACGAGACACATCTGAGAATCATCACGCCTTACCTGCCGGTTCAACACGCCCCCGCACGACCACGCCCCCGCTCACACACTGTAGTACTGATGATGTAGTGTGAATGTATTGACATGATGTTTAGTATAAGCACATTGTGAATAAGTCCTGGGATAACCACAGGAAAGTCTTTCTGATTACAGCAGTAGTCCACTGAAGCAGGGGTCAGACTAGGGCACAAACTGCTTTTAGGAAGTGGAATTCTTGGAAGATTTTTTAAAATAATTAACAAAGGACAGTAAGTGTGTGTGTATGTATGTGTGTGTGTGTGTGTGTATGTATATATATATAAGGTCAGCAGACTCTTGCTACCTAAATAAAAGTTTCTCCAGACTCAATAAAATGCCAAGCCTTTCATCAGAGAGAATGAGATGGAGTGGTGGCAGACATCCAACCAATAAAGATCCTTCACCTTGCCAAAAGGAGAGCAAAAATAGCACCTCATTTATGAAACTTGCAGGTTGAAGGACCAGAAGGTGGTTCCTAGTAGTATAACAAAGCCTTTCCAGCTTGTGAAAAAGATCCCTGGTTTTGCATTGCAGTGAGGACAGTAGGACTAATATGTAGAAAAACATGGCACTGGATGCATAAGCTCTATTAACTAATTTAATCTGCAAAAAATACCAATACTTTCAGCAGAGAGAATGAGATGGAGTGGTGGCGGACATCCAACCAACAAATATCCTTCACCTTGCCAAAAAAAAAACAACAAACAAAGACCAGATAATATTAGATTTTTGATATACAGTCTAACTTCACTTAAAACAGGTTACAGTTGGGGTCATATGTATGTAAACATACACTGCCAACTGTAACCTGTTTTAAGTATGTAAACTTACCCCCCCAACTGTAACCTGTTTTAAGTATGTAAACTTACACCCCCAACTGTAACCTGTTTTAAGTATGTAAACTTACACCCCCCCCAACTGTAACCTGTTTTAAGTATGTAAACTTACCCCCCCAACTGTAACCTGTTTTAAGTATGTAAACTTACCCCCCCAACTGTAACCTGTTTTAAGTCTAATGACACGTTTAGGAAAATGAACCTTTGAACCAGAAGAAAGATTAAGAAATGAAGGAAGCGAGAATTACGCAGTGACGGATTTGAAAATAATGAAGCAAATTAGTATGAGGGAGTTTGAATTTATAACACAGCGGTACAGGAAGTGTCACCGTCACAAAAATGGTAAGGCTGCTAATTCCAGGTCTGTTCCAAAGTGTGAAAGTGGAGTCCAGTATAGTCAGGTGGTAAATGTATTAGTTTTGCATATGGGAGGCTGCATGAAACAGCTGGAGAAACACTTATGAATATTCATTTTTTAACATTTTACTATACGCACTAAAGACTGTTCTACCTCTGAAACTCATGTAATTATTTTTGGGCATTAATGGGACAAATGGGCATAAAGGGAAACTCGCCACGCAGACAGTGCAGTGTATCGGCTATAGACAGGAGCTCCAACGCCAAGCAAGCAACAGAGATGGCAAGTAAGGGGAGCAGACAGAGTTTACACAGACAGCAAAGTAATTTAATCCAAGAAATTAGAGTAGTGCCCAGACCAGATTATATTTACTGATCACAATTACTCATTGCGAGTCAGTTAACAGATTCTTGTTCAGTTAGACGATACATTCAGTTAAATATTAGAAGCGTGAGAAGTTGAGATCGTAATAATACTGCAATCAGAGAAAGCGCAAGCTCTGCTCCATAAACATGTTCTATATCATTCCAGATTTTACAAAGAAAATGAAAATAAACATCAGATCTGTTAAATTTATGAAGATTATTTTCTGCACTGTGCTGAGTTTCTCTGCTGAGAGATTGTGTGTGTAATAGTAGGATGGGTTTGTGCTGTGTTCCCTCAGCCTGGTAAAGACAGCATCTGGCTGCCTGTGCTGGTGATACTGCGCATCATATTCATCCCCCTCTTCATTCTGTGCAACGTGCAACCCAGGAACAACCTGCCCGTGTTTTTCGCTCACGACGCCTGGTACATCGTTTTCATGATCCTCTTCTCGTTCAGCAACGGCTACCTAGCCAGCCTGTGCATGTGCTTCGGGCCCAAGTGAGTATGCAGAGTTTACAGCATCTCATATACAGGATCCACTGCAGGGTCTTACACAAAATCCAATCATATCTATACCCAACTTATAGACTGCAGGGACACCTCACTGTTCGAAATGTCCTTTTATAAAAACCGATAGCTGAGCTGTGTTTACAAGCAGTTGTAAAATCCTTGATATACACACACACCTGCGACCGCATCACAACAACGCAACACTGTATTAATGTGCCAGGTTTTAAACCAGTAAAACTGTTACACTATAGCCAGTGTTCTGTCCTTTATAATTACCCGAATCTTTTCCCGTTAATGTTGCTTAGCACCCAAATTTGTTTTATTGTGAAAATTGATACTACTAAATTACTTCTTGAACATTATAGTTTTTGTTGCTGTTTTATAAAAACAAGGAGTCACAACAGTGCTGATACTTGTGAGAGGCAAGTCTGTACACATTCAAGGAGTGTTCAAGATGTCATCTTAATTCACATTATATGCACTAACTAGTTCAGTTATAGAAGCTTGCAACAGTTGAGTTATAGAAGCTTGTACAGAAGTTTGCAACACCTGCCACACCTATGGTGTGTGTTGACCAAAAGTAAATCCTCGAATTTTGGAATTTTGGCCTTGACCATTTTGGTTTGCAGAAGGCTGAG
This sequence comes from Pangasius macronema, assembly GCA_037577455.1. Classification (NCBI taxonomy): domain Eukaryota; kingdom Metazoa; phylum Chordata; class Actinopteri; order Siluriformes; family Pangasiidae; genus Pangasius; species Pangasius macronema. Next base: position 23,808,504 of record CM074947.1, read on the forward strand.
AGGATCCAAAAGATGCTCAGTGGACATGAAATATAGACACAGTTGTAAAGGCAAGGATTAGGCATACAGTCTGTTAGACAATGTCGAGGACTACGTTTACACGCACATCAGTATTCTGATATATTATTCAGAATTTGGTGATATTCTAATCAGTATCGAGTCATGGAAACGCCGCAATCCGATTGCTAGATTAAGATTAAGACAATATTCTGATATCAACAATATTCCTATCCCTGGAATATGCCTGTTTTAATCAGAATTTTGTTGCATGTAAACACCTTGTTTAGAAAAATTCTGAAAGGTCATATAAGCGCATGCCCAGTCCACATGGAATTGTGGGTGCTAACAGATGCTTAGCTGACCCTTTCCATTTCGAGGCGGCGTTGTCGGGCGTATTTGATGGTGAGAAGTGTTCATTAAATTAGTGTGGATATACAGGAATATTCCGATGTCTGTACGCATATAAACATTTATTTGGAATATAGCTGCAACCCAAAAGTAGACCTTGAACAGAATTTGATGTGCATGTAAACGTAGCCTGCAACACGTTCAGAAAGAGAAAATTATTGATATACACACAGATGCTCTTCTGTTACTTGGGATAATGAAGAAATATCCGTGAAACCTAACACTCTCAATTTTTTATTGTATCCGTCGTTGCAGTAATGACACTTACTGCTGTAAAAGAGAGAGAGAGAGAGAATGATAGTCACTCATTCCCTTTCTTCTTGACTGTAGTAGAATTATAGATCACACTCTGTCATCTGATTCAAATTCAAAATGGCCGCTTTACACTCTGGACGTACTTGCATCCTGGGAACAGCAGGCGTGAGGCGAGATGAGACACCATTCCATTGCAGGGCACCATACATGCATACACACTCCCTTCGTTACCACTTCCTGTTAGTAATTATTTGGCTTGTTTTGGATTTGTCCCACAGGAAAGTGGCCCAGCATGAAGCAGAGACAGCTGGGGCCATCATGGCCTTCTTCCTGTCCTTGGGTCTGGCGCTGGGAGCTGCGCTGTCCTTTGGCATCAGGGCAATGATCTAGGACCTCTGACTCAGTACATACCACCTTCTAGGGGAAGGACAGAAACATTGCCAAACTGCTAAACTTGGAGACACACGTTGCCATTTGGAAACACACAGGTTTAGAATTTAATCAGGCTTCCGAGTTCAGCAGAACTACTACTACTCTGCCTAAACAGAAATAACACTTATTCAGAAGGACATGTTCTTGCTTTCCACGTGTTCCATGGAAAGCTGTGGATGGGGTCGATGATGGAAAGAACAATTTACCACAAACTGTTTGATCAAAAGCCATCGTGTAAGCCAAAAGAAAAAGCAATTTATTCGCTTCTTTTTTTTTTTCTTTTCCTTCTTTCTTTCTGGGTGTTCAGAGTTAGTTATTTTCTTCAGTCTGAAGTAGTAATAGTATAATTGCAGTATCATTTGTTTACTGAATGTTTTGATGTATTTTAGGCTCCGTTTTTATATTTAACATTGTTATTTTAAAGAAGTGCTAGTACTAATATACAACCTTGCTTAAAAAAAAAAGGGCAGTAGTTACAGTTACACTACTCTGTAACAGGGCTCATGTTTGTGCTGTTAAAGTAACGGGCAAAATCTTTATTTCTCCTGTAGCTATACAACCTCTGGCAAAAATGATGGAATCACCACACTTAGAGGAAGTTCACCCAGAATTTTTACTTTATAGCAAAAAAATCACAGAAATGACACAAAAAAGGTTTTGTTCAATAGCTTAACATTCTGGCTTTGTGAAACATACAGCAAAATAATTCAGTGACTT
>CM074947.1:23810415-23824883 GCA_037577455.1 Pangasius macronema
CCATAATTTTTTCCTCAACATTGAGTGATTCCATACTTTTTTCCTCTACTTGATTTGGAAAATGACATGCCATTAATGTCAGTGAATTTTTTTGCTGTATGTTTCACAAAGCCAGACTGTTAAGCTATTGAACAAAACCTTTTTTGTGTCATTTCTGTGATTTGTTTGTTTGCTATAAAGTAAAAATTCTGGGTGAACTTCCTCTAAGTGTGGCGATTCCATCATTTTTGCCAGGGGTTGTCGAATTATTTTTAATGGAATATTTTTACTTTTTATTATTATTTTTTTTTTTACATGTATATCAGGTTGGTTTAGTTAAGAAGAGCATAAAGCTTTAAAGGTGTACTGCAACCTTTTTTCTTCTTCTTCTTCCAGTCATCAGTAATATGAGGGGAAAATACTGAGGATGTGCAGTTTTTGCTCTGAACAAAATAGTCAGGTTAAATCTCACTTATTATACAAGACAGTAAATAAAATTGACTGAGATGGGACTTTTGTGTTTTTGGAAACCATTTTTCGTTCTGCATTACCAACCAGCAGTTTAAAAAAAAAAAAAAGTGGAAGCACCATGAGTGACTTTTCTTGGTAAGACCTTCTGTGGGCCAGACCCTTGTTAGTGTGCCAAGATTGGAGCTTCGAATCCCAGTTACGCAAGATGTATTTTAAACATTTATTAACGAGGTTTCGAGGTTCCAGTTTGAGTTAGTTTTGTGTAAACAGGTTTTCCGTTCTTCCCTTGTACTCCCCCGTGTGTGTGTGTGTGTGTGTGTGTGTGTGTGATAGATAAAGATTAGGGTTAAAAAGTCAGTGCTCATTTATTAGCTGCCAGTTCTCATGTATCATTACAGCAGTGTTTTATTTTTTTCCCCTCAGAACGACCTTATTGTCTTATCATGCCATTATGCCAGTGATTCGGAACACTGCACTGCCTTTGGTGGTGGTGTCCTCAATAAAACCTGAGCGGAATTCTCTGCTAAATTAACGTTGGTGTGTGTATTTATTTATTCATTTATAGTTCTGAAAGCTGTGATCTTCTTGAAACCTCCATTGCAAGCGAAACAGCTAAACAGATTTCAAGACTTTCCATATCTGGTCATTTACAGCAAGGGAACACGCTGTGACTGGGGTTTTACAGAACGGAAGAAGTGTAGACACACTGTGCTTAAGATAATGATGAGACAGATCGCTGCCTTCGATATTCATTTACTGATTTACATCATGTTCATAAACTAGTCCATCTAATCACGCTCAGGCATGAGAAGATGATCCTTATCCCTGAACGTAGCTTTGTATTACTCTAAACATTAGAAGGTGTTACGTAATTTAGAAGAAATATGCTTATTGTACAGTTAAGAACCCTAAAAGCTTCTTTGGTTTTCTGTCTGGGGGAACCTTTTTTCTTAGAGAGTGTTAAGTACCAAGATAAATTTTAAACGCCTGACAGGCTGTAGGTATTAAGAAGAAGAAAATTACCAATAATCTGGAGTTTGTACCACACACTTACACATACTTTCTGATATCTTCTACACGATTTCTGAAGACAACTGAAGAACCCTTAAGGCAGGTGACGAACAGAGCGGCCCATGAGCCAGGACTGGCCCAATAGGTTCCAGTGTGGCCCAACACCCAGATTTAGAATCTGTCTTTTAAATGAAAATCAGACTGTTGGTTGTAATTGCATTTCAGACCTCAAAAAAGAGCAAGTCTCTGTTATTCCACTAGGGAGTGAAACAGGGAAATACACTCAAGCCCAAATATTCTTTCATATTCTTCATCAGTAGGCTAAAAATCTGACATAATTCCCAGGTCTGTACTGCACCTATCTTCTGTTCCTGCTTGTTCTTGAGGTGTTTTTTTTCCTGATTTTGAGGCTTACCAGCGGTTTACATCTTGTGGTAAACCCTCTGTATTATTTTCTCTTGTGAAATCTCTTGCTTGTTGACTCTGACACTGACACGTCTACCTCGAGGGCGTTCTTGATCCGGCAAACTGTTGTGAAGGGGCTTTTTCTTCACCAGAGAAAGAACTCTTCCGCCATCCACCACAGTTGTTGTCTGTGGTCTTCTATGGCTTTTGGTGTTCCTGAGATCGCCAGTGCATTCTTTCTTGCTGAGAATGTACCAAAGAGGTGATTCAGCCACACATGATGGTTTTTCTGTATCTCTGATAGGTTTGTTACAAACATTTTCGGACCTTATTTGTGAATTTCTTTTCAGATAATTGCTCATTTAAAGAACATATATAAAAGAGCTGTTATGTTATTAGTCACTAATCTGATCTTTTTGCTGTAGCTCACTTGAGCCTGGATCAAGTGGCCCATTACCTAAAACGAGTTCGACACAACTGCCTTAAGAGCTCTGAATTATTTATGCATGTAGCTGCGAGTATAGTTGAAGAAACTAGCCTTGCATTAACCTCAGAACCTTAGCACCTTTGTGCAGCCACTTTACTGTTGAAGCTATTGATGTAATCCCACACGGTGCATGAATGGCGTGAAGGTTAAGGCTGATTGTAGTACAGCTGTTATACGGATGTGTGCGCTCAGGCTGGAAATAGAAAGCGGTTGTGCTTTGATAAGATTGTAGCTCACGTAACTACTAGAGACCCGGGGTCGTCGCACTATTTACTCCTTCGTACCTTTTGGAAAGCCTTGATGTCAGAGAGAGGAAATGTGCAAGCATAAACATTTATGAATAAACAGCTTTCATCTATTTAGGTCATACAATTTAGGAAATTCTCACATGCTCTCCGGGTATGTGGAACAAATTTACTCATCGAGAGCGTAAAAACAGTGTTTTTGCGAAGCTTGGAACAAAACAATGAATGGAACTTCTATGGAAATGGAAATCTCTATGGGTTGTCCAAGTTGGTTATTATTTTGTGTTACGTGGTGTGTACATAATGTACAGAAGAGTGCGGTATTCTGAACACTTCTGTCTCGCATACACTTTAGGTACTAAATACAAACTGGTGTTTTTGTTATCTATTCCTATTTCCATCAAAACCTAAATACACCGGTTTGACAAGAAGTGAAATTTTAGAGTGATCTGTCCTGTCTTGGGGATGGACTATACTTTTAACGTCGTGGGCAAGAATTAGCCACACCAGTGCCATGGGGTAGGAAGGTTTTTGCACTGACTGTCTAAGTGGTGCTGCCTCACAGCTCCAAGGTTCCTGGTGCGATCCTAAGCTTGGGTTTCACATGCTCTCCCCATGTCCATGTGGGTTTCCTCCGTTTTCCTCCAACGTATCTAACTGTCCCTAGGGTGTCCCAGAATCAAATAAAGAACACAATGTAATATCATTACATTACATTTAGTCTCAGCTGTGCGAAATTGTCCAGAATATGTCCAGAATATCGCTGAATACCATTCTCTTACATTAACGGTGTTTGGGTTCAAGCTAAATGTTTCACTTGTTCACTGCATACTGTACCTCTTCATTTTTTATTTTAAATTGATTTCATCAAACGAGCAGAAATAGTCACAAAATGTTCATTGCACTTGTGCATAGCACTGTATAGAGGTTACTGAAATGAATCAGTAAACTAGGTAAAGAAGACAATAAAAGAAGAATCAGGAATGCAGGAATCACTGCACAGTAAATGACAGACAAAAAACCTAACACAGTAGGTGCTTTTGCAGAAAAAAAAAAAAAAAAATCAATCCTGTAAAATATGCACGACTGCCTGTACATGACCATAATAGTGAAATTAAATAAGGCTAGTGCACTTGATATATAAAAACTCAGTCAGGGATTGGGATCGGTCATGCTTGTTTAGGGGATTGCCAAAAGACTGCAAAATGGGGGAAACAAAAAAAAAACAAATACAAGAATCATAAATAGTCATACTCATTGAGCATTATCAATTCTAAATGCATTTAAAATACATTCAATCTCACAGATAATCTTTGGCAACTTAACAGTTCTTCATTCGTCAGGTAATCCGAGGGCTAACTCGTGTCCTTCAGGTCGAGGTCGCTAGTCTCACTACGAGAGGTAATTCGGCTCAGGACACACTACCATGCGAGGACTTCCTGGATGGTGGTGGATGTGACTGGATCGCTGCTGTCCTCTGCTGTTAATCTCGGGCAGCACATGCACCGTAGCCACGTAAAGGAAAGTCCCAGCCGAGACCAGCATGCCGATTCCTGTCGCCCCGACGCGGTGCTCCGACGATCCACCCGTCTATATTTAAACATTAAAAAAAAACGTTTAGAAGAGTAGCTGCTCACATGATCCCTGGTTAGATAACGGATTCTTATCTAATCTTGTGGTTCCCGCTATTATTTATATCACCATGAGCTAGAATGCTAATGATGAATTATACACATGAAAAGAATAAAGGAAAAAACAGTTTATTACACATTTATTTCTAAAATACCTAAAGATATAGCAAACTCGCAAAAGAAGACAGACTAAATTTCTATCTAATAACCAAAGACCTGTTTATCTCAGTCCAGCTCTCCTTCATGGACTACATACAGTAAGTGCTGAAATCAGACAGAACATGTCAGTGCCACGTTAAACGTCGTACCGCAATTAGGACGAAGTAGGTGCTGATTGCCGTCAGAGGCGCCGCACATGAAAAAGCCAGCAAATGCTTCTGAACTGTGCTTCTATCCAAACCTGCGTGCATGAGGAAGGAGACGAGGCCGAACGCAGCTGGAGCCTGGAGAGACAGTGAAGAATGAGACATTCAGAGTTGGTGCCTTATTGGAAGTCCAAAAATTACGTCAATATCTCGGCCAGGAAAGTTACGCGTATTCAGTGCTGGGTTACGCAGCTGCTTCCGTCAATATTCTGGGTGTGGCATTCAGATTATGCAAACAAACTGCGTGTAGTTGCCAGATTTTTCTTGAGTAGAGGTGTCCGAGATTGGGTTTTTCACTAGCTAGATCTGGTGGTGTAAATTTGTGTTCGCGGACGGAAATTTGGTAAGATAGTCCCTATCTTTTACGCCTGACTTCTGGAGAAGATGGAGTAGTACTCTCATTTCTTTGCTATCAAATGAAAAATGATGACAGAAAAGTAAAAATAAAAAAGGCTAATTCAATGATATATAAATAAAAAGATAGCAAGCACTGAAAAACATTTAATTATCACATTAATCACTGCAAATTTGCTTTAATTGAACAATTATGGCTTCCACCTACATGATTGGACAGATTATAGAATAGCACTTGATCCAGCGCATCTTATTGCTTAGCATATTGTGCACTGGCAGTTAATTTTGTGGACAACTTAACGAAGCCATGAGACACAAATTTAGGCCATGACATTGTAATGTGTGCAAGATGCAGCATATTTAATCACACTTTTTTTTTTTTTTTTTTTTTAAAGTCACCATTTTGAGTCAGTGCCTTGGTTAACCTGATGCACTCTCCTGTAAAGAAAACATATCCTTGAGATAAGATGCTGCCTCCTCTTTTTTTTTTGTGGACAATACTATTATTTAATGAATAGTGTCATACAGAATGGAAGTGTTTAATATTGGCCTCAAATGGCATTCTACAGTTTTGAGTGAACGTGCTATCCATGAACTGAAGCATAATTCTGTAATGTAAATATGTACTCGAGTTGTTTAGAGGAATTAAGCAAGAAAAATCATTTTTGGTTAAAAATGTAAGACTTTGTTTTTGCCCCTGAAAGGCCATAGTGATTAAGGTAGTCTTACCTTGTGCAAAATCACAGCAAAGAAGACAATGACTTGAACGGACACTTGAGACCTACGCTGTCGACGTGGATCTCGGTAGGGTAGTCGATGTCTCTACATCTATGTCTGTTTGTCTGTCTATATGTGGAGATCTTTGGCTACTCATAATGTATTAAAAATAAACACTCACTGGCCACTTTAATAGGAACACCTGTTCATTCATGCAATATCAAATCAGCCAATCATGCTGATCATCCAGATACTGGTCAAGAGCTTCAGTTAATGTTCACATCACACATTAGAATGAGGATAAATGTGATCTCAGTGCCTTTTATCATGCCATGGTTTGAGTATCTGACTTGAAGATTGGAAAAATGTCACTTGGTCTCATTTAGTCATCAGATGGCCAGTTTCTGTGACGCTGTGCCAGCTGTAGCCTTCTGTTCTTGGCTGACTGAAGTGGAACCTGATGTGGTCTCCTGCTGTTATAGCCCGTCTGCCTCAAGCGTCAGCATGCTGTGCTTCTTGAGATGCTTTTCTGCTCGCTACGTTTGTAAAGAGTGTTTATTTGAGTTACCATAGAATTCCTGTCAACTGGAACCAGTCTGGCCATTCTCCTCTGACCTCTCTCATCAACGAGGTGTTTCTGTCCACAGAACTGCTGCTCACTGGATGCCTGTTGCACCACTGCTGTGTGTGAATATCCCAGATCAGTTTCTGAAATACTCAAACCAGCACCAGCAACCACACCATGGTCAAAGTCAAGATGGTGCTTTTCTGCATTCCAGTCATCTAAAGCTCTTGACCTGTATCTGCTTGATTTTATGCGTTGTGCTGCTGTGACATGATTGGCTGATAATTGCATAAATAGGCAGGTGTTCCAAATAAAGCTCCAATTAATGTGCTAAGTGTACATAATCACATAAAACAAACTTTATAACTTTACATATAATATACTATATAATTTACATATCAAGAGTTAATAGTTTTTACTGTCTGTGGCAAAATATATCCTACGCAGATGATGCAACTGATAGCTTGTAGCATAAACTGTGGGTCAAGGAGGTGAGCTCATTGAGCTGTTTTCTCACCTACGATATACAGCGGATAAAGACAAAGTAGATAGATAGATAGATAGATAGATAGATAGATAGATTTAAGTGATTTCCATTGGTGCTCATTACTTTTAGTGATAAACATTTCTTCCAGTACTCACATGATGTTCAGTATGAGACTGTTTGAGGGTGTATTACTCTCTAACCCAGACTCACACATCAGTGCACAATAAGAATAAGGTTAACAAAGGAAAAGCAAAAATAGAAAATATACTCCAGACAGATTGAGTCCTGGCATGCAGAAAGTGTCAGATTTCCAAAGCTTATTTCCTGTGGTCTGGATCTTTCTTTCTGGGGCACGGAGACACACCCAGGCTGGAAACCCAACCCACTGTCCAATGAAATGGCTGTATTATTCCTGTGTATTATCAGGAAGTGTATTATTATTATTATTTTTGGTCAAGTCTGAAAGAAAACGAAATATTTGTTGACAGGACCTGCTGCGTGAATGAGGAGACCCAGAGTTGCTGTGGTGCTGCCAGTGTATATGCTCTGGGAACCTAGAGAGGGAGACAGACATAGAAGGATTGCTGTTATCCTCGTACTGCATATTTTATCTGGTGGTTTCTCAAACCATTTGGATTGAGAATAAACAAACTGAAGCTACGTTAGGAAGCAAACTCTCATAATTTAGTAAAACGAACATAAAACCTACATAATGTTATGCTTTAAGTAAAGGTTCAGCCCTTTCACTCAAATCCAATTCAGGAGGATTTTAAAGAGAAACGCATCAGATCTTACAGGCTTAAAAATGACCTAACGATGACTTAATGCTCTTGGATTATAGCAAGATAAACATGAAGATGTTCTCAGTGACAGATTACTTGACTTGTAGGAAAGAACACAGGAACCCATGCTGTTTACCATGTGCAGAGCAGTAGTCCGCAATCTGATCAACCACAAACATCAGCGTGAACCCCAGGACCAGTGACGCCCCAATGAAGACATGCGGACGCAGCCCTTTCTCTGTGGAAGGCTTGAGAGTAGAATTCAAATCTGAGGCATTCAGCTTAGCTGTTACAATCGAGCACAACGAATCTGCAGGATGAAAACAGTAAAAACATGACTAAACTATTAATGATGCATAATTGGAGCAGCAGGTGGCTCTAGATGCAGCACAGACATGTAGAGTTTAGCAAATTATATATTTCTCAAATAATATTGTCCCTATAATATAAATAGAAAAGTAGTATTTTTTGAGCCAGTGACGGATGCATCGATACCTACGTTAAAATGAATAACCTGCTTAGTATTAATCAGTCAGGAGCATCATGGAATAATTTATTTAGCAATGAACTTATGCTGAGTTTTAGTTTAGGATGTCATGGCATTTAGACCGTCTCTTTAAGAGAGAGTGCGAGAGCAGCCAACCTGAGTGTGCAGAGCAATCTGCAGGCATGGTCGCTTAAAATGTTTACAAAGTGCCATGAATTGCACCTTGACCCATGAGCAAAGTGTAGATGATGGAGAGCGAATGGGGAAAGAAGCGCATGTCTTGGTGCTCAGTGCTCACGCAAGTGAAGTGCTCTCATGCTTCTCTGTATGCTAGCGAATACCTTTGTGTTCACACAATTCACTGCACCTTGTGCTCATTTCTTAACTATCATGCTCACTGATACTGCTCTGCGTGCTCCGGTTGGTTTCCATTGCACTCTGTATTTAAGATGTTGTGCAGGAAGATGCTGCAGTAGCTCCTCTTGATATTTTCAGACCACAGTTTGCAAGGTACACTAGGCTTGCATCACATAGTATCATGCAATATCAGATGCTGGTATTGGGGCATTTCGATGAGTACAAGTAGGAGTGAATTAGCACAGTATTGGACTGATACAAACAATATCAGTACTGGTATTGATGCAGCCCTAGAAATAACAACGGCTAAGTTTACACGCACATCATTATTCCAATATTAATAGGAATTTGGCAATATTCTAATTAGTATTGAGTCATGTAAACGCCACAATCCGATTGCCCGATTCAGATACCCACTCCTGGAATGTGCCTGTTTTAATGGGAAATTTGTTGCATGTAAACATGTTAAAATCCACTGAAAGGACATATAGGCGCATACTCAGTCCGTAAGGAATTGTGGGCGCTAACAGATGATTAGCTGTAGGCTAGGTATTTAGGATTGGCAACTCAAGCATACTTACAACAACCATCAGTTCACAGGGGGGATCAGGATAGTTTTAAACACGGGTACAAATGATTGATAACTCAACAAAATTTTCTGACATTTTGATCAATACATGGATTTAGCAGCAGCAAAAATATAGATATTACACGTATAAATATTTGTCCATGCTTTCTGTGCCATGTATTCTTCAATACTAAGTATCAGCTGAGTGAAAGTTTGCATTCATTCTGAATCAGTGGTTAGGCTATTAGTAGAACCGACTCACCTCTGGATGACCCCTCCAGTAGCTCCACCCCCTCCGGAATAATAATCGCGAGGGCGGTGCCACACAGAAGCCCCGCCCCCAGCACTGTTATAAACTTCTGTTTCTGCTGTTAGGGTGTGGATACGTTAAGCCTTTTTAATACAAAACTGCTCCAAAATCATAAAGCACATACATTATATTTATATTCAATCAGTATAGCTTTGTATTGTTTTACCAGGTAAATGCAAGGCCAAACGCTACATGATTACTAGAGAGCACAAATATAGTATAAACCTTATTAAAAAGAAAAATACTTGTCAGACTTATAGTATAACCTGAAAAAAAAAATCCAAATCCCTAAATCCCTGTGCTCCTAGACAGTTTGAGCACTCCTGTTCGGAAGCATTAATATTGTTAATATTTTGAATATGTTGAGGTTTGTATAGTCACACTAGCACACTGAACAGAAAGGCAGATTAGTATTCAAGTACAGCCAGAGCGGCAGTTTGTTCTTTTGAGACACGCTACTTTGGTACTTGTTTAGACTGAAATGTTGACTATGACAGGTTTGTTCTTACCTGGGAGAAGTTGATGAGTAGTGGAATGAGTCCGAGCAGAAAACATCCCACAAACATCGCGACAGAGATTAAAACAACAGCCAGGGCTCCGTCCATCGCGTCCACGTCTTCTTTCTCCTGTCCTTCACTGCACTAACGGGTATTATACTCAAGTGTACTATTCCTCTCTCTCACACACACACACACACGGTCCAGGGAAGACCGTGGAACATGCACACGGCTGACTGTAGGCCCTCGTGATGTTGTCACGTAGTGCACACTTTCAAACTTTCCACGTCGCAGTTTCAAGCAAATGGACTGGAGTTCTCCGTATTAACAATGAAAATACGCCCTCTAGTGGAGAAGTACAGGAACTACACCAATGACGCAGGATATCTGGAGGCAAATCACAAGACCACAGCACGAGACTGGACAACCAAAAGTGTTGAATAATAATAATAATAATAATAATAATAATAATAATAATAATTGGATTCCTCAATTACTCATAGCACTTCATTAACTTGGCTAACAGTTTGTGGACACCTGACCATCACATCCACACACTGGCTTTCCACAAACTGTTGCCACGAAGCTGGAAGCACACAATTGTACACTCTTAGTATGCTATAGCATTACAGTTTTCCTTCCCCGAACCCAAGGAGCCCATAGCTGTTCCGGCATGACACAAAGGTTGGAGTGGAGGAACTCGTGGTTCCTGCACTGAGCTCTGACCTCAACCCCACTGAACACCTTTGGGATGACCTGGAACCCTGAGTGCGACCCTTTTTCGCTCAACATCAGTGTCTGACCTCACGAATACGCCTTTGTGTGAATGCGCAAATGCCCACGGCCATGCTCCAAAAACCTAGTGGAAAGCGAAGAGAGTGTTGTGGAGTTGTTAGAACAGCAAAGATGTACTAGATCTGGAATGGGATATTTTTTAGCAAGTACATATGGGTTTGATGGTCAGGTGTCCACAAACTTTTGGCCATAGAATATATAGAATTATAATGACAAGCTAATATACTGTAAACAGTAACGCAAGCATAGTACTCTGGGTTTGATCTTGAGCTTGATGTACTGTCACATGCTCTCCCTGTGCTTGCGTCGGTTTCCTCCGTGTGTGTGAATGAGTGTGGAAATGTGTGTGAAGGGTGCCATGTGCTGGAATGGTACCTGGTCCCGGCTGAAGACTGGAGCAGCTTAACCGCTCCCAGGTTTTCAGTAACGTTACAGTTTGTTAATGAGGCGACGGTTACCAGTGGCTATCTCAAAATCTCAAAAAACACTCTTTCACTTATCTCCATTTAAGCTTTCTTAGAAGAGGCGAGTTTCCAGCCATTCCTTGTAGGTTGTGTGTAATCTGGAATCAGCTCAACTCTTTATTTCACCGCCATGGAGAGATACACATACAGAGTCCGAGTTTAGACTGAAGAACTGGTTAAAGGAATACTGAGTCAGGTTTTAGCAGTAAAGGCTGAATTTATTGTTTTAAAGACATGGAAGGCTCTGAAGAGGACATTATAAAAAAGATTTCTGAGGAACCAAGAAAGCTACGATAGAAAACGTTGAGACCAGAGTAGCAATGTTCGCATTCCATAGCTGTCACAATAAAAGGGATGCTTAGTGTTCTTAAGGGGAAAAAAAAACAACAACTTGATTGACTGTACATGTCTGAGCTGTACACACGTCCATAAATGCCACAGTTTAGTGTTCATGAGAGCAGTGCAGTGACAGTCTATTTACACACACAACAAGTTCCAACAGCTCCACTTTAGTCAGATAGTGGTCTCGTTTTATAATGAGTAGCAAATGAAATAAATAAAATCTCAGAAACAAACGGAAACGTCGACACAGATGTGTGCGTAAAAAAAAAAAAAAAAAGTGCAGCCTCCAGGTCATATTTCATGATTTTCAATCATCATCTACAGGGTCGAACACCCACCAGAGGTACAATGACTAATTAAATCAGATAACCATGGGGATTTCCTTAACCCGAGGACTAACGCTGTATAGCCGTTAATGGAAACGCTGCATCATCTTGAGTGTTTGACGTCACCATGATTCATGCTTTAAAGTAACATGAGAAGCAGCGTCATTGCCACTGGAACAGGAGTAGAAGCCATCACTGCGATTCATAAGTGAGTGCGGTTATCTGATTTACGTCATGTTTCAAGTGTCAGTACAGAAGAATTTGCATCATTTCTCCTAACATGTAGTCATAGGCTCACAACCTACTCACCATGGCTTCAGGACAGAATAAGGCAAGCCCAACGTTTGACAGTAATTCATGTAAACGATTAATGAAAATACATGGACTATTATTCGCTTTTCAGTACCAACCAGGACCTGTTGATATGGCATGTGATTTTTTTTTTTCTTCCAGTGATACACTCGCACTCACGTTCTCTTTATTGCTCTTACATTCCACAAAAGTTCTATAAAGCAACACACAGGAACCCACAGAGACAGAGACATGACTCAGGATCAGAGTATTTGTGCATTTCAAAGTTTTGCTCATTCACTTTCGTTTGCATTTTGTGTCGCAGGACGTAAAAAGTTGCATTCAGTGACGGACTATATTCATTGCTACATTGTGTAGAGCTTATGGCAGAAGAGAGAGGATTTTGTTGTTTATCAAAAAAAAAAAAAGAAAAGAAAAGAAAAGAAAAGGAAAGTCGAATTCATGACTCTCATGCTAGAACATGCAAGGAAGTGACGACCATATAAGGTCTGTCTTTGAGAACATCCACCAAAATCAAGAGCTCAAGAGCTCACGAGCTCACGTTACAGTCGGGTAGGAAAGCAGGCAGTGAATCTCGTGACGAATGAGTGTCTCTGCAGCGTGACCCTGACGATAATTAACAACCTGCAGTCTATCCAGTGATCTGCTGGATAGACGGCTCTGCTTCAGCACGGGTCCACGCGGTGCTGAAACAACTCGACGAGATGATAGATGGAGACGAGACACGGCAGCTCTGTGTTTAGGTCAGCTTTAAAACACGGCATGAAAGCAAACTACTTGGTGCTTGCTTATTATTATTATTATTTNTTTAAATAAAAAGTGTTCAGTTATAGCTGAAGTCACAGAGAACATTCGTAACATTAACAATTTGGCTCATCACTGCAAAACTGACGCTTTTTTTTTTTTTTTTTTTTTTAAATGGAGAAAAAAAAAAAGAGATAACCCTGCATTTCCAAAGACAGCACGTTGGAGTGTATCCAGTTAAATACTCCCGTTTCGAGAACAGTTTACATTTGTGAACCCATGAACCTACTGATTAAAAACTCGTAACACACAACAGGTGCATAATGCATAAATACCATGATCAGAAGGATTTCTCCCAAAGCAAAAACCAAAAACATCATCGATAATGCTCGGGGAACGGATCTGCCCCCGCTACGGTTTCCTCCATCTAAAGGTGATGCAGGCGATCGAGAGCCAGTCGTACATGATGTGAATGAGCTATCATGAAGCAGCAGGAGTGCCTCGGTGAACTTGATTAGATTGAAGTTAGTGTGTAATAGCACAAGTGGCATTTTCCATGTCAAGTAAGAAAGGAAATGGTCAAGCCTTGTTAGTGTTTGCTAGTTGCCCTCCAAGCCCAAAGGAAGGAACGTATCCAAGTGTGACCCCCCCGGTCCGGACAGGCAGAAGGGTCCTGGAGCACAGCTTTATCCGATCTCAGTACAGTGTGTTTGCTTTTGATCTAACTATAGTCTGTTTAGCTCTATTTACTGAATGTAGTGTGCCTCACTGGTGCACCTCGTTGTCAATGAGACTGTCCTCTCCTGACTGGAAATCTCCCTCGTTGACAGCCGAGCCCGGTACGATGAGCTCGTCGTCCTGCGAGGAACCCTGGCCATACTCCTCACCGCTCCCGGAGCCTGACTCCTCTGGGCCCTGCTCCTGCAGAACCTGTGCGATGTACTTCTGCTGAGGCGCGGCAGGAAAAGGGGAAAAGGGAATCAGATGTAAAACAACTGGAGCTGCTTGGAAGAATGGTGTTTACAAGAAAAGGACCAACATAATCCCAATACCAATCCCAACCATAATCCCCAACATCCAGATGTGACTACCGTGAGAAACAAGCTCTTGTCTTTCTCTACCAGTGGAGTATGTCTCTCTAATAGGGCTGGCCAATATGACATCACTATACTTGTATGATGTGTATCACTATATATATATATATATATATATATTATAGCAAAATAACTCCTGGCAAAACAAGTGCTGCGTTAAAACTAACGGGGATGTCATAAACCGTCAATATATTGATTACTGATCAGCACATTATTTTCTTGATGCGTCTTTGAGATATCAGTATTTTAAAATTACATTTAAATGGGTTTTGATGCTGCATTCTAGGCAACACGTAATTCCCCATCTACAACTTGTAAAAGGCAGTGAAAACACCCCTTCAGCTTGCAAATTTCTCCTCATCAACTACCAGTTCCTTCCCTGTTTACTGAGTCGCTTCAAATCAACAGAATTCAACAGACACGGTACTTGGTTAAGTCCGTAACACTGACCATATTAATCACTGTTTTTGAGAAGGTAATCATCAACATCAGAGTTATCACTACCAGCTGGCCAGCTTGTTGCTAACGCTGCTCGCTATTGTCTACTGGCTAGCTTGTTGCTAATCTACTTGCTATTGTCTACTGGCTAGCTTGTTGCTAATCTACTCGCTATTGTCTACTGGCTAGCTTGTCGCTAATCTACTCGCTATTGTCTACTGGCTAGCTTGTCGCT
>CM074947.1:23851677-23863833 GCA_037577455.1 Pangasius macronema
CCCTCTTCCAGCTCCCTGCTCTAAAAATCAATTTAATATACATAACATTAAATGCAGCTATAAATGGTTAAAAGTGTGACATGTCATTCATTAGTAAATTAAAAATTGTAATCATTGGCAAGCACTCAACAGGCCGTGCTGTTATTGGAAAATAAGCCACTCCAGGGTGATATTCGCCACCCCAGTATGTTTAAGTTCAAGTTTTCCAACACAGCACAGTCTTCAGAAGTCTTCAACTTCAAGAGAAGCTGGTGAGAGCACGACTGTTATGGTTACTATAAATGGTTAAAAAAGTTCTTTAATTAATCAAAATAATCAAATGCATTGACTATTTATTTATTATTTAATCTTTTTGCTCTCTTTGCTGATGTTATCATCAAAGGTTAAATATGTAAATAACTTGTAATCCCAGTATCAGGTTTCCCATTAACTGCAAATAATCCCTCATGGATTATCTAAAAACCACATGTGACTAAAAACCAAATGTAAATTATTTTTGAGGTTATGTAACATTTCTGTACAAGATGTTCTGAGAAATTATATCTTTAATTATACCTTTATGAAAATTAGGTAAAATAACCAACAGCTAATGAATTGGCAAATGATTTAATCAACACTGAGTCATCACCAGTGAAACTAGTTACAGCAATTGTTTTACTCTGAAAATATGCAGCATTTTCTTTCCCCCTTTTTTATAGGCTTTGCTGTTAAAATGTGACAATGCATCTGACAAAAAATATCTCTGCCTAGAGTATCTCTAGTACTGTATCTCTGCCTAGAGTATGAGTAAAATAAGCCTGCATGGACTTACACCATCAGCTGTCAAGAATGGAGAAGGTCTAAAACAAAACCTGAACATAAGGAAAAAATAAGAGAATATGTAATGATTACAAAGACAAGGAAGTTCATTCATGTGGGCCTGTCTGAGTAATGCTTCCGTTTGTCTGAGGAATTTTTTTTTCAGGCACTGTCTGAAGTACAGATAATGTAACAAACTGGTGTTTATTTATAACACTACATCGAGTAAATCCAGAAATACTTTTTTGCCATCTGACCAGAAACGGACACACACGATCCGGAGTGATTTCGTAGTGTTTGCTCCAAACACAAGTCACAAGGTGATCTTCTACCATAATAATAGTAGCACACCAGTAAGGAATAAAACACTCTACGTACGTTATGCTGTTATTGGAAAATAATCAATGACAAAGCGGTGTGTGAAGCGTAGTTACTGCTTGTATAACAGCATGTCCTGAAGTGTTTTATTCCTCTTATGCTGCAGCAACTTGCCATCAATAACAAATGCTACTGTATTATAGAATGATACCTCATCATTTTCATGGGCATTCTCCAACATTAAATGTAACTCTAAATGGATAAAAATGATGAGGTATCATTCTATAACACAATAACAAATGCTACTGTATTATAGAATGATACCTCATCATTTTTATCCATTTAGAGTTACATTTAATGTTGGAGAATGCCCATGAAACAATTTAGCTCCTGTTATCACTTACGTTAAAGCAGTATCCTCACCAGCCTCCTTTTTTTCTTTTCGCGTTAGTAAGACAAAAAAGCTTGTCATGTAACCAAGAAACCACAAAACTCCTCTGTTCTGAAGATGCTGAAAAACCTTGTGAAAAAAGTTACAGCTTTACCTCTGTCTGTCACAAAGCATTGACACTGGAGACTCCCTCCATAAATAAATGCCTTCTCATACCTGCACCATATCAACAATTATACTGTTTATAGTAATCCCAATGATATCTTTGTTATTGTTCAATCTTAATCGTGTAATTATAGGTGGTCTACAAAGAATGTCGACCTTGATGAAACAGAACTGCTGTTATAGAAAGTCAGAAAGTCAGAACTGAGAATTCAGCAGCACTGTGGTATAAATAACAGTAAGGCAGTAATTGTGAGGAATACAGACTTACCTTGAAAGATAAGTTTTTGGCAGAAAAAAGCACATCTACTGTAGATATACATGTCTTCACACTGAGATGGTGAGTGCTGATGGTGCTACTGTGGAAAATTCTTTGAAAGTCAAGATGGAATCTGCAGGAAGAATGTACCTGACCTACCTGACCTTAATCTATAGTTTTGTGTAACTACTAGGAACATTGTGTATTTCTAGGAAGGGAAAGTAAACTGATTTAATTAACTTCCTGCTTTGAGTAATACGCTAGAGTAAATGTGAATGTGAGGGCAGGTGTGAGAACTTTTCTTTGTGACTATGATGACTGGGATATTTGCTGCAACAACTGTTGAGATCTCGAATCCCAAACAACTCAACTCCAGCCAAACAAGTTCCTCACCATAAGGTGAAAGGGAAAGGGAGTAGATTAAAAATGGTTTCAATGGGGCAGCGACCTCAGGGCAGACCCCGGAAACACTGCCGAGATTATATCTCACAGTTGGCTTGGGAATATCAGGAGACCCCCAGGATGAGCTGGAATCTGGAAGACATGCCACCATGTCCCCCACCACAAACGTATATCAAATATGAAAACATAGAAATCAGTAAAATGCTTTCTCTTTAATGTGAAGTAATTTTTTTTCCTTTTCTATCATGCACAGTGATACTGCTACAAGATGAGGGCAACTCTATAAATAGAACACAGATGTATTTCCCCACAAGGAAAAAAAAAAGAAATTATCTGAGTGTTGAAAAAATATACTGATCATATGGATGATTACTGCATAGCCCTGCCCACTGGCTCTAGACACAATGTGGCCTGCCCCAAAACCTGATGAAGGTGTAGCCTATAAAAAGGAAAGGATGCTCTCTTGTGAATCAGCTGTGCACTTGCCACAACTTGTACTACAACTACCACTACTAGAAACTGAAGAAAACCTGCTGCCACATAAATAAAAAGGTGAGAAGCTTATTTTTAAATCTCAAATTGGATTCAAATTGTTGTAAAGTACCCGACTTAAGTCTTATCCGAATGATACTATAATTCGTATCATGTACATTTTTTATATATTTTTAATTAACATAGATCTATTTATATCATCAACAGACTTATTTATCATCACAGTGACAGTGTCGGGCACTTTAAATTTTAATAAACATGGGAAAGATCATTCATGACACCATGAAGGAGCCCCCCCTGACCCAGACAAATAAGGCAAGTAAAGTCAACTAAGCTAAATATTACGCAGGTATTACAGTCAGACACAGTGACAATGGTAATAAAACCATGGCATAACTGGAAAAAGAAGAGAAATAAATTTATTTATATGTATAAAATATTAGATTTATTTATATTTATTTTTTACTTATTTGTATTTTTATTATTTTTATTATACTTTTTAAAGTAATCTAGGGTTAGGGTTAGCATCTTGTAGTAGTAGTAGTAGTAGTAGTAGTAGTATTTTTAAGTATTTTATTTCCTGTGCAGGTTAGGGAAAACAGAATCAGCCGATGTCCGATGTCAGTACATATGAAAAACTTTCAAAATGGTTCAAGCCACCAAGACACACTTTACCACCGAGCTGTCAGGGTGAGTACTGTCATTAACCATTACATTCATTCTGCTTGTTTAGTGCTAAAAAACTAAAGAAAATAGCATTGAAAAATGGGGGAAAAAGTTTTAGTCTAATAAATAATAATGTTCCAAAAAATGCTAGGAATTTCATTGGGTAGATGATTAGTATAATATATAAACCAATGACCTAGATGGAATACAAAAATACTGTAAAATATCAGAAAAGAAACAACTTAATTTGATCAAATTTAGCAAGAATTCCTGCTAAATGTCTACTGTCTTGCTTTTTCAGAGTCAGGTCTGCAAGCCGAAAATGTGTGAGGGCTCTATAATGAACCCAAAGTCTTTAACGCGTTCTTCTCCAGTTTCCCCACCTTCTACCAACGAGCTCCTTACGCAGGCCATCGACTTCATCAACCAGTACTACAAATCCTTCAAAACGTAGGCGTACTTCAATACCATTTGTGCTTGTTGTAGGTTAAATGAAGTAAGCTGAGACACGATTTTGATCCAGTGGTGTTTGTTTAATGCAGCTCTAAAATAGATGAGCATCTGGCCCGTGTTAATGAGGTGGCCAGCGAGATTGATGCCACCGGATCTTATCAGCTCACCACAGAGGAGCTCACATTTGGAGCCAAACAGGCTTGGAGAAATGCACCCAGGTGCATAGGCAGGATTCAGTGGTCCAATTTACAGGTCAAATATTCTTATTCTTAAAATCTTATATCATGTTTTGTGAATAAACTGCAAAATTAAGAACTGAAATGTGCAAATACAAAATTTAACGTGAGCTATTTCTCTCCTCAGTTGTTTGATGCACGCAAATGCAGGACCTCTAAGGAAATGTTCCAGTTCTTGTGTTCTCACCTAAAATTTGCCACAAATGGAGGCAATTTAAGGTACACTTCATTTATGGTGTCTATTATGTTTGATAACCAGTCATTATGGGCTTATAGAATGGACTGTTTTTGGCTAATGCGAGGAATAAGACACTCTGTGTCATGCTGTTATATGAAAATATTCAAAGACTGGGTAGTGTGATGCACAGTATAAAGCAATGTCACTGTTACCTCTTCAAAGTTGATTATTATCCTATAGCAGCATGTCCTGCAATGTTTTATTCTTGTTATACAACAGCAATTAGCCAACAATTAATTATTTATTTTATTTATTTAAGAATGATGGTTCACTTTTACAGTTATAATTAATGTTGCAGACTGTATGTTATTTTGTTAAATACCAGCATCCACCATACCAGTCTCTTTGAATGAGCTATTATTATAAAAATAATAATGCATTATAATTGTTGCATAATTGTTATTATTTTACAGGTCAGCGATCACTGTGTTTCCTCAAAGAACTGACGGCCAGCATGATTTCCGGGTTTGGAACGGTCAGCTCATTAGGTACGCTGGCTATCAGATGGAGGACGGACGAATTATAGGAGACCCTGCTAATGTGGAATTCACTGAGGTATCCACAAATCACACTTCAGTTTATTTGGGTTCTAATTTTTCTGAAGCATAAGCTTATACATAATTCACCCAAGCACAGTGTATCTTTTTGGTTTCTGAAGTATCTGAACTCTGCCTTCTAACAGATTTGTGTCCAACTTGGATGGACACCAAAGTACGGAGCCTTTGATGTGCTGCCACTGATCTTGCAGGCCAATGGAGAAGATCCTGAGCTATTTGAAATTCCCCCAGAGTTGATACTGGAGGTTGAAATGGAGCACCCACAGTAAGTGATGTGCACACTGTGTCTTTGGTAAAGGATACGTATATAATTTATACATATCCTGTATACATATGTGTTAATATGATAAATATGAATGAACATACAGTAGTTTAGGCTGTGATGTTACACCCACGCATTAAAACTCTTTGGTTTTTCCACAGGTATAAATGGTTCAAAGAACTGAACCTCAGATGGTATGCGCTGCCTGCAGTGGCCAACATGTTGCTGGAGATTGGTGGTCTTGAGTTTACAGCATGCCCTTTCAATGGCTGGTACATGGGCACTGAGATTGGTGTGAGGGACTTCTGTGATACCCAGCGCTACAACATTCTTGAGGTAAACCTAGTTCACTCAGTGTGGGATGGTCCTGAAGTTTAGGTTTGGATAGTTTAAAACTAATTTCTATTTTGAATACCTTACCTTCTACAGAAAGTTGGGCGTTATATGGGGTTGGATACACACAAGCTGTCATCACTGTGGAAGGATGAGGCTCTGGTTGCCATCAATGTTGCAGTGATTCACAGTTTTCAGGTACAAAGCTCTTGTATTGCTCACTATGTGCAGTTTCTATACAGAAGAAGACATTTCTATAGTGTGCAGTAGATCTCATGGGAGTGCCTCCTTGTCTTGTGCTGCAGAAAAATAAGGTGACCATCACAGACCACCACTCTGCCGCTGAGTCCTTCATGAAGCACATGGAGACTGAATTGCGCCTGCGTGGTGGCTGTCCTGCTGACTGGGTTTGGCTGGTGCCNTGGTTCTCTGACTCCTGTGTTCCACCAGGAGATGATCAACTACATCCTGTCCCCCTTCTTTTACTACCAGGTAGAACTCACTCTGCACCTCTTACCAGAACAGTTAATACTGTTATAAATGCACAATGAAAAAAAAGTTCCCTATTCAGAGATGATGACTTAAGTCCAAAAGTTATGTCATTAATTTCATGGGGAAAGCTCCTCATATTCAGAGTCAGGTAACGCAGGTGCTGAAGTCAATTTTCTGGGCTCTCCGTTCAGATTATGCAAATTGCCTTGTCTCTGGTGTTGCCAGACTTTTGTTGATTCGATGTTGCTCAAGAAAATGGGTTTATGTTCAAGGACAGAATCTTATCTAACTGATACACCTTTGTTTTAGGCAAACTAAACCCTGTGTGCACATATCCTGAACAATAAAATAGCACTTAAGTCTGTAGTTACACCTTGGAATAACAATGCGCTCAATTTCGATATTAAATCCACAATACGCACCGTACTCAACTCTGAATATAGCCCATAGTTATTAGAGCAATTATTATACTAAAACCTTTTAAAAGCCAAAGTGTAGAATACCATGTTCTTATAAACCAGGTCCAATGCTACATTTACTGTAAAGAGTGAAAATATCTATACATCTATATCTATATATAAAGTTTCACCTGTCTTAACTTGCTGTTGCTATTGCTGTTGTTTGAAGCCTGATCCCTGGTTAACATATGTTTGGAAAGACAAGACAAAAGGACTAAAGAAACGAAGAAGAATCAGCTACAGAGCACTTACAAAGTAAGACAACCTTACAATTTTCAATTTCGGGGCACGGCTCTGCTGCTGACCCAGAGTTTCACTAACTAATTTCAGTTGTCATTGGACATATTATTTTAAAACTGTTTTTAAATGAAGTGATGATCATGTGCTTACATTCTGATCCTTCAGGGCAGTGGTCTTCTCTCAAATACTCATGCAGTCTGCCTTGAAAAAGAGAGTACCTTGCACCATCATCTATGCTACTGAAACCGGAAAATCACAGACCTTTGCCAAAAAGCTCAAATCAATGCTCAGCTGTGCTTTCAATCCCAGGGTAAGAAAACCATCTCCACAAATCAGTCCCTTTCATGCGAAGGAGCTGTTTTTTTTTTAATTTATCTGTGAGATAAACACTCAACTCTTGATTTTTTTTACTGATACAGCTACTTTGCATGGAGGATTACAATTTTCAGGATTTTAAGAATGAGCGACTTATGATGGTCATCACCAGCACATTTGGCAATGGAGACCCTCCAGGAAATGGAGAGGTATGTAACTCTTAGAGAGAGTTAATCTCTCTAAAGATTTAGCTTATCATATCATGGCAGTTATTTAATTACTGTATGTATGTGTTTAGTTGCTCGATGATGTTGCATCGAAAGCAGTTTGAAAAAGTGATATGTTAGCTGTTGCCTTTCTAAATACTGTAATGCAAGAGGGAGAGAATAAATGGCAGAACAAAATAGATGTATGCAAGATCTTGACACCATGATATCGTCTTTTCTCAGAGTTTCAAGAAGCAGCTCATGAGCTTGAATAACCTGCAAAATAACATGAAGTGAGTCCTAAGTATATCTGGTTCAACTAACAACTTTAGAACTGTTTAAGAACAGGAGGTTTGAGTAGTCTCTTTTTTTTCAATTGTACAGGTACTGTGTTTTTGGCCTTGGCTCTCGCATGTACCCACAGTTTTGTGCTTTCGCCCATGCTGTGGATGATAAGCTTGCAGAGTTGGGAGCCAAACGTGTGACCTCCATAGGAGAGGGAGATGAGCTCAATGGGCAGGAAGAGGCTTTCTCTGCCTGGGCTTGCAACGTCTTTAAGGTTGGCTGGCTACCTTTAATGGCAACTAACATTCAACATTCAATCAACATTCAGCTTTTTCTAAAAAATGTATTTCATCCTGTAGGCTGTATGTGAAGAATTTGGTGTTAAGGGCCAACTATCAGGGTCTGAATCCCTAACAGAGACCTGGGATGCTCAGAGACACCGAGTGCAACCTGACAGCAGCACCCTAGACTACATCTCAGGTACCCTGTCTAACAGCAGCACCATACATATCATTGGTGATCAGAGATTAATGCAAAAATACTCACATTTATAATGAATATTATGGTGCTGAGCAGCCTACGTGTTTTGTTCTTACAGCCCTGTCAGCGCTCCACTCTAAAACTGTGTTTCCCATGAGGCTGAAGAAGAGAAAGAATCTCCAGAGCACTGCGTCAAGGTCTGCTCTTAATCAGCTTGCTCTATAGTCTTCTTACCTTACTTTGGAATGTTTCCAGCCCATTTTTGATCTGCTGTTTTTCACTGTTTCTGGTCTTTTGTTTTCAGCCGCTCTACTTTACTGGTGGAGCTGGAGGTGGACGATGGGAAAGAGGTCTTAAATTATGCTGCAGGTGACCATGTGGGCGTTTTCCCAGGGAATTCACGTGAGCTGGTGATGGGCATTCTGAAGCACCTTCCCAACGCTCCTCCCACCAATCAGAGTGTCCGACTCGAATACCTGCCTGGGTCTGGCCCTGGTAAAAGTTCTACTAAACTTACAAGACTTCTATCAAATATCACCATGTGAAAATCCCAGCATATATGCAAGCAATAATGGTCATTTCTAAATGACTAGTGACAGCACACAGCAACTTTAAACACTAGTAGTCTGTTATGTATCTGTGCTAGTTTGTTTGACAGAATTGGTAGTCCAAATGCCTAAAATGAACAATAAGTTGAGAATCGGGTGTTCTATAGAGCCATATAGTAATCAAAAACTTTCTTTTCACTGTGTTGTCCTGTAGGAGGTGAAGAATGGCAGACAGATGCTCGTATCCCAGCCTGCTCTCTAACCGAGGCTCTTACATTCCTCCTGGACATCACCACACCACCTTCTCAAAGCTTCNCAGGACTTCAAGTGCTATTCAGAATGGAAAGCATTTAGTAGGCCCAACTTCCTGGAGGTTCTGGAGGAGTTTCCTTCCCTGGAGCTCTCTGCAGCCTTCCTCCTCAGCCAGCTACCCCTGCTGAAGCCCCGCCTCTACTCTGTCAGCTCCTCCCCAGACCTCCACCCTCACGAGCTTCACCTCACCGTGTCTGTGGTTAACTACCACACCCAAGGTAAAGGACACACGATACTAATCGCAATGCACAGCATTAGTAGAACATGTTTACTGAAACTGTAGCTTCGTTCTGTACAGCACAGCAGGTGGCAAAAAGTATACAATTCAGAACCCAAACTATAATATATAATAATAAACTATAATAATAACTATGAATTATAGCTTTTTGTTTTTATTTCCAGATGGAAAGGGTCCTCTTCATCATGGTGTCTGCAGCACATGGCTCAACACCCTCAAAAAAGGCCAACTGGTTCCGTGCTTTATTCACAGGTACTAACCAGAAGTTCATTCTCAGAGCTTTTCCTGGCTTCACCATCTAAAACATTATGGTCTTCTACAGATCCAGCGAGTTCCACCTTCCATCAGACCCCAGTTCTCCTACTATATTAATTGGCGCAGGCAGTGGTATTGCACCTTTCAGGAGTTTCTGGCAACAGCGCTTTCATGACATGAAAACAACAGGTACTGCTGTATCCACTCCTGGACAAGCAATTAGCTGAAACTGAATTTGAGTTTTTATTAGTTCCCCATTGTATCAGCTAAATTGATTTTTTTGAGGATATGTAAATTTTGTCTGAAAGGCCTGAAAGGCAGTCCAATGATGCTGGTGTATGGATGTCGTGGTGCAGACATGGATCATCTCTATAAAGAGGAGACTTTGGACATGAGAGAAAATGGCACTCTGAAAAGCATCACTCCAGCATACTCTCATCAGGCTGGTCTCCCCAAGGTATAGCTCTGCACTTCTTACCACCAATTACTGACGAATAACTGAATCCAATTAAACTAATTACACTTAAGTAATTCAAACTATTCTCTGCCACCTATTTGAGACATGTTCCAAGCATTACACTTATTTATCAATATCTTTGGCCCCAGGTGTATGTTCAAGATGTCCTGAGGAAGCAGCTTAGTGAAGAGGTTTGGCAGGTCTTGTACCAGAGCACTGGACACCTATATGTGTGTGGGGGCATGAACATGGCCCGAGATGTGGCACACACTATAAAAGAGATCCTGGTTAATCGTCTGGGCATAACTCTCTCACAAGCTGGGGAATATCTGGATCAATTAAAGGTGCAGTTAGCTGCAGATTTTACTTTACACAATACACATTATTAAGCAGAAACATCCTGTCTTGGGCATCCACCAGTCTGGTTAAAGGTGGTTTACATGACTATCCCATTTCTTGATTCTCATAATCTCATCAAATTAGGTAAATATAAGGAAGGTCAAATTTAACACCTTAAACCTTTGTAACTGGGGTCAATGACAGAACTCATCGACATTAAGATTAAAAAAAGCTTTTCTTTCAGGGTGCCACTGGCAAAGTCATGTTCTGCTGTTAGGTTTGAGGTGATTTTGGTTCAACTAGCTAACTTTCTGAGTTACAGGTGCCCAACCCTGGTACTAGTGTACATCCCGTCCTGCATATTTCTTTATTCATATTTCCACAAGACATGCGAAACACGCTTAATTCCACATCAGCTAAATAACAGATTGTTCTGTGTTAAAGTAGGTGTGGTAGAACAGGGAACACTATGTGAAAGTACTTGAACACTATGTGAAAATGTGCAGAAGAGTAGGTTCTCCAGGACCAGCGCTGGGAACCTGTGACGGGGTGGATGTACTCTCAGAAGTCAGCTTTAGTTGTCCAAAATACTCTGCTATAAAAATCAGTTTTATAGCAGTACACTGACCAGGACCAGTGTTGGGAACATGTGTACTACCGGTTCATGTAGGCTTAAATTATTATTATTATTATTATTATTATTATTATTAAAAGAGTTTTTCTTTCAGATCCAAATATGCCTGCAATCCTGCTAGCTTTTCACTCACTGGCAATGACTTCACTTGACCTCTTTATGCTTTCCATTGTCTATCTCTGGTCTATGACATATATAAAACAACTCAATATATACTAGGGTTAGGGTTAGGGTTTAGAAAGGTAAAGTTCATCACAACAAACTTTGATGTTGGCTTGACAAAGCCAGTCTGAAAGTTTGAAACTGTTTCATAAGCTTGAAGTTTGAAGTTGAAAGACAGGGTGACAGACAGAAAGTAGAAAGACAGGAGTGAGAGAGTGATACAGGAAGATTGATAGAAAGAAATATGGAGAGAGAGAGAGAGAGAGAGAGAGAGAGAGAGAGAGAGAGAGTGTGTGCTACTGGTAGATTGATAGCGAGATGGATGGAGAGAGTATGTGGCATTGGTAGAGAGATAGGATGAAGGTCTGTGTGCATGTAGCTTGAAAGGTCTAGGAGGCTTTTTGGGCCTCATTATTATTATTATTATTATTATTATTATTATTATTATTATTAAAGCATTTTTGGGGGACAGGCAACCAGACTCGGTGAGCAGCATCTAAGCAATCACAGGAAAACAAAGCCATAACTTTAGGCAAAGGGATTCAAGTATATAAAATATGGAAAACTATTTTAATAAATACAAGTTTTACAAGTTTCAATGAATTTCAAATTGGCAAACAGGCATTAGGATACTGATAAGCATTCACTTACCCTGGGGAATCATAGGGATGTAGAATTAGGAATGTAGTACTGTGAATTTTGCTCTTAAAAAAGGTTCTTAAAATTAAATTAGGAAAATTATGGAAGTTGTCACAGTTTTGGACCACAGGTGGTGCAGTCATTAAACATTTTGGGGATATTAGGGCGAGGTCCTGAAGATCAAGTCTCATGACAATGTACAAATGTCTTACTGAGATACAGCCTATCATCCTGTTTGATGCATTTGCCAGTCTGTTATTGGAGATAAGGTTTTGAATATCAAAGTTCCTTTGATAACTTTGATCAAAGTTCTTTTCATCTCAAGATGATGTGAGCCAAATTTGGTGAAGTTTGGAGGAGGAGGAGCAAAAATGGTACTTAAATGGAACCATTTTCAGCATGTTATTGTAACTTTTGACCAGTAAGTGGCGCTGTAAAATTTGTTGCATAGCCTCAGAAAGTTGTCCTGAAGTTGCCCACCAAGATTTGTGTCGTTGTTTGGTGGCTTTGCTGACAGATTTGTTGGCCC
>CM074947.1:23863853-23909819 GCA_037577455.1 Pangasius macronema
AAAAAAATCTTTTTGACAAATTCCAAGATGGTGGAAAATCTAATTAGGTGGAAATTGACCTCATAGGAATTGACCTCAACTCGTCTCGACCCAGGGAATCCAGGGATGCCTGGCTTTTAAATTTTGGAGACATGGTTCAAAAGTTATGACCATAAATGTCCTTCCAAATTAGACCCAAAGTTGACTCGATGGTGGCACTAAAGCGTTGGAAACATTTAGCCCAAATTTGGTCAGAATGTTCCTTAGCCCCTCCCCAATCAGCGTGCCCAAGTTCACAATTTTTTACCAGACGGTTCTATGGGATGCCATAGACACCCTAGCCAGAAGAAGAAGAAGAAGAAGAACGATAGGGTGTATGTGCACCTTTGGTGCTTGGCCCCCTAAATAGGCAATTAGTATTTCAAAGAAATTTTAAAAATATGGAATTTGTAAATGAGGACTTTATAAAGATGAACAATTTCTTGAACTGCTTTGCACCAGCTGCCCCTGTGGATGAGTCACCACTGTTCCTGAACTTTCCAGTGGATTGTGATTTCCATTGCTGTTAAAAGAAATTGATATATAAACCCACCGTTGAGATCCACTGCTACAAGACGGAACAGCATACTAACCTATCATGTAACACACCAAATTGTTTCCACCTCCTGGACTTTTGGCTGTGCAGTGAAGGGTAGCTGACGAATGCCAAATACTTCGGGTACTTTGGGCCAGTGGTGGAGCAAGGGCAATTAATCCGTCAGTAGAATGCTCAATGGAGACTTGAACTTAATCTGCAGATTAGTCCATAGATCAAGCTCATCACTCCTCGGCTACGGTGACTACTCAGGACTAGCTCAGGATTTCAGGATAGGAGGGTTCACCGCTGCTGTCTATTTTTTAAATTTCTTTATTTTAAGTACTGTGCTATTTAACACAGAAAGTCAGTCACTAAAGTTAGCACAGGCAGCTTCAAGAGCTCGCGAATCGGCTCCACCCTGCCGGAAAAAAACAACAGAAACCCTCACAGAAATTATAATGGTTTTAATGGTCATAATGGGAATTGTATTGGTTTTAATGGAAACTGTCCCTGTGGGTCTCTACTGGTATTTTGTTGCCTTGTATTTGGTGGCATGTTATGTCTAGTGGATCCCATTAAGGACCAATAATAGTAATGGTTTTAGTGGTTATAATTGGAATTGTAGTGGTTTTATTGGAAACTGTAATGGTCCCTGTGGGTCTCTAATGCTAAACTATTGCCTTCTATTGGTGGCATGTTATGTCTAGTGGATCCCGTTAATGACCAATAATGGTAATGGTTTTAATGGTTACAATGGGAATTGCATTGGTTTTAATGGAAACTCGAATGGGTTCTGTGGGTATCTACTGCTAAACTATTGCCTTCTATTGGTGGCATGTTATGTCTAGTGGATCCCATTAAGGACCAATAATGGTAATGGTAATTGTTATAATGGGAATTGCATTGGTTTTAATGGAAACTCTAATGGTTTCTGTAGGTCTCTACTGGTCATTTGTTGCATTGTGCTGGTGGCATGTTATGTCTAGTGGATCCCATTAAGGATCAATAATGGTAATGGATTTAATGGTTAGCTGATGGGGATAAGCGGATCACTTAGAGACTTAGAAAAGCCATTAATGCGAGCTTTTCTGGAGGATGGAGACTCGTGTCATCCGAGAAAAGAAATAAAAACAGCATCACGTTTCATACTGCTGTGGGTTTTAGAGGTCAGCTGAAAACACGCCATCAGCCTCGCCACCGCTCCACCTCAGTGACCCTGTTAACTTCTCCTTTTAACCACTTTTAACAATCAGTTCATCCGGTTTTCACGACTCTCGTCAAATCCACGCACATATACTGGTAATTATCTAAACAAATATGCTCGCTAGGTAGCTAGCAAGCTAGCCAGGTAACAGCTTTTCACTCAGTAAAATAAACATACAGTTCAATAACAGCTAGTGTTGTTTATTTTCACACTTTTTTTTAAATCACTGCTATGATGTAAAGTGCTATTTCTGTGAATAAAAGAATGCTAGGCAGGCAGCTAAGCTCACCTCACTGTAGTGTTGAAAGGCAGGCACGGCGTTAGCACCGATGCTAACTCTCAGGCGGAGACGCTGAGTGATTCTCCGGCTCAGTGTGTGTCCAGGACGTCCTGTGCTAATGCCTCAAAGGAGAAAAAAACACTCAAAACCCGCACAAACCACATGAAGAAGATATGTTATCCATGCCCAACGATTCCCAAACTGACATTAAAATAAAAGTAGATTAAAAAAAATAAATAAATACACCAGCTCTGATAAGAGTCGCGTCGACCTGGCCGCTTAGCTGAAAGCCTGAGTGGGGCGGCCGGTGTGGGTTGCCAGATCTGTGAGGCAAAATCAGTCCACAAAAAAAAAAAAAAAAAAAGACAGCTCTGTTCATGTAAAATGTATCGATGAAGTAAGTCATATATGATGTATGAAAGGAATAAAACATTTGCGGAGCATGCAGTTATAGGAAAATAATCAACAACAGGGTAATGTGATGCAGCCTGACGCAAAGCAGAGTTACTGCTAGACGTCAGAAGTGTTTTATTACCTTTATACCTCAGCAATTTAATGATTCGAATGATTCAAATTTTTTAATGTATTAATGAACAACATTAATGATCACACTTTTTTATAGTTGATATTTATACACTATATAGCCAACATGTTAATTACGTGCCACTGAATGAATGAATATGTGAGATATTATACACCAAAATTTTATTTATTTATTCATTTATTTTAATTTTATTTTTATTTTTTTCTCTGGTATGCCCTGTTCCTATCCCTACATGATTGTGTGTAGGGAGTGTAAGCTAGTGAAAGTTGTACATGCTGTCTTAAGATCCTGGTGCCAAACCAAAGGGAAAAAAAAAGTATTGAGGGCAAATGTGGTTCAGTTAAGGTTCAGTAGCTTAATAATCAGTTGGGGTTGAAATCTCAGCACCACCCATCTGCCCCTGTTGGGACTTTTGACCAAGACCTGTGTCAGCACTTTGTAACAGCAAGTTTTCTGCGACAGGAGAGTCTTTCTGGTTTCTTGGTATCATGACAAGTGCTGGGTTTTTTTGTTTCATCAGTACAAATCCCCATAACCATACTCCAAAATGTAGTGGAAAGCCTTCGCAGAAGACTGGCGGTTATTATAACAGCAAAGGGGGAATAAATCTGGAATGGGATGTTCAAGAAGCACATGTGGGAGTCAGGTGTCCACAAACTTTTTTTCCATATAGTATAATTATATCTATTGTTGTGAAATGTCTGTGAGACAGTTTAGTTCCAGTTATCCCTTACGTTGTAGCAGCTATAAACAGTCATTCCCTCACCAGTCTCTCTTTTTTATTCTCTCTCTTGAACTTAACAAACAAACAAACAGACAGACAAATAAAGCTTGTCATGATACCAAGAAACCAGAAACACTTTCCTGTCGCAGAAAACTTGCTGTTACAAAGCGCTGACACCAGAGACTCCTTACTTAAATGTTATACAAACATCTCCTTACAGAAAGCTTCACCACATCAATGATTATACATCTTTGCTAAACAACATGTTGTAAAGACCTGTTAATTGTTGCACTCCGATTATGTGATGGTCCTGTGAATGATTTGTTAGTATAGAAACAATAACATTTTAGAAAGGCTGCATTGATATGAAACTATGACTTGAATTATGGCCAGAACTACTTCCAGTGCTGTTATAGAAAATTAACCGACGCTTTTTGACCAATCAGAAGGTGACATTTGAGACAACTGAGAATTCAAAAGCAGAGACGGTTACAGGTCTTGCTCTAAAGGCCCAACGGGGGCTGCTGAGATTTCAACACCAACTGATTATCAAGCTACTGAACATTAACTGAACCACATTTTCCCTCAATACTTTTTTAATTTTTATTTGATTTGGTACCAGGATCTTAAGAAAGCATGTGCAACATTCACTAGCTTACACTCCCTACACACAATCCAGGTAGAAACAGGGCATACCAGAGAAAGGCAAACAAACAAACAAACAAATAAATAATAATATGTAATATTTTAGTGTAAAACATCTCACATGTTTATTCATTCAGTGGCATGTAATTAACATATTTATGAAAGTCAAATAAAAAGTTATAATTACAAGATCTGTGGATTAATTGTCTGGGGTGGGATGACAGGGTGTGTTAATGCATGAACCCTGCGTGAAACTAGCGGTTCTGGCAACCCTGACGCCTGTCAGGAGATATGAGCCAAGTTGTATCAGTGCACAGTGACAGTCGGGCGTCGAGCTCACAAACTAGCCTACAGCTCCCCCTAGTGGTCATAAATAAAACGATTCATTTATGACAATTACAGTAGATTTAAAAAAAAAAATCCAGGCTCCTCAGTTTTAATTTGACTTTACACCAATAATTATTCTACACAGAAATAAATGATTAATAGCCTAGTTCACATTTAATATAACTGAGCTTTAATATAACTGATTTATTTTGAATACACCAGTTTTATTTTAGGCTTTATTAATAAGCCATTACAAACCGTAAGTGCAGTGATTCCCAGCCCTCATCCTGCAGCATAACCACAAAACTAATGTGGCTAGTTTTAATGTGGCTTTATAGGACAGAGAAATATAGAGACAGTTTATGTGTCTAATTATTAAGTAAATAAATAATAAATAATATTTCCCCAGGCCTTAAACACACTTCTAAATTATAAATATCGGCTGTACTTCTTAGGCAAGGAGCCTTGTAACATGGTGTCGCTGTAGATCACGTCAAATGCTTACCAATAAAATCTCAGTTTGGATGGGATTAAAACACACTATAACTGTAAAAAATAATATAAAAATACAGCAAATAATTGTACACTTCATCATATACACACTGACATGTTTGGAAGGAGTTACAGACAGTAAGGTGGAGAGTGAATACAGATACCAGCTCAACAGCAAAAGCAATGTTTATGTAATAAATGTGTTTAAAAACACTGCAATATTCTAGCCAATCAGTATCTTATGTATATAATATGACGCCCCAGGAGCACTGATGGGAAGCCCCAGGCTGGACAGAAAGCCCCTGAATTTCCGAAGCCCTGGATTGGGCAGAAGTAGGCTACACTTCACATTAAATCTCCGGCCATTTTGTTGCAATGTCATTATACTGTATAAGTATAAATACATTCAGTGGTTAGCACTGTTGACTTGCACCTCCAGGGTCAGGGATTCGAATCCTACCTCCGCCCTGTGTGTGTGGAGATTGCATGTTCTCCCTGCCCTTTGGGGGTTTCCTCCGGGTACTCCGGTTTCCTCCCCCAGTCCAAAGACATGCGTTGTATGCTGATTCTCATTTCCAGATTGTCCAGATTGTGATGGGTTGGCACCCTGTCCAGGGTGTCCCCCGCCCTGTGCCCAAGTCCCCTGGGATAGGCTCCAGGTTGCCCTGCGACCCGGTGTAGGATAAGCGGTACAGAAAATGGATGGATAGAAATACTTTCCGATCTGGGAAAACCCTTCAGTTTGGCTGAGGAGTGTGTTTGTCACATTCATGACATAACATGAGAATTATTATGTTATTCCAACTTTATGACTATGATAATATAAATATGGGACTACATAGGGAGCAGAAAGCTTGTAATTTTATTTATTTATGTATTATTATTTTTATTTATTTATTTATTTATTTATTTATTTATTACAAAAGCTAACTTACATGACGACTTTCAGAAGTGTTGATGTCAGGATACCAGCCAAGAAACCATACCTTTTCCTTTAGTACCAAAGTGGGTAGGGTGGTGTTCACACAGCAAACAGTTACTCAGCTGAGAACAGTTAGTTAATGAGTCGACTCTTTAGATGAACGACACACCAGGCAGAAAAATAGGCTTGTATCGGCTAGTGCACATATGTTTACTCAAGTGTATTCATTAAAATAGATTTTTATCAAAACACAATGCAAATGTAGTAATGTTGTTTTAGATAAACTGCAGCAAACTAATGCTTTCTTTGTACAGATCAAAGAGCCGTTTGGGGGTTGAAAGAACCGACTCTTATTGGTGAGCTGAACCGATTCATGTTCCTATATCTATATATGGCGTGCCGCGTCAGTCGGTTGTATAGTCACGTGGCTATTTTCAAGCTACAGAATTAAGCCTTTTTTTATACGTATATATAAATATATATGTATATATACATATTTTAGCAGGTTTTGTCAAGTCATAAAACTCAAAATGTGAATCTATATTATACGCTTTAGTGAAGCTATTTTATGCGATTTTAACAATATCCCAGAAATGGTATTTCCCATAATTCCATGCTTTGTTTACAATCGTCAAATCAGTCCATGCACCATGAGGCTTTCTGTAGTGTTCTTCTGTTTCATACTGAGTATGTCCGGATGCGGAAGAAGTGAAGTGGTGAGCTAATCTATAGCTAAACTAGCCTCCACTATGTAGTCTGGAATAAGGCTATTAATCCTATCCAGTAGAAATAATCATATATAGATATATATAATAGCAGCATCAGGCAGCAGTGTGTTCCTGGAGCATGCACTCGATTGTGGAGGCTAAAGGTGTGAAATCTGGATATCGTTGTGGTTACTGTAACAACTCATGGGGAAAAGTGTCCTATGGTAAGTGAATATACAGGTGAAAATGCTTCTTCATGAAGTTCAGTATTCTGAAATGAGATTTGGGTCAAGTTGATTAGACCATGATGAGTTGAATAGTCCCAGCAAACACACCACTTCTCCCTAGCAGCATTGGGTTCTGCTATTGGTCATGGTTTGGGAACTATTTTAGAACGTTGAAGGAACGTTGTGCTTTGGTTAATTCAGTTCAGTTCAATTTGATTTTATTTGCATAGCGCTTTTAACAATGGATATTGTCACAAAGTGACTTTATCGAAAAAATAATAAATTCAGGATATAATTTTAAATGTTGTACATTTTTCTAAATTTATCCCCAATGAGAAAGCCAGAGGTGATGTGGCAAGGAAAAACTCCCTGAGAACACATGAGGAAGAAACCTTGCGAGGAACCCGATTCAAAAGCGAACTCACCCTCATCTAGGTGACACCGGATTGCAAATAATTCCCTTCTGTAACTGTCTACTATATGATCAAATAGTGCAATTGTGTAACGATGAAATTCATCATAGTTTTCATGTGAAGTCTATTTCGTTGAAGTTATCAAACTGTTCACTGATGGAGACCTGAGTGCAAAACTGTTTGCGGCAAATTGCAGTCCTAAAGCTATCACAGCAAATTGCAGTCCAAATCCATCTTCATGGTTCTTCATCTACAGTTGATCTTTAGGCTGTCCATATGGGACTATTCTCAGCAGCAGCGAGTGGTTTCCATGAGATGAGAACTCCAACCTGAAGTAGGGCATCAGGATGGATCAGGCAGGTCTCAGGGAGAGAGAGAGAGTGAGAGAGTAATACAGATTATGAGGTATGCTTATTGTCATGTTAGGGGCAATGTACGTTGTGTGCACAGTGCAAGCAGGGACTCTGGCAAGACTAGCTATGACAGCAATAACTAAAAGGGAGCACCAGAAGGTAACACAGACATGAGGATGACCTGGGACATAAAGCTGCCAGCCACTCCACTCTAAAGTCATTTTTGTCTCCTAAACATCCTGAGAACTCTTATGATTATGTGATAACTGACAAGGAATCTTTACCAAAGGTTACTTTCAGGCATTATTTTTGCAACGACAATTTTCCAGGAACCTTCTCTCATGGGTAGGTCTTGATTTAGACAATCATTTAACATAGGAATTACTGTTTATAATATTTCTCTGAACAAATGGGAACGCGGATCAGTATGCAGTATTTTATAACAGATGTGACTGTGTGTTCTGCAAAACCAGCATTCAGCAATGGACATTAGGCCACAACACTGTTGAATTCTTGAATCTGATATTGAAAAGTTTGCTGTTAGGAGACGTTTATGTAGCATTTATGGAAGGAGCCTCCAGTGTCAGTGCTTTGTAACAGTCAGTACGCTTCCAGACATGGGAGAGTCTTCTGGACAGAGGTTTCTCTGTAACATGACAAGCAGCTTTTTTTTTTTTTTTTGTCTTGAGTGCGGGATTGTTTATATCTGTTATAATGTAAGAGATAACAGGAACTAAGTTTTCTCAAGGATGTACCATAGCATTAAATGTATCTATAATCAGTTAGTTGTTGTAATTGTTGAGAACTGCTGTGGTATAAGAGGAATAAAACACTTCAGGATGTGTTTTTTTTTAAGGAAAAAAATAAGCTTTCGGGAGCTAACAGGAAGTCTGCTTTGACTTCATCACACATCACACTACGCTATTGTTGAATACTTTCCTATAACAGCATTCCTGCAAATGTTTTATCTTCCTTAAAGAACTGTTTAGGGAAATTGCATATTTTACATTTTATTGAAAATGTATACACTATATTTAGTGTAACCATGCTGGGACTTTTCACTGTGTGTATCACTTTGCTATGATACTTTATTTCATGAATAGAACTTTTGACTTGACTTTGAACTTAAAGCACCTTAGACGAAGGGACACAGTTTCACCGGAAGCTCCTTTAGCAGGAATGTACAAATCAATGTGAGCTAGCTAGCCAGCTAGGTGACAGACTATCAAGTGAGTTTAGATTCTTCAAGATCTATTTCCGCTAGCGGAGCAAAAATAAACAAAACATTTGGCCACGTTGTGTCCGAAATGTCAGTTACTTGATATTCATTTCTTGTTTAGAGAACTCTTGTATAAAAGTAACATCGCATTTGCACAATCATGCAGTTATACTGATTAATGGCATGTCTGTGAATTCGTACGTACGCCAAATCACAGCCGTGCTGATGTTCAGTATAACCTCACTCTTGCTCGTGCTGATGTTCAGTATAACCTCACTCTTGCTCGTGCTGATGTTCAGTATAAACTCACTCTTGCTCGTGCTGATGTTCAGTATAACCTCACTCTTGCTCGTGCTGATGTTCAGTATAACCGCACTCTTGTTTGTGCTGATGTTCAGTATAACCTCACTCTTGCTCGTGCTGATGTTCAGTATAACCGCACTGTTGTCGTGCTGATGTTCAGTATAACCGCACTCTTGTTTGTGCTGATGTTCAGTATAACCTCACTCTTGCTCGTGCTGATGTTCAGTATAACCACACTCTTGCTCATGCTGATGTTCAGTATAACCTCACTCTTGCTCGTGCTGATGTTCAGTATAACCGCACTCTTGCTCGTGCTGATGTTCAGTATAACCTCACTCTTGCTCGTGCTGATGTTCAGTATAACCTCACTCTTGCTGTATGAATACATGAATGAATTCATGAATATGAAGGGTGGTTTAGTAGTAATTAATAAATCATTTATTTGTATTTTATAGTGTGAAATAGTATTTTAA
The DNA here is from genome assembly GCA_037577455.1 of Pangasius macronema. Classification (NCBI taxonomy): domain Eukaryota; kingdom Metazoa; phylum Chordata; class Actinopteri; order Siluriformes; family Pangasiidae; genus Pangasius; species Pangasius macronema. The sequence continues at coordinate 23,873,243 of CM074947.1, forward strand.
TGGAGTTTAGTCTTAGTTATTTGTGAGTTCATTGTTAATTTCTTAATTGCGATGATTAGAATAAGTAGCCAGCAATGTTCTAGACAGTTCCATGTAGCTAATCATTTAGTAAGTTAGTAATCGACCAATCAATCTGTAGTTTGCGATATAAAATTGCATGTTATTATTCTTTGTTGCAAATTAGTGTTTTGTTGTTATTTTATACGATCTATTACCCGTTAGATAAAATGATGTGGAATACCCTTAGTTTAGGTTGTGGGCTGAACACATTTCCCAGCCATCACATTAACGTTGGCCTGTGGATGCATTCAGGGTAAGTGTGAATATTTATTAACATCAAGAAAAGTTTACATTTATCATAGGAAATTAGTTGGACTTACTTTTTACCTCATGCATTATTTGTATTATCTGCTCTGTAGTTGATGCGACTATGGACTAAGTGCTGATGTTCATTGGACAAGATAAGACTGGGTCAGTTCCATGGTTAAATTAGGTGTATCATGGACCATTTATTTGTTTCTTTGATTTTTCTGTTTGTCCATTCATTCCTTCATCCATCCATCCATCCATCCATCCATCCATTCATTCAAAATCTGTGTCCTTGGTAAATCTACCTTGCAACAAATGTAATGCTCATTCATGTTACATTATCACTGTAGTGTATATTTCTATGCTGTATACTATAGTGCAGATCATTTAGATACTTTAGTGGTTTTAGTCAAATATTATATTATATATTCAGATTCTAATCTTAATTGGGCTTTCTCCACCTAATTATGTCTTTTTTCTTTGTTTGCTTTGCAGGTAAATTCTCGCCTACACTATTTGCGCTGCAGCCCATTAAATGGTGAAAAAGAAATATCAGATTTTCTGTTGAATAAAATCAGTATGCTCAGACGTCTGCCGTCTCTTGTTCTTGGGCCGTAGTGCGTTATAACTTCTATATTCAGTGATCTGTAACTCAGAGAAACAGAATTATTCTTAGGGGTCCAAGCACCTAAATTAGGAACCCTCCTGTTTTTGTTCAAATTTTATTTTTCTTCTTATTATTGTTATCGTGCAGGCAAAACTGTAAGGAGTATAGAAATAAAAATAAACTTAATAGCTAGATGTTATGTCTCAGTCAGAACACTGAAATATTGCGCCACTTGGTGGCGTTAAAGCGCAACAGTTTACATTTTGGCCCATATCTAATAATAATAATAATAATAATAATAATAATGATGATGATGATGATGATTGTTGTTGCTATTGCCAGTATAACCAACCAGTTACAGGTTTGTATAAGGATGGTTTGGAGAATGGTCCTCGAACATTAAGGTAACTTTCTCAAACCATCCCAGTTTAGTCCCAGGTTCCAGAATGATCAAATAATTTAAAGGATATGGAAACATTAGTGCAACATTAGGTCCAGAAATATTTGGACACTGACAAGTGTATTGTTCATTTAACCATTTCCCACAGTATATTGGAGTTGAAATTAAATAATGAATAAAGTGCAGGTATTTACATCCAGAGTAAGCAGGTAAATAGTCTACAGTTGATTGCAAGTGTGCATTTGCATTTGGAATTCTGTTGCTTTTAACTCTCCAAGTGAAGCCCAAAGAGCTGTCGCTGCCAGTGAAGCAAGCCATCATTAGGATAAATCAACTATTTTGTATACTCTAAAAAAAGAAAGAATGCACTGGTGAGCTCAGGAATACCAGCAGGCCTGGAAGACCAAGGGAAAACAACTGTGGTAAATGACAGAAGAATTATTTCCCTGATGAAGAAAAACCCCTTCACAACAATTGGCAAGATCTCCTTCAGGAGGCAGGCGAATCAATCAAGAGAAGACTTCGCCAGAGGAAATACAGAGGGTTTACCACAAGATGTCAAACACCAGAGTTTGCCAGAAACATCTAAAAAAAATCACATACAGTTCTGGAGCAACATCTTATGGACAGATGAGACAAAGATCAACTTGTACCAGAATGGAGAAGGGAAGGAGCTGCTCATGATCTGAAGCATACCATCTCATCATATGGTATAGGCATGTCTGACTGCCAATAGAACTGGTTCCTTCGCATGTATTGATGATGTGACTGCTGAGAAAAGCAGCAGGATGGATTCTGAAGTGCATAAGGCTAAATTATCCACTCGGATTCTGCAAATGCTTCACAAGTCATTGGACGGAGCTTCACACAGCTTCACACATGACCCGAAGCAAACTTTGAAAGCAACCCAAGACTTTTTAAGGCAAAGACGCTGAATGGTCAGGAACCTGACCTGAATCCAACTGAGCAGGCAGTTCACTTGCTGAAGGCACCCCAAGAACAAGCAGGAATTGAAGACAGCTGCAGTAAAGACCTAGCAGAGCATCACCGGGTAAGAAACCCAGCACCTGGGGATGTCTATGGGTTCCAGACTTCAGGCAGACACTGGCTGCAAAGGATTTGCAACCATTAAATGACAGCTTAATTGATCATTATGTTAGTTTGCCCAATTACTTTTGGTTCACCTGATTTGGGTGTAAATACCCTCAGATTAATGATGAAGATCTGCACTTTGAGATCTGCTGATATTCATTATTTCATTTCAACTCCAACATACTGTAGCAGACAGCTAAAAGAACTTGTCGGTGTCCAAATATTTATGGACCTGACTGTATATTTTAGAAAATGCTGACCTGTGATTGGCATGTGGTCTTTACAAATTGAAAGACGACAGATCTTGTGATGCTGTTTTCAGCATTAGGGTTTTTTTTTAATCCTAGTGTGCTAGTGTGGCCAAAACAAAAACCGCATTTAAATAAAAAAGCACTATCACACATTCAAGAGTGCAATAGATATACTGAATATCAGCACAGCTGTGATTTGGCGTAGGTACGAGGCTGCAGGCCGAGTGCCGTAGCTAATTAGCTATAACTGTTAATCAGTATAACTGCATGATTGCAAATGATGTTGCTTTCTTTTATACAGTTTCTCTTAACAAGAAATGAATATTGAGTAACTGACATTTCGGACACAATATGTCCAAATATTTTGTTTATTTTCTCTCCGCTAGTGGAAATAGATCCCGAAGAAACTAAACTCACTTTATAGTCTATCTATTGTCTATAATCTAGCTAGCTCACATTGATTTGTACATTCCCGTTAAAGGTTTTTCCACTGAAACCCTGTTGGTATTGAAGACTTTTGTGAAAATTTTGCATTTTACAAGTTTGCATAAAAGAGGTGCAGCATGTTTGCCTTGCACCTCCGGGGTCGGGGATTCAATTCCCGCCTCTGCTCTTTTCTCCCCATGCATCGAGGGGTTTCCTCCGGGTACTCTGGTTTCCTCCCTCAGTCCAAACACATGCAATGTAGGCTGATTGGCATGTCCAAATTGACCGTAGTGTGTGTGTGTGTGTGTGTGTGTGTGATTGTTCCCTACGATGGATTGGCACCCCATCCAGGATGTCCCCTGCTTTGTGCCCCGAGTCCCCTGGGATACAGAAAATGGATGGATGGAAAGTATATCATGGAAACCCGTGTGAAGCACTCCAATCTGGCAACCCTGCCTGCCTGCCTGTAGATCATTAGCATTAGCATTAGGGGAGATTTCAGGAGAGTGACATGGCTACTGGTGGCTCTTTCAGTATAGTGGAGTACTTTGGGGGTGACGATGGCCACCGTTGTGGTTACTGTAAAAATGCAGTGGGCAATTTTTCACATGGTGAGTAACAATCGCTTTTTAAATTGCTGATTCGAGCGGATGTACATCCGGATCTTTACCGGCTCTATCTTGACATTTGAACATGCATATTCACAGCTTTTTTCTTTCTCGCCTTCAGTAATGTGTTTGAAAAAAAAAGCATAATTATCACTCAAAATTAGCAGATCCTGTAGCTGCTCTTACTCGCGTGCGCTGTTATATTTAAGATTAATCAGATGTCATGTTGATAGTTTGCTAGCTAACAGCTGTAAGCGTGCTAGCTGGATGTAGCTGACTAGCTACACACAGAAACTTATTGTTTTTCGATTATTTTCGTGGTACAGAACTAAATCTAATATCACCGGAATGTTATTTTTATGTAACTTGGCTAAATTTCGACGTTGCTAGCAAGACTTATCCAGTATAGTGTATTTGGAGGGTAGCTAGCATTAGCTTGGGTAGAAAATTTGCATCCCTACTGACGTTTAAGGGTCATGTGTATGTTTATGCAGAGTTCACGTGCTGTCGTTATTATTGTAAATACAAGTTTCCAAGTTTCCCACTGTGGAAGTTGCTGTACGTTCAAGTGCTCCTGGAAAGTTCGTATTTACGAGTTTGGAAGTCGTAATTACAACGTCAGGTGAGTTCAAGTCACTTTGCTCGGAGCAAGATGGCGGTGTATCTGCTCTTAATTAACTACAAAAAAATAATAATAACAGCAAGGTTTCTTAACTCTTTCTAGAAAATGAAGAGCAAAGAATGCGCATCAGGTGTGTTTTGCTTTTTAATGAGTTTAATCTATCTATGAAGCCACTGTAAAGTACGTTACATATTATATCATAATTGTACAATGTTATCATATTAGCTTGTTTTATTGTAAATTAAAAAGCCTGACAAAGACATGTCACTGTTAAATACTCATTCAATTTCAACTAATGTACCATCAGTTACAGACGTTGCATCCATTGATTCCACCATGTTTTCTTATGGTGCGTTCAAGTCATGTCGGAAAGATCGTATTTATGAGTTGAACGCACATGAACGCCACCACAAAGTTGTAATTACGTGTGGGGAAACTTGGTGTTTTCTTTGACAAATTTACAGTCAACTACAGAAGCTTCATCCATTGATTCCAAAATGTTTCTTATGGTGCGTTCAACTCATAAATACGATCTTTCTGACATGACTTGAAAACATGGTGGAATCAATGGATGCAACGTCTGTAGTTGACGGTAAATTAGTTGAAATTGACTGGGGTTTAGCAGTGACATGTCTTTGTCAGGCTTTTTATTTACCATAAAACAAGCTAATTGCCTGCACAAAAATGATAGCATTGTATAATATGTAAAGTTAAAGTTGGCTTCATAAATTGATTCAAAACATAAAAAAGCGAAACACGCCTGATGCGCATTCTTTGTACTTCATTTTCTGTATATGCTGTATTTTATTATAGTTAATTAAGAGAAGGTACACCACCATCTTGCTCCAACCAAAGTGACTTGAAAACACCTGACGTCGTAATCACGACTTCCCAACTCGTAAATATGAACTTTCCAGAAGCACTTGAACGCACAGGGAGTCCTAAACTTTCAACATGGCGAACATGGAAGAGAGTACAGTTTCTGTACTGAATGACAAGTTTTGTTCATGTTTCTAAATGCAGCTAATTATTAGTGCTTGCCATTTTGGTCATATTTATTTAGGTATATCGGCAACCATACTATGAATACCATATATGTATAGTATGTACATTTTTACACCATGAAAGTAGCTTGTATTTGACCAAAATTCCATTATCATCAGCAAGCTAGTTAACTGAGCAATGTGTTTTGGTGTCAAAATGAAAGTGAAAGAACAAAGAAATGTATGAGTGAACCTGGTGTCGTCCATGTTTCATGTTCTTTCCGTCAACAAAACATAATCGTAATTACCACTTCTCACAGAAGTGAGAAGTAGGAGAATTCCGATAGCACCTGAATGCAGCATTAGTCCTTGTGCTCAAGGTGTCTGCGGAAGCGAACGTGTTGGAGTGGGGTGTTATAGTGGATATCCCATCAATCCACTGTCAGTGTGGACTGCACTGAGGAGAAACTGAAACTCTAAACACACATCCCCATATTAACAGCAACCTACACCACCAGAGACTGAATCATTACAGCCTGGCAAGAAGTAACACCATGTCCAAAGCTGATACACACTTACTGCTGAGGTGCAAGAAGAAAGTGCTGTGTGGATCCTGCGGCATGATATGCTTTGCACAGACAAAATAATTCACTTGTACCAAAAAACATGTATGCAGTGTATTTGTGTGTATATATACACCTATGTTCTGAAAACTACAACTACTTTTACAAGCGTCTCAACCAGAAGTGAAGTTGCATAAGGAATAAAAGAACTGGCGGTGTGCTGTTATAGGAAATGAATCCACGGTGGCTGCTGGTGATGCTGGATGTGAGGTTTAAAATGTAATATTTGTCTTACAGTTCACCAACGAAACTTAAGGTTGAGCAGTGCGTAAGGTCTCGCATGCTCTCACACACATACACTACACACAGTTAAACGGGCAGTCTGACTGGATTTTGGAATTGATCCCAACAGGGTCAAAGTCACAGCAAGGTCAAGTGTCCGAAATAGTTTTTCTTCAACAGCTTCCTTCCTGCTTGAACTACATTTTAAGGGGAGTTGAGGCATACAAAGCTAAGCTAGTGATTCCTCATGAAGTGTAAAGTGCATCCCTGACGTATGTAGTGACACCCAGAAACCGCCATAAAAGTTCAAGCGCACAGACAGCTGGGAGCATGAAATGAACGATGAGTGTAAAGGCGGAAAGGCAGAAGTTATGATGACTCACTTTTATGCCAATAAAAGTATTCAATAATATATAAAATTGATGATAATGCTTTTGTGCTCACTTATTATTTATTTACGGTTTATGGCTATGCGCAGAAAGACCAGCATGTCCTCTGTTTATATGGTGCCATTTCTTTTGCAATAATTGTTTTATTTGACTTAGTTTTATTTGTCGCTCCGGATAAGGGTGTCTGCTAAATGCTGTATCCGTAATAAAAATAAGCAATTTAACCTTGACAGTCTATTCCATATATAAACGTGCAGTAATGCATGCAGATGTATACGATTTGAAGTCGATTAAGTCGAGGTTTACATAAGTTAGTCGTCTTATGTGTATATTTATACACAATCGGGAACACGAGTAGGATACGAACGTTTTTTTTCTAAATTTACCGCAACTTTGTTGTGTAAATGCTCATATGAATGATTTATGAATGTCTGTTCTTATTCAGCTTGATAAATGAAGCCCGATGTTGGTACTTTGGCATTGCATACAGATATTTACTGGTGCCCATACATTTCATCTCACAAAAAAAACAAACAAACACATTTTAGGTATTAAATTCTTCCAAGAAAACTGCACTTCCTGTTTCCAGTTTGTAGCTTGAACAGAGCTTGGGGTCAGGGGAGGAAAGAGAGCAGAGTAGGGGAAGGGCAGAGCAGAAGCAATGTAAATTACTAAGAGAGAAGCACCGGACCTTTTATAGAGGCTCTCCCCAACACCCCTTCACTCTGCCCCATCTAAATCTGAAATCGGTATGGACCCAGCACAGCCACATAATTCTAATGTGAGCAAAAAACTACACTGTGCTTTGAAAAAAACTTGATGACAAAAAAAAAGCAGTAAAATCCTGAACACTGGCAGTACTTTTCCATGATTGAGTAATTTACTACTGGTGAAGGAGACAAAGCTGGACGCAGAATTGGCGATGTCACTCCCTGACCGCTATGAATGACCTGTTGTGTAGCTTAAAATGCTACTGCTTCTAATACTGGAACCTCATTGTGGTATTTTACAAATGGATTTGCATTACTGAAATATTAAATATAACAATTTTTTTTTAATATTTTTAATGGACTGCACTTTCAGAAAGTGGTGAGGACAATTCTATATCATGACACATTCAGTGACCTTTACCTCGCCTCACTGTTTATAACTGTCCTACAGGTGAAGGATTAGTGAGGAGCCATGTGTAGCTCTCATTCCTCTTAGGAGTTTCTGATGAATTAAAAGTAGGCATGTAACAATACATTGTGACGCAAAAATTTGACTGTGCACCGTGGACATGCGCAATTCACATTGTGCAAACCAGTATTCTATTAATTATGCAGTGTGCACTGCAAAGTTGCACTGTTTGAACACCAGAGTTCCCAATCTGCACATAGAGACAGTTAAAATATATAGAGACCACGTTGGTCATGTGATCGCGTTCTTCCGCGGAGAGACTCTGAGAGTTGCACTTGTGAAGCATGATAGCTCTGGATTGCGGCCAACACGGAATATACCTTACACAGTTACACAACAATGTTGTGTATTAAAAAGAGCTCTTCAGTAGCCTTCAAATGACACTAAAAGCCACAGAAATGGGGCATTTTAGCTGACTTTGGAGCTCTATGTCTGTCGGTCATTCCCCCAAGGTAAGGCACTCTGTTTATTCAATCAAAACTTTGGGGAGAATTTATAAATTAATTTGTATATTTTTAAGATATGGTGAACCTGTAGTATATTTTGTTCACAATATTAAACCTCTGATTGAAGCAATTTTTTATTTATTTGGTTTATTATTACAAATAATAATGCACATTGTTTGCATTGTTTCGGAATCAGAAATAAAAAAAAAAAAGAAAAAAAAGAGGAGTCTTTTCAGTCATAATTTTTCTTCATCCAAATTTTGTTCAAAATATTCTGAAAATCCTAACCGGAGTGTATTGTTACACCCCTGGTTAGAAGGTTTGCTCTATTAGCGTTTAGTGTTTAAGCTTTTGTGAGCTTAAATTTCTCACAGAGTGATCAGATATAAGAGAGAAATACAAGAAAAGACAAGATGTGTGCTATATTGTAAAGTCATTTATTTATGAGACATTTAATCATTATAAAATGTAAATTATTTTCAAAATTGAGCTAAAACTTTTAATTTAAGCTTATTGTTGACAAAAATATGAAAAACCGAAATACTTTAGCTGTGTACCTGTCTCTGAGCGCTGCCTCAGGCCAGGAGTATAATTTACACCAATCATGTTGGGTCACAGGAAGGGGTTTAGATTTGAGAAGGTTATAAGTAGTGTTTTATATTAAGGTGCAGCTTTTGAAATGTGTGTGATTTGGTTATTGAAATGTTTTAAACGAAGGAATATTGTTTTTAGAGATCACCCAGCCTTAGAGCTTACCGTGCATTACACATTTTGTTATGTTAGTTACTTTAACTACATTTTCTTATATAATGTTTAACGTCTTGTCATTTGTTTTATAGCCTTCTATCCACTTCTACTCATTATATCCCTTTCCCTAAGTCTGAATGCAATCAGCAGGCTATTGTGCTTTGTTGATGTTCAGTGCTGGCCAGCAGGTCTGACTGGCAAATATTAGCTCACAGCTGAAAGGAAAGGAAATGAATCCCTTTTCCATGGTGATAAGAATGATGTTACTTGAAGTGGTTACACTAGATACATTGGATTTTCACTGGATACACAGGTGCAAGTTCTGTTCTCTCGCAGGTCTTGTCTTTCGTAGCAGGATTAGTGTGTTGATCATTGCGGTTGATGTGATACTCAAAATGAGACCCTATGAAAAAAATCAGCTATGGAACTAACTGTATATTATGAATCGATGTAGTTTCTACATGGTGTGCCGTATCAAGACAGAATAAATGATGTTGTTATTATTATTATTATTATTATTATTATTATTAAATATCTCTAATCTTCATTATCTAGAAGTTTGATTGTTTGCTGGTTCCCAGAAGGTTGGTAGTTTGTATCACAGGACAGAGAGCCACTGCTGAACTCCTAAACAAACCCCTTAAAAGAACAGTTTAGCCAAAAATGCAATTTACAAAATTCACTCTTCCACCAAATATAGTTGATCAGCCTAGACATGTTTGATGTTCGAAGTTTGTTTATTAGATCTTGCATCGTAGCGATGAGGCTAACTAATAAGGAAGGCTTATAGCTACCGATTTAACATCATGCATGTGTAAACCTTCACACACTCACCTCAGAAGACATTGTGGCTCAGTCATGTGTGTATATACGATTTGCTGTGTCTACTCTTTTAATATGGACTCAATTTTAGGACTGTAAAAAAAAACAAATATTTAATAGTCAAATATTCATTTGAATTACTCCAAAAATTGGCTTAAATCTGGCTAAATGAAGTAAGTGCTGTAGCAAATATCATTTGTCATTTTTAATTTTTTTTTTTTTTTTTTTTATAATATAATGTAAAAAAATCATCAGTAATATAATGTGAGGAACTCTGCTAACTTTGCTGACTTTCTGTTATAGGGCTAATCTAATGGTAATGAATTCCGTAGCAGTGCCTGAATTGTCATTTTAACCAGAAATAGAGCTCCAAAGTAGGCTAAATTGCCCAGGTTCCACAGTCTCTTTCTTGGGCACTGTAGATTTCAGCAGCATGGTGTTGTTTGAACACTACTGAAGAGTTCTTTCAAACTGTGTAAACATATAACATATAATGTGTGTCGGTTATTGTGATCTGGATCTATTGGGCCCTGTGTGCTCTGTATATATTTTGAACTCTATGGGTTGTGAAGATTGGGAGTTCTGGTCTTCAAACAGTGCAGTTGCATTAGATGCACAATTAACAGAATGCTAATTTCCACAATATGAATTGCACATCATCAAAAAAAATAAATTAAACCTCTTTTTCACCTTTTTTACTCCATGTAAATTTGTTCAGATAGCCAACTTGTCTTTGCTGATGGGCTGCATTTGGGAGTTAATTTCATTTTTGGCCAAACCAACTCTACAGTGAACTGCTTATATGCTTTTCTGTGTTCCGTTTCACTTGTAAGTTACTTTGGATGAAGCTGTCTGAGAGATGAGTAAATGTTTAATAATTTTCTGGTTTCATTCTTATATTTCAGTCTTGCATCCATCTCAGTTCTTTTGTCTTTGTTAAAACTAGAGGAACTTCCAGGAATTTCAAAAGCATCCTTGAGTTCAGTAGTAATGTAGCCAAGGTGGACTCTCACAGGAACAGCCTGACATTATTATACACTGTTTAATATGTAAGCATGTGTTCATCGCAGAACGCATCCCCACCATTGCCTCTTAAATCATCCCCCCTCTCTCTCTCTCTCTCTCTCTCTCTCTCTCTCTCTTTTTTTTTTTTATTTGTATGCAGGTATGTGGGCCCATTCAATGACTGTTCAGGACTACCAAGACCTCATTGACCGGGGATGGAGAAGGTATGTTATAGTCTTCTTAAATTGCTTCTTTCTTAAAATACGTAAATTCTATTTCTCTATGTGGTCTGTTCATGAACACATCATGGCGTAATCTGATTTAATAAAAAAAAAATCAACTTTTTTATATAAAGAATAAAACACGACTGAGTATGCTGCTATAGGAAAATATTTTTTTAAGTGAAAGTTTTCTGTTATTTAATATTCACTGCAAGGTGAGTGATTCCCCTTATTAAAAAAAAAGATGACATTCATCCAGAGTTTTGAGTGTGTGCCATTGGACTGCATCTTACTCACGTACTTAATGATGCTTTCCATGCAAGTAGAGCCTCTCAGTAATACAATATAGCAGCGTGTTCCCGGAGACGCTCTGGGAAAACCTCAGGCATTTTGGAGGAAAGCATGTTTGAACCTTTTTTCAGTTCAGTGTGAATGTGAGGCAAATGCAAAGAAGGGGTTTTATTACACCAGTTCCACTGTGATATTTCTCCAGTGTCGGGCAAGCTGCTCTGTACGTTTACTCTGTAAAGAAATGCGGCTCATTATGTTAAAAGTTATTCTTCGGAGAAATGTAACTGGCTACATTACATGCTACACGGCGAATATAGTTTAAATGTATTGAAGCTGCTTCCGTGACTGATGTCATCACACCTTTCTGCTAATTACGAGATGTTTAAGACAGCCAGCCAAATCGAAACACAATTTTCAAGACCAAATTCTTAATGGGGAAAAATCTGTTTTAAAAGAAGCTGTAATTTGTAATCTGCATTAAATTAGTACTTCTAGATTATTTATGATAATTCAGGTTAGAATTAAATACAGGGACCATAGTTGGTTAACACACAAGACACCATACTGGAACCAGCCTTTTTTTCTGTTGCCTTCTCCAGTTCTACAAAATAAAATGAGAGCGTAAGAATCAGTGATATGGATCAAGCAGATCTCAACATAGATAAATAAAACTAACCAGGGCAAGTTGAATACAGATGAATTTATTATTAAACTGTTCGTAGGACCAAGAAATTTTGTAGTCATGAACATGCCATTAGTTCAGAAAACTTCTGAGTTCTTTTCTATAATTTGAGTTCAATTCATATAATACTGCACTTGTGTATATACGAATCACTGTGCCAAACTTAAATAGTTATATATTTATTTCAATTACACTAAGCCAGCACTAAGTGACCGATAAGTGACTGATCTGGTATGTCTCAATCTGCAGTGTGCCGTATAGTCCGTAGTGTGCTGCATCAGGTTTCCTTACAACACCTGTCCTCTTGCTTTTCTTTCATGAAATCAAGGATGGTACATTAGATTTTTTAACATAAAAAAAACATAAACATGTTTTTAAACAGTTTACTGTTTATGCGCCATACAAGTCCCAGCCTATGTTGTTATTACAGAAGCGATTAATATGAATTAGCACCTTCTGACCAATCAGATCTGAGAACTCGGTTGCATTTATATAAAGCTAAATATTGTATGCGTTCTTGTTTAAATATCTATTTGGTAAAAATGTTATTCCTACTTTATGCAGATGTTTTCCAAAACATGTATAACATAACAGCTTTCTTTAACCAAGGTTTTTCTTCTTATTAATGACTTTTTTTGTCCTTAGAAGTGGCAAGTATGTTTACAAGCCTGTCATGAACAAGACCTGCTGTCCACAGTATACTATCAGGTAAATCTTATTATTAAAGGGTGTATAAATAGCTCATACTCTGGTATGATGGGTTATGTAATATAGATTTATGTAAGATGTAATAAAATAACCTATAGAGGTAGATTATATTTATGTGATGTGTTGTATTATATATGTAGGCATGTGTAGGATAAACATGATGTACTCTAACTAATAGTTGATATGTCTATCCAAGGTGCCATGCCTTAAACTTTCATCCTTCAAAGACACATAAGAAGATCTTGAAGAAGATGTCCAAGTTCCTGTCGAAAGGGGAGGTGCCAGCAGGCCAGCGTGACGCTGGCTGTGATGGTGCGTTCCTGCTTCCAAGTTCAAGTTTGTTGTCTTCTGTGTTAACCTGCATGTGTGTTTGCGATTAATTCTACACATCCTTTAAAATGGATTGGAAAATATCTTTGGAATTCTAGGAACACTCTTTTTAAAATTCTTTTTCGTTATAAAACAAACCTGATGGTTGGATTATTGACAGAGTTAGAAATATGATGTGATATGATTCAGTTCAGTGACAATATTTTTCACTTTTCAAGCTTCTTTCCAGTGTAAAACTGAAATTGGAAGAGGAAACCATTCATCAATTGGTTGAGGCATGCCCCATGTGGAAAGAATTGTCAAATTAAAACATTGTGGAAACATTTGGATAATATTCTGGTTGATTTATGGACACGCAAAAGCTGTTACTGAGTATGTTATTTTAAGGTCCGGTATTATATAAGCTTATACTGTTTTGTAACTGATACCCCACAGTAAAGTATTAGGAAACGGTTTCGCAGCAGGTATTTCCTACAGGTGTGGCTTGTGTTACTCTTTGAGAATCTGTGTCTGATAATGCAATCTTAGGTGTGTTTGACATCCCTGGCTTCCTCAAGCCTCTCACTTCGTCTCTTCAGCGGACAGTGGCTATAGCTGCTGGAATATCACAGACATTTTTCTCAGGTGCGCTTCCCCTGCTGTGCCATGCTAGAACACCATTTCCTCCTGTCATCAGTTAGATCTTTTTAGGTTCATGAAGGGTTTTGTTTATTAAGTTACATTTTTGTGTTCATAGAGCTGGAGAATATGAAAAAGGATAGAAAAGAGTGGGTAGAAAAGAGAGACAAAGCCAACATTATTGAACTGGATAGAGATAAAATCACAGCATAATTCTATCACAATGTAGTAATTATTATGCATGCACATAACATTTCATGTCACAGAGAAACTTTCATCATGTTATCATACTGCATGTTTTTTTTCTACCAAGAATCTCAAATTTATATCAAAGTGCCTAACAGCTGGCTAAGTAATCCCAGCTAGCAAGTTACATATGCTGTTTGACAGGAGACTGTTTAGCCATGGGGGTGACTAATAACTTGGAAACAAAAATGTGATGGTTAGTCAAGCTTGTTGTACGACTACGTCTTACAAACCCTGTAGTGTTTACATCCTGAGAATTGCTGCTACAACACTTCTGGTGGAATGGTGGTGGCATCTTCAGGGTTATTAAGTGGGCAGCCTCCTGCCTCAATGTTTCGCTGATCAGCCCACTGCATCTCCAGAGGTTTTAGCAGTGAGACCTGGCAGCCCAAGACCTGGCATTCCTTTGGCCCCATTCACACCTGGCATTAACCTGCATTCTGGGTGATCTGATTGTAAATAAACAGCATTAAGTACAGGTGTGAACACTGTCCCGTGTGTCTCGTAGACACATTGTGAACTGATCACTCAAGCCACTTTCGGAGGTGGTTTGGAATGCATATGAGCACATAATATTTATAGTGTGAATGCAAAAGCTTCTTGATGCATCCCACAAAGCAACAAAGGACCGTCAAATCAGCTACATCAATGACCTAGCCAGCGAATATGTAATCATTGTGAGACTGTTTGGAAATTGTGATGAATGGTAGAGTTCTCTACCACTAGGCTGATGGATAAAGGTGATGTTATAACAGCAGAGAGGAAAGTGGTGGGTTTTCACAGCTTCTTTCTTTGTCTCATCTCCTGTTCGTTTCATTAGCACAAACACGAGATCAAAACTTTTGAAACAGCCTGTACTGATACATAAGAGAGAATTCTCAGGACATTTCTGCCTGGACACAAATGCAGGAGGGAAGATTGACGTGTAATAGATACACAACACTCTTCCTCCAGCGAAAATGATGTATGAAATCCGTGGTCACTCGAGACCTTTTAAAAATGCCAGGTGTAAATGGGTATGCTTTTCAGCTGTTCACTTGTGACTGGATCACTCGAGACAGATGTTAATACCAGGTGTGGACATGGCCTTTGATGCCAAACACCCAGGAGAGATCTTTCCTCTTCATCCAGAGCCACTGGCTGCTCTTTTCTTCGGTGAGCCGCTTTGGAGAAGGTTTTGATGGTTTTGACATGGCTACAAATCCTCTACAGCCTACCTCTTCTGGACAGATCCTGACTCTCCCACCACATTGTTTAGTGTCCACTGCCAGTTCAGCATGCTTAAGCCTTTTGCGCTCATCCACAGTGTCTTACCAGGGCTCTGTATGCTCACAGTACGAAGTCTTTCCCGAAGTTTGTTTGTTAGCAGGGAATCAGAGCTTCTGGCCCAGGTCGGTCAGCATCTTTCATCCCCATGCCGCACCAAGCTGCCTGATCTCTAATGTACCCTAGGCGTGAAGACTTGAAATTGGATTTCAGGCCTCCGTTGACAAATGTTAAGTGTGGTGGTTTACAGGAGGCAGGGGTAGGTAGCGCAATGTTGTGCTTTCACTGTGTTTCCAACACTACATGTGTGCACCTTGTTGTACCACCAGTTGTCAGCCTTGTCTTGCAGTCATGTAGAAAATGTTTCATTGTTGCTGGGGATGGGCATAGTTTGCTCTTAGCCATTCCATTTTTTTTGAGGTTTTGATCTGAACTTGATCTAAATACATCAGTGTCTCAAAGGTCCTTCCTAGTGATCTTCCCTCTTCTCTACTCCCTCCCATGTCATCCATTGCCCCTGCCTTGCCTGGGCAGCAACCTTTATGCACACTGTTCCTTTTGACACATTTCTTCCCCCACGAGGCTGAACAAGGCACAAACCCTCCCTGACTGCATTTGGCCATCAATGTCTTTTGCCTGCTTGGTTGCCTATGCTAGAGTTCACATCCCCTTAGGTGACTAAGTGGGTGCAGCTGTGGCTATCATCTCCAGCCTTACCTTGGTGTACTTGTACTCCCCTACTAAACTGGAAATGTATAGCTGTAGGGTGCCCTTGGTGTAGAGCCCAGTGCTGCACAGGCAGTTGGGCAGACCTGGCTAGTTTCATATTTGAATTGATTGTTCTTTCCAGCTTGTCAGCTTTGGTGATTGGGGCCTCTTAAATAGTTAGTGGGGCTAGAGTGCAAATTGAGGGCACCAGAGGTTCAGATTGCCAGAGAGCATGGTACTACTAATTCTCAAGGCCTCTGATGGTTTGCTGCCTGAGCTGTTCTTTTTGCTTTTTGTCCTCAAGAGATGCACCATACCAACGTCCCAGGCTCTTGAATGGCTTCTTGGTCACCACTGGAATTGGTTCAGGGTCGATATGGAAACGTTGCTCTAATCTTTCCTGTGAAAATGAAAATGCTTTTGGATTTACTTGATCCGAGCAAGTTCTAGAATTTACCTGAAGCTTTCTCAGAAGTCGTATGTTACTGGTTGTAGTGAGTGTTGTCAGATTGTCCATGGAAATAATCATGAAAAAATTATACAGACCTTATTTTCTGTTCCACTAATTGCATAGTATTCTGTAAAAATTTAGACAGATATAAAGCTATATCGATTTCTGTCAAGCTGATATTGATATCATCGCTGTGTATTGATGTGTAGGTGAGCGGATGGACTCCATGTTTGAAGAAGGAGGGGAAGTTCTTCCGGTGGATTCTGTGAAAATCCAGCACTCTCAAGTGGAGCGTCCCATCATCCCCAGCCACCCTGAGAAAGACAGTGATTCCAAACCATCAACATCAGAGTCTCCAAGAGAGGAAAAGGTGTCATCAGAAGCAGGGAAGAGCCCACGCCTCACACCTAAACCAGGTGAGCTTTCAGGAAAAAGAGAAAATGGAAAAAAGAATAAAAGCGTATTAGAAAAGAAAGGGAAACTATCCACTCTGCTACAATTCTTAAACACACGCATTATGCATTTTCCACCGCTGCATTTTAATGCATTTTAAAATGGTAAGATCCATGTGTAGTTTACCTTTAAAACACATTGTGTTCAAAATATACTTAGAACTAGACTTACTATGTCTTCATATTAAAGCAGATGTTTACAAAAAGTGCAGATAACCCAGTCTTTTTTATGTAATGTTTGTTCTTGATGTACAGAAATGTCCGAGTGGCCTTTTTAGGCAAATGAGCCTTCTTAACAGAAGTATCGGCAAACCACTGTCATATGCAGTCATGGGGGGAAAAAGAAAGTACACCCTCCTTAAGTTCTATGTTTTTATTTATCAAGGCCTAAATAACAATTGCATGGTCCTTACCAATGTCTGTAAACAAACAAATAACTTCAGATGACAGCAAGCAAACACATCAGATTTTATGCTAACAGATTTCCAAAGAAGGGCGGGCCAGCATTTCTCAAATATGATGTGAGAGGCTGATAAACTTCTACAGAAAACTTTTACTTTATTATTGCTAAAGCTGATTCTACATGGTACTGAATTATAGGGTGTACTTATTTTTCCCCCACCTGGTTTCTGGATGTTGGTTACTGTTTATTTCTATAAATAAAAAGAAGTCTAGAAGTACCCAAAATGTTGATCATTTCAGACGAAAAGATCTCCATCAGTGCTACAGGGGGCAGCAGATATCCAGAAACACACGAGTGTGTGAGTTACGACTTCTTCCTGTCGGTGTGCAGCAAGCTCACGGTCGTATTATTACAGCGTCAACGATATTTAAAAAAAAAAAAAATAATAATAATAAAATCATCATAAAGCTCTATACACAGGTCAGGTGTCAAATATTTGACCCTCAGTAAAAGTAAAATCTGATTCTAGAAAACTCTTTCAGGCGTCTGAGTTCTACATCACTTAGTGTGATTTACAGCCACGAATATGACTGAATGAAATACAGCCTAGTACTTCCACACCTCTCCGAAATGAGCAGCCCAGGAATGTTCCGGAAACAGCAAAGATTTAGAGATGCTCCCCGAAGGAGGAGAAAGGGCTCCTTTCTGTATTCCCCCGCCCCGCCCCCCCCTTCCCCCTGAACGGAAAACACCTGGTGACAAATTTACGGTAACAGACTTTATGAGCACCTTTACGACTTTATTGCCCTGAACACAGATGGAGTTAAGTGATTGATATTACACAGGTTTTCTACATGAGCAGGAATTTATAGGAGAGTTCCTAGTGTCTGGATATGCGTTTGTGTGCACACACACACTCCGTAGAGGAAATGAATAAGTCTTGCACAGCAACTTTCTAAAGATTATTGATGGTTGTGAGCAATAAATAAATTGGCTACAACTATTAAGTAAAGTAGGAGGCTGCGATTAAAGAAAAGGAAAGTTGTATCACATATTATATCACATATTATTATTAATTAATTAATATATTACAGCTTATAATTTATGTTAATGCTTGTTTTATGTTGGAGTACACTTTGTTTTTTTTTGTCAGTTTTCTAGCTCCGAGCAAAATTCCTGTGAGGAAGGTGACACTTTATATTTCAAGCTTCTTGTGCTAATATTTAAAATGTTTCTGATTTGTTGTTTGCGAAGTTTATAATATAGGTCTTCTTTTATGGGTTCACTTCTTTGTGCTCAACCCACAAGTCGTCAGTTGAGTTTAGGGTCAGGGGACTGGGAAAGTCGAGTCAAATGCTTGATTCTGTGGTCACGGAACTATTTTTGTGGTGTTTTGAATCTATGTTTTGGATCATTGTCCTGTAGAAAAATCCAACCACAACCCAGTTTTTTTTTGTTTGTTTGTTTTTTGCCAAAGAAAGTCAGATTTTCTTTTAAAATCTTCTGGTTCTCCTAAAAAGGTTCCCGGTTCCTTTGGAGGAAAAACAGCCCATACAGCTCAGATTGTCCAACATACTTACCAGTGTGGATTATTATTATTATTATTATTATTATTATTATTTTATTTATTTATTTATTTATTTTAAATAACCATCCTTTTTATTCTTTTTTTATTTTAGTCTGAGTGTTTAAGTGTATTTTTGTTACATTTGACCATAAAATCCAGTTCCAAAGTTGCGGTAGCGTTTAATGGCGTTTGACCTTCTCCTGGCACGCTTTCCAGCGTTGGTCTGTTGACCGCGCAGGTGGTGTCTAATTGTAGATTTGGAGACTTGGTGACCCCAAAATGCTGCCATCTTTCTTTTGCAAATCTCCAACTGAGACCATATTGCCTCCTAAGTAGGGTTATATGGTGATATGGTGATATATCTTCAGAAGTCAGTATATCTTCACAAATTATGTTACAAATCTATGCTTTTCTGGAATATCATAAATAAAAGGATATAAAAATGAAATATGATAAATAAAATATCATAAATGGGAAAAAAAAAGTTACATTTTTAACTGGAATCAGCTTATTTGATGTCTTTAATGTAGTAAAAAATAAAAAAAAATTTTAATGAAAAATTTATTTATTTATTTATACATACAGGACATAAATCATTGAAGAGTTTTTTTTATATATATATATATATAAATATAATGCTACTGTATTGGAGAATTTTTTCACAAACCTATATATCATGTAACATGTCATATATTGTAGAAATGGCTTTGCGAATCTTGACATAATATTTTTGTCATATCGCCCACCCCTACTCCTAATCCTCCTCAATTAATGCCTGGGAGTAAAAAAAAAAACCTCTGTCAGCGGATAAAAGCATGATCAGATGTGTAGATTGGTCAGAGGTTTATAGACATTGCTTGCTTTGTTGTATTCTCTAATCTTCCATTCTCTAATGTTGATGAATGCATACGGAAAAAAATTTGGCCTTACGTTTCGGTGTCGTGGTTATGAACATGGCATACGCTTCAGTCACTGCTGATCGGTTATATATTTCGCTTATATTTTCAGTGTGAGCTAATTAAACACGAAGATGAGTGCTCGTAACTATCTTTACTAAGGGTGCCAATATTTTTGGACCTGACTTTTTATTTTTTTAAATATATAACCGCCGATGCGGATTATGTGGCTTTGTGCGAGTGTGTGTTTGTAATCCAGAGCAAGACCTTCAAGTTCTTGCTAGTAGTAAGTGTCTTTCCACTCCTCCTCCGCCCCTGTGTTTTCTCGTCTCGTAAAATATAGTGCCAGAAACATCACTCATCCAGAAATGCCTCGACTCTACACACTAAATATACACCTCACTGCCGCTCGTCAGGATGTGTGTGTGTGTGTGTGTGTGTGTGTGTGTGTGTGTGTGTGTGTTTCTAAGTAGCTTTACTTGTCTCTGATGTGTATTGGAAAGAGTGTGTATCACGTCACAAGTGCCAATGGTGTGTGTTCACATGGGAAAAGATAGTCCTGGGTCATCATAATGTGATAATGGCTCAAGAAGGAGAATCGGTCTTCAAGAGGAGCAAATCTGTCCGTCTTTATTCCCTCCCTGGACATTGTGTTTCTCTTGGGAGACGTTTGTGTTTGCACATTTTCTCCATTTAACAAAGTGTTCAACAAAAAAGCCTTCATAACCGTCAGCTCATGTGCTAGATGCCATTTGGTGTGCTGGAAGCGGATCGACAGTAACGAGACGACCGGTATTGTCCCTGCTAGTGTGCGTGCACTCAAGTCTGTAGCCCTAAAGCAGCCACGGGCGTCAAGCAGACAGTAACAGGGCCCAGGCCTCAGCTCTGGAAGTGGCCCAGCATCTGCTCTGCCTCTCCTGCTCATGTTTACTCTTCCTTACAGGAATAAAAAAATAGTCCAGTGAGTCGCACGTCCTCGTGCCGTGTTTATAGCGTCCGTCGGAAATGTTCCTCTATTTAGCCGTTTGAATTTATTAACAGGAAAAGAACGAAGGTGAACGAACGTCACGAGGAAAAACGAATTGTCGCCGAAGCTGATAACTCACCGTCAGCGCTCATGCGCCATTCGGAAAAATAAATTCAGACTCAGTGCCTGCATTTTTATTTAAAAAAAAAAAGCAGGAATAAAGAGAATATATCAAAAGCTGGATACAATCTGTCTGTGAATGAATAATAAGCAGCATATTTTGTTACTGTCTCAATGCCGTGGATCATTTCAGATACTTCTGGGTTTTAGTTTCAGTATGGAAACACACTTTAGGAATAAAGTGACCATCAGTGTGTATGATCCCACTAGTCCAGTGCTGACTTGTCCATTTCACCATGATTTATTACTGACAGTTTCTGGACTGATTTTAGGAGAACTGTTTCTTTTCATATGCACTGTGTATTGAGTAGCATTTGGGTTTTCGTTCTTCCGGCTCTCTCTGTCTCAGTCTTGGCGGGTGACGGGGCTGGCAGTTGGGTATATGGGCAGCTGGCACGGGGCCAGGCAGGAAATGGCCTTGCTTTCCTTATTGCTCCAAACAGGATGTCAGTGTGTAAACTTTTGCTCTCAGGGTCTGGCTTCAGCCCAGGAAGGAGGGGAGGAGGAGGAGGAGTGCACATCAGTGTGCAACGCATTGTGAAATCAATTGAGGAAAGCCTCTTTCCATCCGCACACAGCATCAGTTTTTTTTTTTCCCCGAAATTCTAAACCTGAACTGGAAAATTTATCAATATGGAATGAGTTAAGTGCAAAGGTTAGGTACAACCACCGTAAAGGGTGTCGGATGATTCGACAATTTAAACTACTATCAATAATAACACAGACACATTTGGCATGTGCTTTATTTGTTTTTTCCTGTCCTCACGCAGTCCAGGAATACCTGTGTTTTCATCCAGGGTGCCCCAGGCCTGAGCAAAGACCTCCTCTCCTGCTTCCATTTAAACCTGAGAGATCTGGGGGGAAAAAAAACCCTGCAAAAAGCAGCAGGAGCCAGTGAACAGAGTGCATGTTGTTTTACAGCCTCGGCTACAATGATGTCATGTTGACAGAGGACGGGAAAATGAGTTCCATGTCCACGGAAGGACCAAATCCCGTTATTCACTACAGTGAGCTGGAAGCCTCCTTCGGCGATGGAGAGAGGGCTTTGCAGATTACACACATGTATGCTCAGCATGTGGCTTCCATATGCATGCACATAGAGCATCTTGCATTACTTTCAGAATTTGTTGGAAGAACTATAAGAAAAGTGATTTTTTTTTCTTTTTTTTTTCTTCCCCTTTCCCCCTTTTTAAACACGCAAGTATAGGCATGCATACCCATAGCCCTGCAGCTACCCGGCACATAGCAATTGGAAACACACACTCACACCCAGCAAAATGGCTCCAAATGTAGAAATCACGCAGTATCTGCTGTCCATTAGAGCATTTTCTTTTGGCTGTAATATCCTCCACTTCAAACTGTTTGGGGGGGGGGAAACACCCGCTTTGATTGTACTTGAGTTTTGAAATCGGTGTGCAAACGGTGTTTCTCTCCACTGCCAAACTGCAGCAAAGTTGCTTTCTGTAAAGCCCCTTTCCATAAAACGTCTTTCTGTAAAGCCCCTGCCTGCAAAGCCCCTGTCTGTAATGACCCTGTCTGTAAAGCCCCTGTCTGTAATGACCCTGTCTGTAAAGTCGCTCTCTGCAAAGTCGCTCTCTGCAAAGCCCCTGCCTGCAAAGCCCCTGCCTGCAAAGCCCCTGCCTGCAAAGCCCCTGCCTGCAGAGTCGCTGTCTGCAAAGTCGCTGTCTGCAAAGTCGCTGTCTGCAAAGCCCCTGCCTGCAAAGCCCCTGCCTGCAAAGCCCCTGCCTGCAAAGCCCCTGCCTGCAAAGTCGCTCTCTGCAAAGCCCCTGCCTGCAGAGTCGCTGTCTGCAGAGTCGCTGTCTGCAGAGTCGCTGTCTGCAAAGCCCCTGCCTGCAAAGTCGCTCTCTGCAAAGCCCCTGCCTGCAAAGTTGCTCTCTGCAAAGCCCCTGTCTGCAAAGTCGCTGTCTGCAAAGTCGCTGTCTGCAAAGCCCCTGCCTGCAAAGTCGCTCTCTGCAAAGCCCCTGCCTGCAAAGCCCCTGCCGGCAATGTCGCTCTCTGCAAAGCCGCTCTCTATAAAGCTCCTTTGCATAAAACTTCCTTCTGTAAAGCTGATTTCTGTAAATCTCCTTCCTGTAAAGATGCTTTCTCTAAAGCTCTTTTGACAGTTCAGCTTCTTCATGCTTGCCATCACCAGTTTAACCATTTAATTTATGTAGCCTTATTTTGAAGGAGACTGGCCAATATAGGTGTTGCAAATAGATATAGACGCTAAACACTGAACAAAACAATGTAACCTTACCATTTCATGCTGTTTAACCACATGTGCACACTATACCTGTACTATACCGCATGAGGAGCAGCCATGGTTTTTAGCTTAATAATGGTGCAGTTTGAGGTGTACAGTATTGGGCTATAACTATAACTGCTCTAACTCATATGACTTTAACGTTCAGACAGCAGTGTCTGGGCCTCCTGAGTCCTGATTGGTTACTGTGGCGATTTCATTTGTGTTAGTGCCACACAATCTTTCCAGAACCACGTATCAATGAGTTACTTATATTAGTTACTTATATGTATGAAAAGTCTTGCATTCATAAAAAGGAGGACATTGTAATCAATGTTTGGTGAGTGTGTGAACCTTTTGTTTCATGTTGATTTATATATTTTCGGCCAGTTTATTGTTTTTGGTATTGAGAAACCCAATACTACACCTACCATTGGTGTCAATCCTAGTGCCATTCAAATATATTAAATGAAACTGCTCCTGGTTATTGTAGTCAGAGGTAGGAAATTGAGGGAAATGGTGAAATTATGCTGTAGTCATCATCATGTAAATAGTTTACCACTTCAGTAGATGGGAAAAGGGCTACTCAGACTTGTCCTTCTGCATGAGGGAACATCTCTTGCTTGAAGCATGTAATAAGTTCGTCGTCATCTTGATAAATCTCACGCAAGTCACGATCCCTCTTGGCTGGGTGCTCTAATGATGCTAGTGATATGATGATAATGATCTATCATTCCTGAGCGGTGAATCATCTCTGTTTCTGTTGACTCAGGAGTGGGAGCGGACCCTAGCAAACCTCCGTGTCGCAAAGCAAAGGATATCCGGAAAGAGCGACGGCTACAAAAGGAGCAACAGAAGCAGCAAGATGGAGGAGGCACTTTAGCAAACCTGAAGCCTACTCCAGCAACCCCAGCATCCGGTCAACCCAAACTGTTAGAAGAATTCATCACTGACTCGCTGCCTGATGACCCTCTTCATCGCTTAGAGGTTAGAAATTGCCCAGCTGTGTTTTTTTTAATCATAAATCAAGTAAAACGTTGCTGAGGTAAAAGAAGAGATCGAGAGATCTTGAGTTGGTTGGGTGAGATCAGCTTAGGTGAAAGCTTGCCTTTGCTAGAAACCATATTGTATCTTCTTCCTTTTGTCCCTTGAGACACTACAAGCCAGATTTCTGTCTCCGTTAACCAGTCAGCTTGGGTTGATCCCTCTGACAGATATCATTCGATTTTCCTAAGTAGATAGCAGTCCAGCGACGGCCTCATCTCAACAAGGTTATCGTGTACTTTTATTGCCTGCTTTGTTTCAAGCCATTTACTTATTTCATACATAAAAGGTGAAAAACCAGCGCTGGCTTTCCGGAGCTTGTTTGACATGTGGTAACTGTGTGCTGTTAAAGTGCAGTCCCTCCAGTGTGTTAGTATCAACCTATCACTCTCTGGCAGAACGGAAATGGAGGAGTTTCTGCTAGCGTGTGATATATCACACACTTCCTCTGCAGGCTTCTCCGCACTTTATCATTGCTCCATTTGGGATGCTGTCTAAGGCCATTAAGCCTGGAGAGAGTTGAACGAACAGGACATGCAGCACCAGCTTCTTAATGAGCTGTTTACTCATACGCAATCAACCCCGCTCCGAATGCTCTTTATCATGCACCACGCGCTGTTTGCGATAAACCGAGTGCTCACGAACACAAATTAGAGGTATTTCA
This sequence comes from Pangasius macronema, assembly GCA_037577455.1. NCBI lineage: Eukaryota > Metazoa > Chordata > Actinopteri > Siluriformes > Pangasiidae > Pangasius > Pangasius macronema. The sequence continues at coordinate 23,897,913 of CM074947.1, forward strand.
GGTCAGATTTTCGAGGCTGTTTTTGATCATGTTTGTGATCCCCACCAACACATTTCTCAACACAAATGACCTTTCACAAAATTGCAAGCGAGAGGAGTCAGCCAACAGAGGTTGTATATGTGAGCAAAACCTCAAAGGAAAAGGTCCCCGATTTTTCAGAAATGTTCATTTATATCATCTCATCCCAAGTGGATCAGATTGGCAGGGACTAGGTTCATTACTGGGCTTTGACTCCAGATTTGAATCATGTCAGCCTTGTCTTTTATAGTTTGGAGCGACTTGGGCCAAGATTTTGATTGCTGTTTGGTCCATTATACTTGCTCTATGTCAGTGTTAACAGGCTGAAGCCTGGGACACAGGAAACTCCAGACATATTCCAGCAATAACACAGTCATTTGTCACTGAACTAATAAACAAAAAGAACTAATTGGCTTTTTCTTTTTAGAAAAACTCAATAACTGTTAGTTGATGCAATATAACAACTATAAATCATTGCTTTGCACAATTACGAATAGTTCACTTGCATCTAATATTACATTTAATAATAGTGTATTACGTCTTCTAAGTCATAAACGTTACAATGTCTATTATTTACTACTTCCCAGCAACAAGTCTTGCCCCTCATCTACCTTTTGCGTGCGTTTTTAAATGCTGTCATTTCCTCTGCTGTCTTTAAAGAAACACTGAATGGTTAAAATGGCTGTAACTGGATCAAGGATCGAGGATCCAGTATTCTCAGGGTAACCCTTTTTGTGATATGAATTCAATCTTAAAACTTTATCTTTAGGTAAAGACAATCCCTTGAATGAGTTGTTATGGAATTAAATTCATGCTTTGACCTGCAACCTCCTCTAGGGGGCAGTGTAAGTGCAGTGAAAGCTTCCTTCACCGCCTACTTCAGAAATCCTGGCTTTTCCAGAGGCTGCGTTTGTCCTCTCACATTCCCAGAATGTTCCCGATACTGTTAGTGTTATGAGGATGCAGCTTGCTGTATCTTGGTTACTCCTTGTATTCTTAATCAAACGCCAAACAACGCCAGAAAAACAGCCAGGCGACTTGAAAGATAGTACGTGTATGCATCTCAAGCAAAAGTTGCTACCCTTCTGAAAGCAAATGTAGTAGTTCCCCCATATTAATACAGGAATCTAAGCAAAAGCCAAATAAAATAAATCTTATACCGGTTTCCTTTTAGATCCCAGCATGGAGCCTTGAGAAGAGTAAGCACTTCATCCAACACAAACATGACAAGAAGGACTAATCATTAGAAGCTGGTTTGCTAGTCAAGTAAATATTTTATCAGGACTACTGGAGTTCAAAAAGTTGTCTTTTGTTAAAATGATATCTTTATATCTGCGGGAAAAAAAAGCCAAACTCCAGTACTCCAGTACTAATACTAATACTACTAAGTAGTGCAACAGAAAAAAATTCACCCTTTTGTCGGTAGATCACGTGTTCGAATCCCACCAGCGCCTCAGTCATCTGTGGCAGCGAGTCAAAGAGAACAAAACTGGCTGTGCTGTCTGTCCAGAAGGAATGCACTCTTCCCTGTCAGTCAGAGAGACACAAGCCAATCATAGGCGTGTGTGGGCTGATGTATGTGGAAGAGGGTGGATAGCACTTCCCTCCAAGTGCGTTACACTGCCGTGTAAATCGAAAAGTTGGTGTTGGCAGAAGCATGCATTAGCCTTCATCCTTGCTGGTTGGTAGCTGTTGTGTGATATAGAAGAGCTAGGTAGTGGGTGGGAATTGGCAAATGACCACATTGGGAGAAAGTTGAAAAAAAAAAATCCAGGAAAATAGCGCAATAGCGGCTAAGAGAAATTAATAGCTCATTCAAGAGCAACACAGAAGTGGCTTTTGTTGTAAAAAGTATTGACAAGATATAGTTAAGGAATAACAATATCTTGTATGTTAGTTATTTTAGCTAAATAAGTACCTAACATAAGCTTTAATTTCTTTTACCGTCTTTACTGTTAGGCTATATGGCCAAAAGTTTGTGGACAACTGACCATCACATTCATGTGTACGTTTTGAACATCCCATTTCAGATTTAGTTTCTGTTTGCTGTTATAATAACCTCTACTTATTTGGAAGTTACTCTACTTATTATTTCCAGTCTGCGTTCCCGTTCATCCCAAAGGTGGTCAATGGAATGAGTTCTTCCACTCCAAACTTGGCAAAACCATGTCTTCATGGAGCTCGGTTTGTGCACTGAGGCATTGTCATGCTGGGACGGGTTTTGGCCCATTAGTTCCAATGAAGGGAAATTGTAATGTGGGGAGTCTACTGAGGATATAGGTTGGTTGTCTAGGATCAGAAATGGATAGTCCTGGGTGCTGGACAAATTTGTCCCCCCATGATATACAGACAATGCATCATTTGTTTCCTGTTCTTAGGTGATTGTTTCTGAACGAAGTAGAAAATTTGTAGATTCTGGCCAGTCACATTCTTTGTTTCGAAACAGCTATAATGACAACAATAAAGCCTCTGAAGTAGGTTTTCATGTTGCAAACAGTTCTCTCTCAAATTTTATTAATTGATTTTAGATTATGGGTTTGTGTTTTATGCGCTGGTTAGCCATAACATTTCTAAAGAGTATAAAAGTTTAATGGGTCATGATTGTTGATCATAAAGTAAAACGTAGTTAAATCATGACTATGACTATGCCTGTTCTCACCTAACCAACTCCATGCAACATCTAGTACAGTGTACTAATACAGAAGGGTCCGAGAGTCTGAGACCACATTTGAAAATGTGGCATTTTTAAAAAAATTAAATATTGGAAATAAGCAAGAATTTTAGAATTTTGAAAATTCGAAAATGGAAAAGTGCAACATCATAACTATTCAGTATTAAAGGTTCTGCACAATTCTGAAATTCATGTCAATATTTCTAAGATTCTACTTTTCAGTTAATTTATTGCAGCTAATATAATTTGCACTGAAAAACTTTGTGTTAAATTGTGTTACATTGTGTTACAAAAGAATGCCTATGGACCCCACTGTATATATTAGCTTTTTAAATAGTATTCTGTTATTATCTTATTTTGTTAAATAGTGTTTACTTGTGTCAAATTTTCATTGTGTTTCCGGTCATAGATCTTCTGTACATTTTTGAGATGAGATTCACACTGAGTTGCTAGTTCATCAGGTACACCTTCCATGTATCCAAAATATCCAGTTACTATCTGTAGCTCATATGTTGCCATGGATATACCCCTCTACTCCAGCCGTGAATGGAAATGGACCACCCTTGACCAAATATTATTTATGTGATGTTTGCAAGTAGGTACACCTTATAACCTGGCAACTCGGTGTATTTTTGAATTTGTTTGAGTAATATTTATGTGTTTATTATACGTTTTTATATCCAAAGTGTGTGTATGTCTCACTCCACTCAGCCTTTCTCTCCTGATAATGCACTTGTATGTTTTGCTTGGTAACCTCCTCGTGACCATCCTCTTTTTGAAGGTGAGGCTAGTGCGCTCCATGCCACCCAGTCCACAGTTCAAAGCTTCTTTCGACGCCTCTTACCAAGTGTACAAACTCTACCAGATGGTTGTTCACCACGACCCACCTGATAAGCCTAGTGAGAGCCAGGTCAGCGGTCACGCAGCTTCTACAAGGCACTGGGGTGGGACACGGGGTTGGGACACTGGGTTGACGCTTGTGATTGAGCGTGCATGACATGGCCTCCGTCAAGATTTCGTCTTTAGGTACAGTCGTTAATATGTATCCAGTAGCAGTGCATCAAGGTGACTGGATGAGAAGTGGTATCAGGGTGGACGAATGATAAATTTATAAGCTAGCTCACCATTCAAGTGGAAGCTCCAGCGTGCTAGCCAATCCCGTGTTTTGGTTGCCCAGAAACCTCACTGACTTGGCTAAAAAAAAAAGGCAGCTATCATAATGTAATATCTTATTGATCACTTTAACTGCTATGAGATGTGTCGTTCTGCTCTCGCATCGCACGTAATTCCTAGATGGTGTCTTCATTCACACCACGTTTAACCCTGAGGTGACTGCGTGTAGTAAGCAGGCGAGTTATATGACAGCTTTGTTTTTGTCAGTGTTTCCATATAGCCGTGTGTTCTGGATTCTGAAAAGAACATTTGTCAGGAGTGCATGCTAATCAAGTCGCCTCATAAAAATATTGTCCTACTGTGTATTTAGTGCAGCAGGTGGTGGTATTCAGAAGCACACACTATAGTTACAGCATTGAGTTGTATGACACCCCCTTGAAGCCCATTACTTTGAAACTCACCAAATCAAACCTACTTCTTCACTAGCTAACTATGAATTAAAACGTAATAGCCTAAATCTGCTTGTCCTGGACACCCAGGCTAGTGATTTGTCCCCACTGCCAACCTTGCTATGGCTTCATCTGAGGAAGATTATGCAGTATTTCATCATCTAAGGGGAAACGTTGATTTGGAAGCATTAATTCCAGGCTTTTTAACTTTTGTAAGAGTGAAACGAAACGCGAAATGATTATATGATTCAAGTGGAGATAAACAGTGCCTTGTATATCATTTTCTATGGTCGTCTATCAGTTCAGAAACATGTAGAATACGTCAAGAAAAGCGAACGATACAGAATTTGTTGGCCAAGTTTCACTATTTATAAGTTACTTCTATTAGATTAGAAATAGCGGCTTCCATTGATACTAGCCAGTCTCTGCAGAGATGTGTGGGTAGTTTGGTGAGTGACCTCAATAGGAGCACGTATACACCTGGTCATTCATGCAGATATCCAATCAGTTCATCATAAGTGCATAAAATCATACAAATACAGGCCAAGAGCTTCAGTAAATGTTCACATCAAACATCAGAATGAAGAAAAATGTGATCTCGGTGACTTTGGTTGTTGGTGCCAGTCGGGCTGGTATGAAGTTTATGTAGAATGGTGTGAAAAACAACAAAAAATATCCAGTGAGAGGCAGTTCTGCAGGTGAAAACGTTTTGCTGATGTGAGAAGTCAGAGGAGAATGGCTTGACTGATCTGAGCTGACAGGAAGGCAGCAGTAACTCATATAATCACTCTTTACAACCATGGTGAGCAGAAAAGCATCTCAGAACACACAACATGTGAAACCTTGAGGCGGATCAGCTGCAACAGCAGGAGACCACATCGGGTTCTACTCCTGTCAGCCAAGAACAGGAATCTGAGGCTACAGTGGGCACAGGCTCGCCCAAACTGGACAGTCGAATATTGGAAAAAGACCAGAGGGTGAGTCTGTGTCCACAGTAACTTGAGCTCAGGATCAAACCAGGGATCCTTGGGCTGTGAAGCAGCAACATCACCGTTGCACCACCAATCCACCTTTGTTACATATCATTTCATTTCATTTGCAGTGAGGCCTTTGAATTCAGATTATAATGCAGGTTGATCAGTGATGCAGGGCCTGTCAAAAAATGAATATAGTGGCTTGGGGAATTTGTCAACTTGAGCTTAGGTGAAAAAGATGTGGGGAAAGTACTGAAAAGAAATAAAAGTTAGACACAGAAAGTACACAGACTCTAATAAGCCGAGTGTTTAAACAGAGGTGAGATGGAATAATCTGTTCAAACAAATCAGATATGAGGCAGAGCTGAAGCCTAGGGGAAAGAATTGAGCTCCGTGCTGTTTGTGAATGTGCACGCGAGAGAGAGAATGAATAGAGTCTTAAGAAAGACGTGGATATGTAAGAGAGGAGGAAGGAAATGAGAAAACCGCTCCCATACGTAGTGGGTACACAGTGTTTCTACAGGTGTCCCGGTAAAATTGGGTGGTTGTTAGTCTTGAGCTGCTTGGGCTCTGGATCAGGTATGTTACCTCCATGCCTTTCATTGGCTATACCAATAAACATCCATCTTCTGTCTGCTTATGCCCACATGCAGACAAGCTTCATCCGCCGTTCAGTTCGTTAAATTTTGCTCTTTTCCTGAGCCTGCAAATATAATTTTCCTTTTAGCTGCACTTAAGCGCCTATTCTGAAACGCCTATTCTTCTCAAAAAGTATCTCCATGATCTTAAGGTGGCTGAATTTTAACCTCGAGTTTTCTCTTGGATACAGATGGATGGTGCACTAACTAGGTCATATTTTCAGGTCTGATTTTTAGTTTTCTTGGATGTTTTTCCATTCTTTGGAGACTTTTCTAATCCTCAAACCACTGTTAAAAGTCATTTTCCCCTAGTTTCCCCTACATTGAACCACCTTCTCTTAACATGTCCTATTACTACTTTGTTTGTCTTTGTTGTTTTATGAAAATCTGTCATCTGTTATAAAATACAGTGTTGTGTTTGTGGCAAAGATTGACACCAATTGGCAAACCTTTGGAGTTTAATCATTAATTGCCATGGTAATGGTTGAAAGGGAAAAGTAAATGCAAGGTTTGGATTCATTTTTAATTCAATATTCAATAATAAAAGACTCCGAAAACATTCTGTATGACTGTATGACATGAGACTGATAATCTCCAGGAATCTTACTGCCTTTTATTATATATATATTTTTAAATTGGATATATCCAGTACTGCTGTTTTTTTCTTTTCCATTTAGGAGAAACTCATTCCTGCTGCTTGTGGACAAAAGTTTGAAAACATGAATAATGGTTAAAAGGCATTTATATTGAAGCGGCTGATTGACATGTAGTTTCTCTTTTTCTTTTTTCAGCGAGATGTTCTGTGGGTTTTTGGTGGTTATTAAACTATTTTTTAATGTCTTCATTCACCACTGGATGTTCTTTGTCGTTTATTCTAGTACGTGTATAACATTGTGCAGGACAGGGCAACAATGATAAACAATCTCAACTCTCTTTCCACCACATTGTAAGGACATCTCCTAGAATGACACACACTTGGATTGTCCAGTGGTAAATTCCTTTCAATGGAGCGTTCGCTGCTGCTTTAACGTTAGCCAGGAGCTGAGCAGAGTGCTAGCCTCACCTTCAGATTCCTGTTGTCCTCCATTCCCTCCATTATCTGCATCACTGTTCCTCTGCTGTCCTCTATGTGGTGAGGGAAAAATAAGAAACTAAAATTAAGAACAGGAGACAGAACATTTCGTAATGGATCAGGTACACGGAAAGGGATGAGCAGGGGTGCGAGATTTCAAAGTTAGTCACATTGTAAGTATGAATAGTGTATTGAGCACTGTAGTCCTGTTGTTTCCTTGTAACCTGTGTGCCATCTTATTATCATAATGCTGCAATCTTTACTTGTTCTATTCATCCCCATTCATTCCATACTTCCTCCACTTCTTAACCTCTATGCGTAGCTTCTTATCCTAGCAATCCGGTTGTATCTGGTAAATGAAACATTTCTGTGTTCATTCCCTGTTCATTTCTGAACACTGGGCCATTTTCCTTATTCCCACTAATCATCCTCCATCCTGCTGCCCCTGAAGGTGAGGCTAGTGCCCGTCAGCTTTGAGGACCCTGACTTCTTGGCCTCCTACGAGCAGTCAGTGGAGCTGTTTGCCCGTTACCAGATGGCCATTCATGGCGACCTTCCATTCGAATGTGATGAAAGCCAGGTACGAGTCTTCTCCTGCATGCGTACTTTCTCACATGTAGTCCCACCATGGACTGCTTCAACCCTTAGAAATTTTTTTTATGCCCAACCACTGCAGTAAAGAAAGGTTTTCACAGCTGTAGGGCTGCTTGAGCCACAGTATGTTAGTCAACATAGTTCTGGGCCTAGAACAGAGCCCTGTGGAACACCAACCTTTACTTTTACATGCAGTTAACATTAATATTCAGATACCAATATTCAGGAAAGAGCAATTAAACTCTTAACGCCAACTAAAATTTCATAGTCTGTCTAGAATAATATTTTGTGTCTATGCTAGTGATCATATAATACAAGCGAGCAAACATTTCTTGTTGTATTTATTTAATTGGTTTCCACATAACTAGGTATCAAAATGTCTGACTTTAAATTAATACTGTTTTTTTTTGCCTGATGTTTTCAATATTGTAATGCCAAATTTTCATAAACGCATCGCTGCTGCATACTGTTGGTAGTTGTGCTCTTCCTTCATTGACTTTGCTAGTGCACTAGGTAAGAATCTAGGGTTATGTTTGTCTTCTCTTATGGTGCAGAGATATGCTGATCTAGTGGCAATGACTGGCAAATTTTACCACTAGGTGTCTTACTATTTAATTAGAATTCATTTGAAAGAGCGTTATACATGATTTGTCGAAATTTGTTAAGATTAGATCTCTAACATAGATAGATAGATAGATAGATAGATAGATGAAATTTTTATAATCACAAACAAAGCTCCGCCCCCGGAGCCTACATTGCTTCAAGTAAAGTTATTTGAAATTTGGTTAATGCTGATTTATGAAAATAGTCAGTGCCTTTGCTGTTTTTCTTCATAATAAAAATATCTACTTGATTGTTGTTCATATCAGGTCATTCAAACAGTTCAAAGCTTTATACAGATTGTGTTTATATACCTGCCCAGATGCAGCATTGTTAATTTTGCATCTAGCTTCATCTCCTCCACCTCTAATAAATGACTCTATCATGGTAAAGCACTGCCAGTGTTTATTCTGGTTTTGCTGCTTTTCTTATCATTTAGGGTTTTTTTTTTCTTCAAAGCACAGCATGATTTTTTTGCTCAAGGGAGAATTATTTGGCTGTGCTGGGTGCTTACCGATTTGAGACTGTGGCAGAGGCGGAATAAACACAAACAAGCACTCCAAATCGTAACACAGTTATGGACACCTGACCATCACACCGATATGTGTGCCTTCCCATACTCTTCCCATACTGTTACCACATAGTTTGAAGTGCACAGTTGCATGGATAGGATGTCTTTTTATGCTGTAGCATTTCAGTTTCCCTTCACTGGAATGAAGGGGCCCAAACCTGTTCCAGCATGATAATGCCCCTATGCAAAAAGCGAGTATGAAGACGTGGTTTGCCAAGGTTGGTGTAGAAGAATTTGAGTGGCCTGCACAGATCATAATCAGAACATCGATGCCTGACTTCACTAATTCTTTTGAGGCCGAATGGGCAAATCCCCACAGCCTCTCTCCAAAATCTAGTGGAAAGCCTTCCCTGAAGAGTGGAGGTTATTATAACAGCAAATTGGGGGACTAAATCTGGATAGGGTGTTCAGAAAGCACATATGGGTGGGTGGGCACAAACTTTTGGCCATAAAATAAGGAAAAGGGGTGCATCCAGTCTACCTAGAGTTTTAGCTGGGAATCCTAGGAATGCTTGTTTATTCGAAAAAGGCTGTTTTTCTCAGCTGTTTACAATATGCAGCCACTGGGAAAAAAATGCATCAATGAATTCTTCATGGCCATTATCAGTTCCTTAAAACAGACCTAGTTTTTCTAATCAATTGTAGTAGAATCTGATTGTTTGCAGGGAAAGTCTGCAGAAAGGCCTTTGAGATACTGCACATCTGTCCAGTGTTGGGACTTTTTTCGTGCTTATGCGATTCTCTATTAGATCTAGCCTCTTCATCTGAGAAGAAAAGGCTGGTAGGCAGTGTGATGGTGCTGTGAGCTCAGGCATGGCGGTAACATACAGCAGACCTGAAAGCGCTTGAACAACAAGGCAGTGTGAGAGAATGGTGGAGGGGAAAGAGGGGAAAGAGATCTTCCAGCACGCTCTATAACCTGTGAGAAGGTTTTTGTCCCCTCAGGCCTGGAAACTGACCCGGCTCTGCCAAGGGGGCTTAGCAAATCAATAAATACACCAGCTTATAAACCGTGGCTATGAATACTAAAAGCTGTGAGAGTCACCAGTCTTGCCCAGATTCTTTCCTGGTGCCATAAGAGAGCAGTCTTTATAGTGGGGAAGCTGTATGTGTGGGTGTGTGAGTTTACATTAGCTCAGTTCCAGCATGTGTTTATGGCCTAAGAGAGTCTGGAGCAAGACCCAGGACATGTATGAAGCAAACTAAGTGAGATATAATTAACCAGTTAATCCGAAAGTGTGCTTTAATGTGTACCATAGAGTTAGCTGCCATTTTGCTAAATCAGCTCCAAGCTTCAGTAGCAGTAATGGCTGTGCTTTCTGCATTCCTTACTTCTTGGCCAGTGCAAAACCATTACACTGAAGCTTTTACGACAGCCAGTACTTTAACCTGTGCTGTTGTTGCACTTGTATGTTCTTGAGACAGGCGAGGTTTATAGGAAAATATCAGACTACATTTAGTTTAAAAAAAAAATAAAACATTTATCGAGTTGCTAGGATAGAGGTTAGTTAAAGCTACAACTGAATTCGTTTGGCTTTTCCCAAAAGTATGACTTCACCTTTAGAGTTAGAGTGCTAGTTTATGGTAATGTTTTGTCAGAATGGACAAGCACGCGAGATCTTATAGTTTGAACTGTATGTATATTTTTGCCACGTCACAGCTCCAGGGTCGCTGGTTTAATCCATCTGAACTCAGTTATTCAGGTGTGTGGAATTTCTCATGTTCTCCCCATGTTCACGTGGGTTTCCTTGGCGTTCTCCGGTTTCCTTCTACTGTCGGAAAACATGCCAGTGGGTGGATTGGCTGTGCTGAGTTGCCCCTAGGTGTGAATGTGTGTGAGAATGTGGGTTTGCATGGTGCACTGCGACGTCCTGGCGTCCCATCCAATGCATATTAACACCTTGTTCCCAGGGTAGCCTCCAGATCCTCCACAACCCTGACCAGAATAAAGCTGTTACAGTCTAAAGACAAGTGAATGGATGGATATTTAAAGCAGCTTTAGAGAGCTGTATAAATCCAGGATAGGAATTTGAAACATATGAATTTGTTGAACGAAGTTGTAAAGCCGCTGGTTTGCTGAGCGTCTCAAAACGACCTGTTGGTAAAAGTGATACAAGTTGATAAAAAGAAATTGTACATTTATAGACACATCACTGAAATATGGACAGGAAATAGAAATGACCATTAGTCAAAAAAAAACCCAAAAACTAAAAGTTGTAGTGAAATTTAGGAGCTATTGTTTGGTGTTGCATCAAGCAATTTTATTTTAACCTGATCATTCAAGGAGCAGCTGACCATTGATGTTTGAGTAGATATGAATTTAGCTTCTGGGTGTTATCTTATGCCTAAAGTCACATTAGTGCTGCATCGTCTCCTGGCTCAGCTCCTTCTCTTCCTGCTCAAGTCATTGATCAGTGATCCCTGACGTTTGTTTTTACGACTATTGTTTTACGACATCCTCCGGATTTATAGCGAGCAGAGAGAGGATCAATTCTGAGCTGCATTTCTGTGTGTGTGTGTGTGTGTGTGTGTGTGTGTTTTTTAAATACACATTTTGTGTGTCATTTTGAAATCTAGTTATTTACTAGCTGGATCTTACATAGGCATTAAGATGGGTTTTAGTGTAGACATTTAATTAGTTTGCCAGGGAAAGTGTATAAAGTCTATGGAACGTGATGAACGAGGGGACAGACATGCTTAAAGTACGAGCGACATGACAGTTTAATGAGGGTACAAGAGCTCAGCACTGAATTAGCCTCCATCAGTGGTGTGTGTGTGTGTGTGTGTGTGTGTGTGTGTGTGTGTGTGTGTGTGTTTGTGAATGAGAAACGACAGCTTCCTTGTTGCCTTCGAGGTGCAGTTTGTAGGGCTGAGACCACCTATCCTAGAGTTTCAGTCGTGTGATTTGCAATTACCGTATTCATGATTGAATTTCTGTCTTAGCTGCAAAGTGGAAACGCAAAGCCAAGTTGCTTAACACAGCTAGATGTAAATATCAGGAAATGAAACATCTATTCCAATACTTTTGGAGGAGACTCTGTTTGTGTGTGTGAGAATAAAATATATAATATATATATTATGGGTGTAATTCTCAAGTTTCATGACGATACCATCTAATATCGAGTCTTTTACGGGGGCAGTCGTGGCCTAATGGTCTGAGAGTCGGACTTGTAACCTGAAGGTGAACCCGAAGGTCGTGGGTTCGAG
>CM074947.1:23909851-23922492 GCA_037577455.1 Pangasius macronema
ACCGCAGCTAAAATGGCTGCCCACTGCTCCGGGTGTGTGTTCACTACTGTGTGTGTGCACTTGGATGGGTTAAATGCCATACCACACTTGGCCACAAAAGTCACTTCCACTTCCACTTTTAGCCAGCGATTCAATATTTGCCGATACCTCAATGACTGCCATGATGTGATTTCGATTTGATCGATTCAGCGGCCTGTGATCGATATTTATTAAACAATGTGTTTATTTCACACAATCGGTAACATTTTCTATTACTTCTCAGATGCGACCAAAATATATTTGGCCCGTCTTAAAAAATTATACCTGCACTGATGTTTACGCATTGCATCGATACATCAGGTCTTTGGTTATTTGATTGATACTTCAATCCATATTGATGGATCATTACACTCATTTATATTTATATATATCAGCTGACTGATGGGTGGGAATTGGCCAAGAACAAATTAGGGAGAAAATGGAGGGAAAAAATCCAGAAAAAGGCAGCGGTTATACAGTGTGATGTCACCCTAAACGCAAGAGTAATACATCTTGACACAGTTTTAAAGGTATAAAAACTGATATATAGTATATGTTCTAGATCGTGATGGTCTCTTCTAGTTGTGGTTTCTTAAGAATAGTGCTCAGACTCTTTCTGTGCACCTGAAGGACTTACTGTTGTCACTTGGTAACAAAACAAGCGAGTTGTTGGTACCTCTAGTTCCATCTGCCTTGATCTCTACAGCATTTTGGCCTCCCCTCACTTTTTTTTGGTGTTCGCTACAAAGACATTAGATGGAAAAAACAGCTGGTAGCTGACTAATTCTCTCCAGGCCATCAATAAGAGACATAGCCTACTGTTGTGTAGCATTTAAAACCACAGGAGCCTGCTTTCTCCAGAACGTGTGTGTGTGTGTGTGTGTGTGTGTGTGCGTGTGTGTGGGGCCGTGCTTGCCGGGTAACAGTAGAGATGTAATAATGAGTTATTTACAGAAATGGTGTTTTATTGACCTCTAATGTGTTAAATGTTCCCAGACACACTCATATAAGCAGACTCATCACACACACAATCATATTGGGGGAAACTCTCTCTCTCTCTCTCTCTCTCTCTCTCTCTCCATCACAGTCTCTGTTGCTGTCTCTCAGTCTCATTCTGTCTTTCTCTCTCATTCTCTCTTGGAGATGGCTGTGTTTCCCTGCAGTTCTTTTAGAAGCACTGAGAGCAGTACAAGGTGCCTTTGCGCACATGAGCACACACACACACACACACACACACACACACACACACACACACACACACACACAAAACAAGATTGTTTTCCTTTTATAGAATGTTTAATAGTTGTGTGTCCTCCCTGGACCTATCAAAATCCTGTGGTCTGGAATCACGAGTCTAATAATTGGATGGGGCTCCTGGCTTTAGCAAGGTGTGTGTGTGTGTGTGTGTGTGTGTGTGTGTGTGTGTGTGTGCCTAGTCATCCCCTTTTATCCAGCTCTTACACCACACANTGTGTGTGTGTGTGTGTGTGTGTGTGTGTGAGAGAGAGAGAGAGAGAGAGAGAGAGAGAGAGAGAGAGAGAGAGGGTGTATGATCACGCTGCTGTCTGACTCCCTTACTCTCCTGCAGCCAGGCCAACAAGCCAAGGGGGTGAGGATAACAAGCATCTTTCTGGCGCCTAGAGGAAGCTATCTCACACACACACCAACACACACACACACACACACACACACACACACACACACACAAGGACTACAAGAATGTATGTATACACTCACTGGCCACTTTAATAGGATCACCTACTTTAACATGCTCACTGAAATTGTCCAGTTTCAGTAAGCCTATTAAAGTGAGTGTTCCTATTAAAGTGGCCAGTGAATGTTTACGTACATTCCTTTGCCCTTTGCTCTGTTCCCACGGCAGCCTTAGATAGCTGTTCTTGATGTGGTCCTCTGCTGGTGTAGCTCATCTACTTTAAGGTTCTGCATGTTTTGAGATGCTTTTCTGCTCAGCACGGTTGTAAAGAGTGGTTATTTGTGTTACCATAGCCTTCCTGTTAGCTCATAGCCTTCCGGTCATTCTCCTCTGACCTCTCTCATCAGCACGACGTTTCCGCCTGCACAATTGTGCCTCAATGGTCCCTGAGAGTCACATTTAACTGAAGCTCTTGACCTGTTTCGTTGTGCTGCTGCCACATGATTGGCTAATCGCATGAATGAGCAGGTGTTCCTAATAAAGTGATTGTTGCGTGTATATAACTTCAGAACAGTGTAGCTAGTTTTTTCCAGCGAACTTGTGTTACCTGTTCAACATCTATCTTTATTATCATGGCTTTACAGTGTTTCCTGTTGCCCTTGCCATTATAGTCAGTACGATCTGTGCTTAGGCACACTTCATACATCATGGACGTGCGTGTGCGTGTCTGTATGTGAGTGTTGTGGCTGCAAATGTATTTGCTACGCAGTTTGGCCGCTGTTTCTCATTTAGTTCGGTTTGTGAGCTCAACCTATGAACACGCCCAGCTTACCCACAAGACCTGTGGGTCACCCAGAGATCCACCAAACACTGTGGGGGGAGAGGGGTGTGTTCTGTCGTTGCGAGGAAAAACTCGGTAGTGTGCGGGATAGATGATCGATTTGGAGTTTCGTAGAGTTAGGATGATGGGTAGAGCATGAAAAAGTCAGGTTGGCCATGTCATGTGTATTATTGGGGTTGAGGAGGGATTTGATGCATAATTTACAAATAAATAACACAAGTACCACAGTAAAAGATCCACAAATAACCAGTAAACGATTCACAAATACACCGTGAGATCCACAAATCCATGATGCGCAAATATTTTTGTAATTCACAAATCAGCATTTGGTTCACACACAAACGCAAAACCTCACTCGGCCTACTGTTTATTTGTGGAATACACAAATAGCTGTGCGCCTTTGTGCGTCACGTGGCATTTGTGGAACAGCCTGTATTTATTTGCGGTTTTCTGAAACATTTCTTATGTTGACTCATGCAGTTTAATCCCCGAATGTGTGTGTTTTTCCGCACTGGGTCTGCTTTAGCCAGTCGGATAGTGAGAGCGTGTTTTGTTGTCTCGCTATCTGACCGGCTAGAGCAGAGCCGGTGCGGATTGGACTGCGTTAGATACAAAAATACGTGTTCTGCATCTCATGTTATTGATTCGTGGCCCTCCCTTTATATTTGTGAATCACTTCCTGTACTTATTTTTGTGGATCTTTACTTAGTTCGTTTTGATTGTTATGCTTTTCTGAATTATTTGTGCGCACTAACGTTTCTTCCGTCTCTCCTCTTTGCAGTTTAAGAGGTTCCTGTGTGACTCACCACTGGAGGTAAGTTTCTCAACAATGAAGCCACGTACAGTATGTGCGCATTTTTCCTGATGTAATATCACTAATGTAACGCTGTAATATTCCGAAGTGGTTGCGTGTTGTTGTGGAGCTGGCATGGTTTGCGTGCTCTCAGTCCGGCAGAAGAATAACACCGGAAAATGTGTTCATCAGACAGGCTTGGAGAAACATGCGTTTATACGTAGTAGCGAGGAAAAACACAGTGATCTGATCTGGAAGTGGAAGCAGATGGAATACGGCTTCGCTGTGATGTCTGTGACCAGTGTCTTACAGCATGCGGAGAGAAAGAGAAAGATCAACACTGCTCCTTCTCTGACTGGCGGAGTCTCTGGATGAACTGAATCAAGAAAACTAAATAACCTCACTGGGCCAGGGCATGGTTGGGCCTGACTGTGGTTAACTCTCCCAGTTTTCCGTAAATACGTGACTTGGATTGATCATTCAAAACAAATTCGTTCTAAAATAATAAGATGAAATGTATAACCGAATATAACTGTTAGACACATGAATCCCTTTATCCTCCAGCTTTTGTACTGGTATGCAAAATCAGGAATGTAATGAAAACAATAATAAGAACAGTTTAAAAATTGACCAGGAAGTTCATGCATGAGCATAATGGGCGTGTGGCTTGTATAGATTGATGGCATCATGAATTCTGCCAGTTTAACATTGTAGCCTAAAACTTGGTTATCTCTACCAGGAGGTTAAGACCTCAGCTGTTGATAGAACAACAGAATGATGTCAGACAAATCTCCAAATCAGCACAGACAATGACCATTTCAGCCTCCAGATACGATACTGTATGAACCCTGCAGATCCTGAATTGAAGCGGATATCTGCGCAAATGTGTGTGTGTGTGTGTGTGTGTGTGTGTGTGTGTGTGTGTGTGTGTGTGTGTGTGTGTATGCAGATATCCGCTTCAATTGTGAAGGCTACCTTACCACCAATAGCCACTCTTTCCATCCGTGGTGAGCTGAAAAGCATCTCAGAATGCGCAATACACCAAACGTTGAGGCAGATGCATTAAGACATTTATCCAGTAAGGGCGAAACATTTACAGTACACGCTGCCTGCTCCTAGTAACGAAAATGCTGTAAAGTAAAATGACCTGAGACATTAATGTGACAACACAGCAGCTTTTATATTACTTTTTTTCTCAGAGTGGATAGAATCTAGGCTTCTACACTCAAGGTTGACTTATTGTCTGTAAAATGTGGTACTTAGAATTTCTGTAAATTTGAGAATCTGAAGGCAAACCACAGAATCCACGGACCAGATTCATCCCTAGAGCCGCGCTGCCGTTTTTCCAAGTGTTTGTTACAAACTGACCTGCGACGACATGCTGAGCGTGTTTACAGAGAGAAGTGACATTGCCAGTTGTTTGCATTCTGTCCCACATTACCTCCTGCACCAAACATTCCCGTTCCTGTTTAAGTTCTTCCTGTTTCAATTCACCCCCAGTTGAACGTTAATGAACCGTTCGAAATACCAGGAAGCGAGCTTCGAGGTCGTGCAGAGTGCGACACTGAGAATGGAGGTCTTTACAGTCGGCGCAAAGCACGTACGCCTGTAATTTAGTGTAGCGACGGGCGGCTTTCTTTATTTAGCGAGTTATGTTAAAACAGGAGAGATGGAGAGAAACAGGAGTGAAGGAGCGATAGAGGTGGACTCCCCTTCGTCTGGAGGCCCTCTAGCCTGGCACTAAAAGCCATTAATGCCGTTAAGAGGCGAGGCTTTAGCACCTCATCAAGTCCGCTTTGCCAGGCGCCTCACAATCAGCTCAAATGCTGGCTCACACATGTGCGCGGAGTGATGCACGTTCCACGTGTTGTCCTCTTAACCCTGAACATACTTTCTTTACAACCTCACATAACCTACACCATCTTGTACTGTACTACAGCCTCGAATGTGTGCGTAAATGGTGCGTAAATGTGGTAATGATTACATGGCTCAAGTGAGTTGGGAACTTTTAATCAATACGCTTACGCCGTATCAGTGGACATAATTAGTTAACGAGATGCTTGAAGAATTCCAGCAGCAGATTAAAAACAAATTAGAGACGAAATGTTAGTTTTCCTGTCAAAGAACATAACGTAGTTAAAAAGATTAGTGTTAGTGCATATAATTGCAACCCCTGTCTATGGAATATTGTATTGGAATTCTGTTAGCTTATGGAATATTTCATGTTTTGTTCACAAATTCTTTTAAAGAGCTTATTAATAACTGTGGCTATCTTAAAGGAGCTCACTGTTATGAGCTCTTGTCACTTCTTAGTTAGAAACTGATTACCTTTACATGGCATGGTTTGGTGCCAGATGGGCTGGTTTGAGTATTCCCGAAACTGCTGATCTCCTCGGATTTTCACACACAGCAGTCTCTAGGGTGTACTCAGAATGGTGCGAAAAAACAAAAAACATTCGGTGAGCATGAGCACTGCATGTGGAAGCGCCTTGTTGGAGAGAGAGGTCCGAGGAGAATTGCCAGACTGGTTCAAGCTAGCAGGAAGGCTACAGTAACTCAGTAACGCTTTACAACCGTGGTGAGCAGAAAAGCATCTCAGAATGCACAAGATGTCAAACCTGAGGCGGATGGGCGACGAGGATGGGTTCCACTCCTGTGAGCTAAGAACAACCGCTACAAAGTTCGTATGTTGTGCCTTCTGAGATGCTTTTCTGCTCACCACGGTTGTAAAGTGTGGTTATTTGAGTTATCATAGTCTACCTATGGCAGGTGTATAGGTGTTCCTAATAAAGTGGATACAGCGTGACCCTCAAGTGCCATTTGTTTTTCTTATTCGGTTTTTCTTTTTCTTTTTTTTTTTAAGTATCAAAGTTATGATGTAACAAGAATCCCACCACTTCCTCACTTCGTAGTGCGCATGTGATGTTAGGTGAAATCTGTGGCCCTGTCTCATTTCTCTGTTCGCTTCGTTCAGTACGTTAAAATTACCGTAATCCATATTTATTTCTAAGTGAAATGACAAGGTAAGAACGAACGTGTGTGTGTGTGTGTGTGCATCCGCTTTCCGAAATATACACACTGTTATTTGAACTCTGTACCGAAGGTCAGGAGGAAACGAAGGTAATTTAACTCCGCCCACACAGTCTGCTCATCTCATTCACCTAGTAATATTTACCCAGGTGTGTTTGTGTGGGTCACATGACCTACCTTATATTAAGCTTTTGAGCTGAAGAGAGTGGAAGTCACTCTGCAGCTCTCTTCGTGTGTGTGTGTGTGTGTGTGTGTTACCACCACACCCGTGCTCAGAGATAGGCCTGCATCGCATTTGGGAGCCTGTTTCTGCTTGGCTTTGCTAAATGCCTTTTTATTGGCCCATGATGTGTCTGTCCTTAGGGGAAATGCTCGTTAACAGTGCTGTTGTGTAATTAGTCGTCAAAATTTTATGGACATCGGGTACCACTTTTTGCCCCATAACCTCAATTTCTCGCTCTTATAGACGCACACAGACACACTCACAGACACAGACACAGACACACTCATGTCACTGGCCCTTACTCAGCTGCTGTGGTAAACAAACACACACTCTATCACGCCCACCTGGAGTATGTGAGCAGCGTGACTCGTGCAGCCAGGCGCAATATGCACTCAATCTGGGTTAAATTACTCTGACCTCGAAAAGCTACAAACCCGTCCGTATCTAGGCCATGCCTGAGCCGCAGTCGTAATCAAACGCCGTTGTTTCTGCATGGCGATAGCCAACGAGCCATTATTGATCGCTCCAGTGACCGGCTGGTGCGTGTTTTTCCGCGTTTGACAATAACCTCTTGATCTGTGTTTTTCTGTCTTTAGTTTCCAAGACGGCGCGAGTCCCTTTGATCACAAGAGCTAGATTTTTTCCAAGGCTTGCTTTCGGTTGTAATTGAACACATCTTTCTCTAACACTTCGCGCTTGAGGATTGACTTTAGCTGATCGCGAGTGTTTTGATTGCTATTGGATCTGGATGTTAGAAATAATCTACTGTGGAGTCGTAAAACGAGGTTTACTTGCAGGTATAAAAGGGGAAAACAAAAGGCAGAGTGTAAATGCTTATTAGTGTTGGATGCTAATTCATATGAGATATATAAAATGACGAACAGAAAAATCTCCCCGAATGAGGCTTTTATGGTCTGGCAAAACTGTCGTCTTTTAGTTATTTATTTATTAATAAAAAATTCTAAACCCATGCTAATTGGTTAACAATGAGAGAAAAGCCATGAGAGAAAAGTCTATGAGTGCATGGAAAATTTGATTACTCATGCTCTAAACAGATTTGCATGCAACAAGGATAAATTTGGGAACGCACCTATATTTTTAAGCCTTTGTACACGATAAACACGTGATTTATTTATTTATTTATTTATTTGTAGTCGTCTACATCAGCTTGTGGAGCTCGGCTGAGAGTATTGAGCAACCACCTGCTATAAGGGACAGGAACCTCCTTTTCAGTGCGGAGAGATGAGTGAATATCAGTAGCCAGCATGCCAGGTCATGCCATGAACCAAACAGGTTTTTTTTCTTTTCCTCCCCCTCTTCTTTTTTTTTTTTCAAGCAAGCTCAATGAACCATCACTGATTGCTTTGGTGAGCGAAAGGAGTGTATTATGTATATGCGACCCTGATATCCACCTTTATCTATTTATCCTGTTTAAAAGTGAGGACCCGTCTGATGTGTAGTTTGGTGTTGATCCAAATGGAAAGCACGTTTCTTTAAGGAGTGCGTTTGGTTGAATCAGGTGGTTTTGATCGCGACGGGCTCTACAGGTCTTCAGAAGCAGCGTTGCGGATACCTGCTCTATATTTACCGTCGAATGGTTAATTCGGGACATTTGGTATTATTGTTGTCTAGCAAAGGGGTGAGGAATGTTAACTACCTCAGCTTTCGCTCAGTGCTTCTGTGTGTGAGTAACAAAGCCCAACATAGAGAACCAAGGC
Organism: Pangasius macronema; assembly: GCA_037577455.1. Lineage (NCBI taxonomy): Eukaryota > Metazoa > Chordata > Actinopteri > Siluriformes > Pangasiidae > Pangasius > Pangasius macronema. The sequence goes on from CM074947.1 coordinate 23,918,129, forward strand.
GCCATATGCTAGTGATTTAGGCTCTGTTGAGTGCCAGGGTGTTTTCATCCACCCACCTTGCTTCTCGTGTGTGCTTTTCTGGCTGTCACTGTGGCTAAAGTGCAGTCATTAGGCTGTCCAGCGAGGTGATGCTCGGGTCACGGCGTTACGTTTTCTCTCTTTCGGCGTAAACACAGACAGCAGAAATGACCGTAAACAGTTCCGCAGAAGTGAGATCAAATGTTCCCTCATTTGCCGAATGACATAAGCTTGGAATACTATGGTTGAGCCAAGTGTGATTTATTTCATTATTATTATTATTTTTTACTAATGGCTATTTTTGTCAGCACTCATCTGGTACTGACAAATAAAAGTTTATTCCCCGTTTCTCCTCCGAAACAAAATATGGTCCACATTCCCGATGATCAGTCTGAGGCACCGTGCTTCATCTCAAATGTCCTGTAACGCATGCTTGAGTTTGAACAGCCACTTCAATAGCTTTACCGTGGAGCCTGTTTGACAAGCAGACACTGTATGAAAATAATTAGCAGACACATGTGGAATGCTGCTGAAAAATAAGGAGAATATACAGTAATCGTTTTTTTGGTGGGTTTTTTTTTCTTTCTTTCTTTCTTTCCAGGAGCTTGGGCAGAATTCCTTCAGTGCCAGCTTTCACTGGGTGGGTTGGGTTGGGTCATGGCAGTACCTGGGGTTTAAGTGTACGCGTCTGTGCCTTATGAGTGTGTTTAAATTGGCTGGCGGTGGCATGGCGAGCCTCTCTGGGCGCAGGATTAGCGTGATAACGAGTGCATTCCAACACGGCTAACTGGGCCCAGATGGGTTGAAGTGGGGGGAGAGTGGACAAGATCCCGTTACCAGCGCTGGCTGAACCTTCGCCTCCTACTGAGCCGTTTGAAGTCACAAGGGTAAAAACGAGTAAGACGTCCGTCTCGCTCAATCCTCTTGATTTGAAAAAGTAGGGATTTATGATCTCGGGTCGGTAACAGGACCAGTGGAGTGGTAGGAAACTGAAAATGCGGCGGATTTGAGTGTTTGTGATGAATAGTGCCAAAGAGAAAGCTGGTTGTAGCTGTCTTGAGCTGTCTAGAGGCCAAGAAATAGATGTCTTTTTTTTTTTTTTACAAAGAAGGCTGAAAATTGACTCCCATTTCCTCCTCTTCCTGTTGGTTTTCGGTTTGGATATTGATTTTGTCCCTGCTGTGACTTTTATTAAAATACCTCGCCCCCACGTTTGGGTGACTTGAAGAGAAGCCAGTATCCATACACACGAGCAGAGCGTCTGAGCTTTGGCCCACATTTGGGAGCTATTAGCAAGCTACTGTATACCCTGTTGTGTACACCCTGTTCCTGATGTACATCTACAGCTTACGCACCAAACCTGACGGAATGCATTCCGGTTTTCCAGCACACCCAATCATACATGCTAACTTTTCGCATACTTTTAGTGGGAATAGTGTGTTCACTCAGTGGTGACTGGGAAACCCAGTGAAACCTATTGCACGTGATGTACTAAAACTGCATCAAAATAAAACAGGGACACTGACTGGTTGCAGTGGAAGGGGTGGAGCCACTAGAGGCTGCTGCGGTGCTGACACACTTATCAAGAACACTACCACATCATGTATGTTACAATCCAAACAGTTGAAACCAGATGTTTTTTGGTTTTGAAAAAAAAAGGTAAAAAGAGGTTTCCAATTTCTGAAAGTTTGTCTGGTCTTTTTCCAATCTTTAACTGTCCCGTTTCGGTGAGCCTGTGCCCAATGAAGCCTCAGATCCATGTTCTTGGCTGATACGAATGGAAACCAGTGTGGTATTCTGCTGTTGTAGCCCATCCACCTCAAGACTCAACATTGTTGTGCGTTCTGAGATGCTTTTCAGCTTACCACGGTTGTAAAGAGTGGTTAATTGAGTTACTGTAGCCTTCCTAGTCTGGCAATTCTCCTCTGACCTCTATATCAACAAGGCTTCTCAACCCACTGAATGTTTTTTGTTTTTCGCACCATTTGGTGTGAACTCCAGCCTGTTTCTGAGGCTACGTTTACACGACAACGATGTAGTCAAAAGCGGAAAAGTTTTTCTCTTGCGTTTTCAAGAATTTCACATATACATGACAACGTTTTCAAAACGACTCACGCTTACACATATCCGATTTGCGATAACGGCCAAAAACGCTGTATTACGGATGCGCTTGCCTGTACGATAGACATGTACCGCGCATGTCCACATACCCAACACGTACTACGCACACGCATGATGTCACCGTTTTCAAAGATTCCCATATTGGGTGTTTACATGGACTCGATAACTTGCACTTTGAAACCCATTTTCAAAAAATGTGCGTTTTCAGTCCCCAAAATGCCGTTGTCGTATAAACGAACAGGCAAAACGCATAAAAGGTTTCCTGTTTTTGGCTGAAAACGTTGCCGTGTAAACGTCCCCTCAAATAGTAAAAGCAGCCCATTTTGCACCTACCATACCACTGTCACATCGCATTTTTTCCCTCACTCTGATGTATAATGTGAACAGTAACTGAGACCTGTATCTTGGCCTGTATCTGACTGTAATGATTCTGTATATCGCACTACATGATTAGCTGAATAGATAACTCCGTACGTGTTGTATTGTGCATGGTACATAATGCGTAATACAACATTTGAGACACAGCAATCTATTTAAGTGTATACCATTTCTCACAAATGGTTAATACCAGCAGGCAAAGCCAGCAAACACAATCCACTGGCTGTGCTCTGTGCACTGAAATGTGTGTGGGCATGCTGGGCAATGAAATGCGTGTGTTTTACAATTTTAAATGAACACCTACTTCTCTAATGCACTCCCTGATGTAATTATGAGTGGATCAGGCATGTTCGGCTGCAGTCGTAATGTAACACTCTAGAAGCTCTCATGTAGAACAGAAGCAGTTATGTAGATATCATATGCAGTATCTTGCTTTGTACCCTTGTCTACCATGGTGCCATATTAGCCAGTTCACTCTTGGTTTCTTTTTGTTACAATAAACAGGCAGAGACGGCTCCTGATGGGCCCGATATGGGCTACGGCTCCTTCCACCAGCAGTACTGGCTAGACGGACGCATCATAGCCGTGGGTGTCATCGACATCCTGCCCAACTGCGTCTCCTCAGTCTACCTCTACTACCACCCGGACTTCACCTTCCTCTCGCTGGGCTCCTACTCCGCTCTTAGGTGCGTCTCACACCCTGAAGAACATCTCACACTTCATTTGAATTCAAATCGTATATGGGCGTGTATTTGCATATGTAAATTGAGATAATGCATATGTAATTTGTTCTGTTAGTTCAACAAGGGTTTTGCGCGCATTAAGAGTTGATCTTGCGCAGTGAGAAGGCCATGTCTCACGACTTGACACCTGAAAAATAGCTTTCTCACTTTACTGGGGTTCCATTATTGTGGTAGGCAGCATATTTTTCAGCGTGAAAGGGGAAACGAAGAGGAGGCCTTCTAAAAGGGAAAAGTGGAGAGTGGACTCGGGTCTCTGTTGTGCTTTAAGCAGCTGCTGTCAGCATTTGGGTCAGCTGCTTTGTGTGTGTGTGTGTGTGTGTGTGTGTGTGTGTGTGTGTGTGAGTGTGAGTGTGATTGATGTAGTGTGTAAGTGCTCCTGGGCTCAGGATGTGATGGTGTTTTAATAAAAGGTCTGCAGGCCAGAAGTGTTATTATTAAGTGTTATTATCTTGCATATGCAGTATACCAGGGTTATAAGTGTTAGATATTTTCGTTTTCAGACATTTTACTGAATATGCTCTCAGCTATTTTTTTGAAAATATGTGTAGAGAGTTTAACAATAAGCACAAAGTGTCACAAAATGGCTTCTGAATTTCGAAGTTTAGAAGAAGGGGAGAAAAAAAAACACTTGAGACAAAATGAAGAAAGTTTTTGTATAATGATAAAGGGTTAATCTGTTCTTTTATTTTAATGATTTAATAAAAGAAATGCAGCAGTATAATACAAAAAAAATATTTGGAGCATAACCTCATTAAACCTCATGAAGTAAGTATAATATTGTCACCTCAAATCAGAGCACTAATCAAATTTATGATTTTCAGTGATTCGAGCTCACTTTTACTATATTTAATGTCAAATGATTTTTACTATTTCCTCCATTTTCTTCCCTTATATGGGCACCAGTTCCCACCCACAAGACATTTCTCCACTGTCATATGACAGCTACCTGTCAGGGAGCGTGAAGGCTAATGCGCTTCCTCAGAGACACGAGAAGCCAGCCAACCGTATTATTTCGGCCCAAGCTGCTTTACAGGGCAGCGTAACCCAGTCAGAGGAACGAGCTGTCTGCCCTCTTCCACATACTTGAGCTCACAGATACCCCTG
>CM074947.1:23946645-23966923 GCA_037577455.1 Pangasius macronema
CCATTTTTCCTGCCTCCAACACATCAAATTCAAGAATTGACTGTTCACTTGCTGCCTAATATATCCCTCTGAGATAATCAATGGTATTCACTTCACCTGTCAGTGGTTTTAATGTAATAGCTGATCAGTGTGTGTGTGTATCCATTTAAAGACATTGCCTCTCAGCCTCTCTCAGACTTCGGACTTCAATATGATGTTTAAGATTGTTACTGAAAATCCAATCAGATCAATCTCTCCAAAGTGCTCCCAAATAATCTTTTTCATCATATCAAACCTTGCAGAGATTTTAGAATGCTGTAGTGTAGCCTGTAGTCCAAACCAACCAACTGCTTCATTGGTCCTACTGATCAATAAAAGCAATTTCTTACTCTTTTTCTTTCTACGTCCGTGCCAGCGTTGGGCTGACTGAGGCTGGCGCTGCTCTGCTCCCCTGTAGCTCCTGTCATCCTGGGTTAGTCTCGCTCTCTTCTGGCAGTGTTGCTTTGTGCCAGCAGCCTGGAGAGGTTTAGCCTGTAAAAACACCCCCCCTTCCCCCCTTCATTTTAGTCAGCGTACTTCCCTACTCTGTCACTTACCCCAAAACAATTACTGTAATGTGCTCTAAATCGGAGCAGCCAAGCAATTTGGCTATGTAAAATACAAGCCAAAGAATGCTGTGTATGTTTTTCTTCATGTATGCTACAGAAAATGGGGTTAAGGTTAAATAATAAAAAAAAACAATGAATATAATATTGAATAGAACTGAATAAAACCACAATGGAAATTTTCAAGTGTAGCTATAGGCACTGATTTATTACGGATGAGTTTGTTGTGCAGCAAACAAAGCTGAACGAGATTGCACCCATTCTTCAGTGCATAATCTCACCTGGATACTGTAGAACTGCTGGACATTAGTACTTCTGATACGAGTATTAAGTGTAGGAAAGTTGTGAGTCACGACGAAAATCATATCGCAATACGATCAGTAATGATCTCTAATCCCACTATCCACTGTCACCCAGGAGAGAATGAGTTCCTTTTTGAGTCTGGTTTCTTCCTCATGCCATCTCAAGGTGTTTTACTATCCAGGTAGCTGGTTCTTTGGGCAATCAGGCAAACGTGACTACCTGTTTATGCAGTATAATAGCCTAATGTTAGCTAGTAATCACTGGCAAGTGGTTTGGCAACCAATGTAAGCTAGAACCTGACCGCTCATTTTAGTTAAACAATCGCTAGCGTAATATTAGCTTGCCATCAAACATAAGGTACAAAATATAACAGCTAGCATGCCAGTGCTTTTTTCTGTCACGTTATTGGGGTCCTGGGTCCTGGGTTTGATCCTGAGCTCAGGTTACTATCTGTGTAGAGTTTCACATTCTCCCCATGTGGATTTCCTCTGGGTTCTCTTGTTTCTTCCCACAGTCTAAAAAAAACATGCGAGTAGAATGCCTCTAGGTGTGGATATTTGTGTGAATGGTGCGCTGTGATGGACTGCCATCCCATCCAGACAGTAGCCCTATCCGAAGTCCTATTTCGTCAGTAACTTCTACTTACTCACTTACTCACACAATCAGAGACTCGGGTACAAGCTTACTTGAAAGCAAACTTGGCTAGCTAGTGAAGTCCAAAATCCTAAATAAACACCAGTACATCCAGAACTCTCCTGCACGTCTGCTCATTCATTCTCACTGGCTTCCTGTCCCACAACAGATTCAATTGGAAGTCCTTCTTTTCACGCACAAAGCTCTTCATCACCAGGCTCCCTCATATCTCACTGATGTGTTTTCAATATCACATTCCAAACTCCTGTCTATACAGCTCAGAACTAAGCACCGGACCTGGGATGACCTGCCATTTAACATAACTGTCCCTCCCTTAGGAACGCTCTTCCCAAACACATCCGAGATGGCCAAGTTCAAATCATTACTCCCCTTTTCACTACTGTCATTAATTTCTGATTAATCACTAATTAAGGTTGTTGCTACTGGTTTTATCGTCTCCGCAACCCCAGACTTCAAATCAACATGGCTGCAGAAGTATGGTTGAAATTGGTTTAATCTGTAACACTGACCACGCATCCACTGTTTTGAGGAGGTAAAAACCTGATGAGCCTGAAAGATCACTCTTATCACTAATGTTAGCCGTTAGTTGTTTTGTGACAAGCATTCATGGAGGCATCTATGGTTTTCCCACTTCGTAGTTCGAATATGTTGACCCTGAAAATGTGATTTCAAGTTCTAATTCACATCACGAGTTAAATCAAATGCAGCAAAGTGACTACTGCTGTGAGGTATATTAGCTAAGCTAACCTGGCAATATTAGCACAACGCTGTATTTAGGTATCTGACTGGCTTTGCTAATGTTACTAAACAGGGATGTGCTGACTGTTCAGGCACACTTTTTTAACCTCTAGCAAAAGAAATGGCCAGTGGTATAGTGTTGCAGTTCAAATCAGGATCACAGGAACTTTTGATATCTGTCTGTTATTTTCCCACCATTGTGGTTGGCCTTTTTCCTGTCCTTTCTCATCCAAATGACTTTTTTCCCCCGCTCATTTGCTTGCCCATTAGTGTACCACTGCATCCTGCAGATCCTGTGCTCAGGCCATAGACCACTTTAAATATAGTGTGTATGGCAACCAAACCTCAACCACTGAGCTTGGATTCCTCACCTCCATTGGGTTCAAACTCTGGACCATAGGAGCCAGTGGTTGTTCTGTGGTGTTGTGGGTGGCTGTATCCTCTTCCAGTTCCCATCACACTCCGCTGAATAAGCCTCTGCGTTTGGCGAGTGCATGGTGCCTCAGGAGAATGCTAACCCCCTCAGTAGAGGGAAGGGGAAACAGAGGGGTACTTTAGTCTAGTCTTTCTGTCTAGATTTGAAGCTTTCTCTAATAGTACTGACCTCAGTTCGATGCTAGGGAAACATAACCAGAACTGTATGTGTATGTGCTTTGAGCTCTCCAAATACAATTACATTTGAACTGTCTCTATTCTAGATAGTTTATTGATCCAGTAAAGGAAATTCAATTGTCTTGGTACAGCAGTCCAACAAAGCGTACTATTTAGTAATCAATCAATGGAATGCAAAAGTCAATTCGACTTTTATGTCTTTCGTGAGTGCCAAAACATTCATTGCGATGTTAAACAGGCTTCTCAGCATTGAATTGATGGAAACAACTAATTTTCCAAAAGCTATTCGAACAAGGAGGTGTCGGATGTGTGGAATTCACAGTCAAAGATTAAGTTTAAGATTCGCTTTATCAAATCCTATGTGTAAATATCTAAACTATAAACCGATGTAATTGCATTATAAAATAGGATGACTTTCCGGTCATGTGGTCAAAACCTAAAGCCTGTGTACATGTAGAATATACAGCATATATATATATTTTTTTTTTAATGTGTAGTTGTCGTTACATCAAAGCTCACTCCAGGCTTGTTCGCTCCAGGCTTTTCCTCGGTAGAGCTGAACAACTGCTCCTTTTGTTCAGCTCTGTTTATAAGCATCATCTCTGCTGTGGCCTATATGATCTTTCTTTGAGTGTTTATCTGATCAATCATGGAGCATTTAGTCTCCTCTCATTGCAGGGGCTGAAGGTAAACTCTCACAATGCCCACATTTGTCTGTGGTGTGTGTGTGTGTTTGTGTGTGTGTGTGTGTGTACAGTGACATACATGTTTGTACTGGCACCCACGCAAAACCCAAGGTTTGTGTGTGTTTGTATGTGTGTGTGTTTGTATGTGTGTGTGTGTGTGTGTGTGTGTGTGTGTGTGTGTGAGACAGAGATTATGCCTTGATTCAGCTGTATGAGTTTTGTACGGCGCTCAGATTTTATGATTTTATCAACATTTTAGCCTGTCTGTGTGTGTCTGTGTGTGTGTGTGTGTGTGTGTGTGTGTGCGCGTGTGTGTGAGTTTTGCAATGGCACCGAGGCAGCGGAAGCTCCCAGGCTGGAGGAAGTGCAGCGCTGTATTGTGTACTGGGGCCCCTGCATTAAGCATATCATCGCTTAAATGCGGCTCTTTTCTCCTGGGGATTAGCCTGTGGGACAGAGGGACGCCCTCCCTCACTGAGCTCTGTCACAAAGATTCATCTTCCCGCCACGCTGTGGTGTGTGTGTGTGTGTGTGTGTGTGTCAGCATGTTTTTATCTTCTCACTCTCTTCTCTTCTCACAATTATATTACTCCTGGTTCACCAGTTATGCCTTTTTTAAAATTTAAAAAAACCTGTCCATCGGCTCTTATTCTCTCTTATTCATTTGTTGACTAGCAAAAAAAAAGATTGAAAACCCAGTTTTGTCGATTCCATTCGATTCTGCATCATCTCACATGCCACTCTCTTCATCCTCCTCACCTCCACCTCCTTTTCTTTTCTCCTCTCTCTCAAGGAAAGATGGATGAGATGGATATTCTTTCTGTCAGCTTGCTCCATATGAAGGTAAAGATGCATGGAGCTGTCTTGACTCTAGAGCGAGCGTACACACACACACACACACACACGAGACAGATTTGTGCTAACATGTAGAAGTCTTGCTGTAGTCTGGCTTCAAGCGCCGTGATTGACGCAAAGATTGTTGTTCAGCTTCTTTTTTTGCTGATAAGCCAGTGTATGATCACTGTGAAAGCTTTCTTGCCTGCTTGCACAGCATACCAAAGTGTACTGATGACTGACTCACAAGCCTGCAATGGCTCTGTTTGTTTTCTTTTAAACTGCGACTTAAATTTATTTATATGTAGTTCGGAGTCTACAAATGTACCAAGGCTTTTCGGCCAATCTGAAGAACTCTGTGTGAGTGTGTGTGTGTGTGTGTGATGGTGTGTAGATTCTTGGTGAATATGATATCTCAATCAACATTTTTTTTTCCCCTGTGGCTTTTTTTTGTGTGTGTGTCCATCTCACAGGAGCCTGTTTATCTCAATACTCATGCATATCCACATCAGGCTTGAACCTCTAATGGTGCGGGTAAATGATGGAGGGAGGTTGGGATCATCTCCAGGCCACTTCTAAAGCATTTTATTGCTTTTGCCTGAACAGTAGTGCTTTTCTGATCTTTCAGTCGTGCTCAAAATTCCCCGCTTTTCAGCGTTCAAAGGCTTACTGGAATTTTCCTCACCTTCTTACAGTGGGCCAGACTGAAGAAAATAAGCACTCCCTCTCAAAAAAAAAAAAAAGAAAAGCTTTCCTATTAAAAACTCAGGTAGAGGTGAAAGCATGCACTTACTCCTCCTATATTTTCCCCTCGAACAGCCTCAAGAAATGGAGTATGCATTTAAAAAGCCTTAAATCTTTTCACTTTATGGACGTACGTCTTGTTGTTGTTGGGCCGACGCTTGGACCTGGCATGACGACCTGCTGAGTCTGAGGGGGAGCTGGCCCGCGGATGACAACAGAAAAATGGCTGTATAATTAAGATTCTAAAAACCATTATATTTATGGCCTGACTGGACCTACATTGCTCCAGTGGGATGGGTTAACCTTCAGCAGTGAAACCAAATGATCCAGGTGGCTGTTGTTTCGGCTTTGGTTAATAAGTTTGTCTTACCACCAGGTCTCGCTAGCTTAGAAGACCAGCAAGCATACAACTGTGCAGTCGTCTTATAAATCCTTTCTTTCACACCTCTCTCGGTCTCTCTCTATCCATTTTCCGCTGTTCACACCCCATTCAATGATGTAAATTTGCCTAGTAAACTGTATTTTCCCTCACTAATAGCCTGTAATGGCCTGCTGTTATCAAAAGCTGCTATTGTTCTGTGCATTCATTTTCAGCAGACTCCCGCGTCTGCCATTTTCCCTCCACACCCTATTATGAGGCTTATATTATTTTATATGGAAAGTTATTTAAAAAAAAAAACACTATAATGCAAGTGAAATGATTGTAATTGGCTTGGTATCTGTAGCTCTCCAAATTGATACTTAACTCATTATTTATATTTCAAGTATAAGCAGATATAGACACGAGTCCCTGGGAAGATACTGTCCAGCACTGTTAAACTTAAGTCATACAAAAATCAGAACATATTTGGGTCACGGTTGAAGAAGGGACAACAAAATGTGGGAGAGAGAGTCTCACACACACACACATTAACTGGCATTCCTGATTCGCTACACATTTCAGAAATGTCAGAAATCTTTCAAGTGCTGCAAACTGCGATGTCCAGCGTTCTTGTGCTGTATAACAAACACCGGATCAGGGACCTTGCTCTGACAGTGCGCATGCAGTGTATGTGTTTATATAACGTGACCGTGTGTGTTAATTTCTTACAACTTCTTGGATCTTTTTCTTGCAAGACGGATGAATACAACATGGGGCGTGGGGCGTGGCATGCTGGCTGCCCTCTGCCCTGTTTAGGCGCCGAGCAGCGTCTTGTTATTGCTCGCCCACGGCACATCATGAAATCATTTGTTAAATAAATGAATGAGAGCTTATTTAATGGTCCGAGGATTTAGAGCCTTTGTTCAGAATCCAAGTCTTGCACCTTTCTTTGCAGTGTTTGTATGCATGCTTCCAAACATTTTCCTCACTTGTTATGGACAGGGGTGGAAAATATTGTCGTAATTGTACAATGTTACTATACTGAAGAATTATTTTCGGCATATTTATACTTTACTTGAGTGTAAGTGCAACTGAATACCTGTACTCTGACTTCATGACTTACTTTTTTGCTCCTTAAACTTTTACTTAGACCTTGAAAGCATTTGTTACAAATCTACCCCCATACGCTATACATATCACTAGAATGTCCATTTTATTTACATTTCTGCTTTAAGCATTCGATCAAGATAATCAGTGCGGAATCAAAGAATAGTGTCGATTTGTCATCTGCAGTGACTTTCCCATGCTACACAATGGAGTTAGCGCTATAGCTATCCATGTGTTTATGAATCTATACACTGATAATGCTCTGGACTGTAGTGTGGAACTTGAGGATGAGCGACTCTGGTACTACCTCAGTAAAATGTTTCAATATGGTCGAATAAGCAAAGACTCGTATAAAAGAAAGTGTGAAAAAGCATGTTGAGGTCATTTTCACTCATGTGATACATTAACTGATTATATTTAACCAAGTTAGCGTGTTTTCTTTGCTAATGCCAACTAGCATGATTAACTAGCCAACTAGCATTAAACTAGCATGGATTCCAGGAGCTAATGTAATTGGCTAGACAGTCAAATTCTAGCTAATAGAAAATGTTAGTTAGTTACTTCTGATTATTTCATTAGCAAACTATGTAGTGTTAGTCATGCCTACGACCAACAAACTTAGAGAGATAGAATGATGTTTTCAGGCAAAACGGCGGCGCTGCCTTAAAAACGAAAATCACCTTCTAACAGTTTTTAACTTAATTTAAACTTTGCTTCTTTTTTTTTTAACTACACTTATGACTTAAAAATGTATAAAAAGTGCAATATAAATTAAAGTTGTTTTATCAGTCAGGTTAAGGTGCTGATAAAATCAAAAATAAATGTTTTTTTTTTCTTCAAACTGTATTAAAACCTAACAGCAGAGTAAAATAATCTCTGTAATCGCTGAAACAGCCAAAAAATACAGTACGATGGAAAAAAATGTTATTGAAGGTTTGTTCAATGCAGCTCTTATTGTTCCATGATCCTGCTTGTTATGAGAACTTAACAACTAAATCCAACTTGTGTATCTTCACCCGGACTCACACGATATGGGAAAGTAGACCTGCGTTCTCACTAAAAATGAAACTTGGCTCAGTTTTTGTAATAAACATGAACAATAGGTTTAAATAAGCACTTCATATTACTGAGATTATGTTTCAGTTTATTTGGACCTGATGCTATAACAGTGTAAAAATAAATACAAATTCTATGTTGATTTTTGCTACACATTTAAAAATTCACAGGAGAAACTGAAATGATGTGCATTATATAGTTCTTAAGGATAAAATTAATAATCTATATAGAATAGTATAGTAATATAGTACGTACATTTTATTTTCCTATTTATACCATCAAAACAGTATCACCAAAACCATAGAGGATCATAATTACTCAATGGTGAAATGAGTCAATGTTGAAAACTGTGAGTTAGAAGTATACACTGTACCATTTGAATAAAATGACATCATCATTATTTACAATGAAGGTAAGTTGACATTCTGAGATGTTCCCATTTCATTCAATGATTTCTTTCAGTTTTATTATTACTATTAAATAGATATTAGTACATGTATTGACTAAGTAAACCTTTTGTATTCATTTTTGATTAAAAAAAGAAGAACTTTTAAACCACTATAGGATAAGAACATACGTCAGTGATATTGAAGCCTCATTCACAAATCCATGCATTTTAAATTCCATTGACAGATATAAGTCCATTGTTCTATTGATTTGTTCACCTTTCCAAATGTTGTGAGGTTTTATTTATAGGTTTTATTTATAGATTTATTATTATAGCTTTTGGTCAACAATGAGAACAGCCCATTGGGGCAGGAATCACGCTGCCCCATGCTTTGGGGATGTAGCTATGACCAGGGCAGTTAATGGCAGCGTAAATACTCCACGGCCTCTGAAACCTTGTTTTTTATCAAATCACTGAAATTTAATATAATAAATATCTGCCCCCCCAAAAAAGCAACATGTAAGTGCAGACAGTGTGTCTATGATGTACAGAACCATTTTTATTGTAAGATATACTGCAAGGATTGGGAGAGGGGAAGTGGGATTGGATTTTGGAGTTGACAACATCAGCATAAAGTCAGAAATATGTGTGAAATACTTGTTTCCAAGGCAAAGGCTGGGAAAAGAAGAAAATGTCTCCTTTTTACAAGGCCCAAATTTGCTGGGCTGGCTTCAAGTCTTTCGTGTGGTTCTTGAGATGCAGTTCAGCTGGAAATTTTTCTAAAACCTGCTGGCAATGCTCTTTAATTGCCTCAAATGCAGTTGCACAATGGTTCATCCAGAAATGCTCAAAACGAGGTGCTAATCTGTATGCTAAATCTCTACTGCTTATTACAGGGTTACTCAAAAGAATCACTAGATAGAAACCTATGGCATGAATCAAGTATGAAGACCTCTCGACTTAATTTTGAGTGAGGCTATGTTGTTATTAACACTGTCCTTCCCAACCAAAATCTATGGTCACGAGCTGCTGCTGTGGAATGTGGGCAGTCGTGGCCTAATGGATAGAGAGTTGGACTTGCAACCCGAAGGTGAACCTGAAGGTCGCGGGTTCGAGTCTCGATTGTAGGTGGGGGAAGTGAATGACCACGCTCTCTTCCACCCTCAGTACCACGACTGAGGTGAGTCCCTTGAGCAAGGCACCGATCCCCCAACTGCTCCCCGGGCTGCTCACTGCTCCTGCCTGATTCGTCCAGACTTGGAGATTTCTGCACTTGTGACTCACCTTCTTCTGCTCTGGATGGTCCCACATGGGTACCCTAAAGATTGCACCTCCCAAGAACACTTTACACCCAACTTGCACCCTTGCTTCAGTGGATAGTCTCATCTGGATACTGTAGACTCTGCTGTAATCATAAAAGTCCTGTGCTGAATGATATTCAAATGACACTCATACTGAATGACCTTTCAATACACTTTGTACTGATTTAATTTATGGCATATAAATAGCATATCCAATAGTAATGATTTTTAATCCCATGATCTTGTGGCACCCAGAAGAGGATGGGTTTCCTTTTGAGTCTGGTTCCTCTCAAGGTTTCTTCCTCATTTCCCTCCCAATAACAAAAATGTCACGTGTGTGATCTGAGGCTTTTATGAGATCCCAAGCACCTCTACTTTAAGTGAACAGGCAGTCATGCTCCATTAAACCACACCCGTGCAAGTATCTGGGAAACCAGTGGAGCATGCTGGGAAGTGTGGCTCCTCCATTTCTTTCACGATCTCAGTGTTTCAAAAGCTTTTAGACAAAAAAAAAAAATACAGTTTCTTCTTTTGGTTGTCCAGGAAATTAAAGACTGGTATTTAGGTGTAACTTTACTGAAGGTCAAGTGTGACTGAGTGTAACAAAATACATCTTTTGGTTAGCCCTACAGTTTTAATATACTTGAACCAGGTGCAAAGCACTGAGAAGTTCTTCTAAAATTCTTCGAGACTTCTTGTTTTAGGTTTGTAAAAACATATTCACTCAAGGGGTGTATGGTGAACTAGGCTGACAAGTTTTCTTTTTTGGATTATGTAGAACCATGAATGAAATACCACTGACAAGATACTTAAACTTGCCTCTTTAATCAAGGCCATGCCATTCTGTATATATGATATACTATAAGTACATTTTAAAGTCTTTAAATCTATTCATTTGGCAGACATTTTTCGAGAGGAAAATTAACCTAGGACAGGATGCTTTCCAGGCACAGCCCTGAGCAGGTAAGGGTTAAGTCTCATGCTCAAGGATCCAACAGTGGTTTTCTGGCGCATATGGGATTTAAAATCACTTCATGCTGAAGGGTCCAACAGTGGTTTTCTGGCACACATGTGATTTGAAATTACTAACTTGAAACCTTAACAACTGACCCACCACCATATGATCTTCCCATGTACATTACTGCTACTTGCTTCAGTAGTCTAGTCTTATGAGTAAATAGTACAATACCATTATGTTACTGTCCTGAATCTCAGATACATTGCTCTGGAAATTGTACACAATGAAGTATTCATTAGTTTCAGGGCACACAAATGTGAAATTTATATTCTTGTAGCGTTCTCTTCTTTTCTCTCCATTTTCTCCCCAATTTGCCAGCCAACACCTGCCAGCTCTCTCCTCTACAATACAACATACAGACCTCCAAGACGCATGAAGCCAATCAACGGCATCTTTTTGAATTGCTGCTCATGCTGCATCACAGAGCAGAGTAACACACTCGGAAAGTGCTATCTACCCTCTTCCTCATACATCAGCTCACAGATTGGCTAGTGTTGCTGTGATTGACAGGCGAGAGAGAGAAAGACAGTACACAGAGAGTTTTGCTCTCTTGGCTCCCAGCCACAGATGGCTGCTGGCATTGTAAGGATTCGAACTCACGATCTCCAGACTCTAGGGCCAATGCTTTTCTTCATTGGCACTATCAAAACCCAAGACTATGGGTTGTATTTTTTCTAACGCTGATGAAAATGCATCTAAATCTGGCCAGTGGTGGCTCTGAGTTAAGTTTTCCATGTTCTTTTCCATGTTGCGTTTAAACTATATCAACAGGTACATTTGTCTGAAAGATCACTCATCAGTGAAATGTGCTGACTCGAGTGCTCAAAACGTATGCTGCATAAAGTGTATTAAAAGACATACAATACCAGCAAAAGCTTTCCTCCCCCTCCAAAACCCAGATCAACAGAGAGCTCTCAAAGTCTCTGAGAAATTACGCTCCCATTATATTCGCATTCACCATAGCTTTGTGGGTTATAAACTATGGCATCCATAATCTCAACCAAATATGGAGCTTTCTCAGTAGGATCGTCTCCTTTCCACTTTATGATGTGCTGTGGGTTAAGACCTCAAAATTAGAGTGGATTGATCCCAAACCCCTTTCCGCTTTGGGGTTTGCATTTCACTTCCCCCGCGGCTGCGGCTCTTGGATAGCAGCACATCAGAGCTTCAAGGACCAGATTATGTGGGGATGACTCTCACTTCTAAGTGCGTGAGTGAGACGACTTAAGAAGTCTTCCAGCAGCTCACTTGCTGTGTTTTCCAAAGCAAAGCCTAGTGGCCAGCCTGCCAAACTCAACAAACACTCTACTTTGTACTGTTAGCCTTTCTTCATTGTACCTTTTGTAAATAATGATCAGACAGGCCTTGAAGATGCACTTCAGTTTTTTTTCCCCTCACAAAATCATGTATAGTAATGCCAAAAAGTTCAGCTAAATCTATGTATTGGTTATCTTTTCATAAGACCACTGCTTTATTTCTTACAAAGCTCCAGTAAGGGTCTCAAGCCAGATTTTTATGACCCCAGAACTAGACAGAGACGCCAAAAGCACCAAAATTATTGTCTCACTTTCCCAGCAAACCTCCTTGTTTGCCCATTTAAAGCTAATTTGAAGAGGTCAATGTTAGCCTTAGCAAAAATCTGTTGCTGGCAGGCGAGCTTTCTCAGAAAATACACTGCTCTGAGTAATAGAAACCTCAGCCACAAATCCTTGCCTTGGCCTAAATATTTGCTGAATGCACGAAAAAACTGTAAAAGTTGAACAAAGTGAAGGGGGGGTGGGGGAGGGGGGGAGGGGGGTAGAGACATGGTGGCCTGCCATGCAAATTAAATGCAGATTCTGTATATGACTTTTTGTGCATGTGTGTCATTAAAGGAGGGGGGAAGCAAAGGATGAAAAATGGAGAGAAATAAACAGAGAGAAACTGGCAGAGGCCGTTGTTTCACTTGGCGGCGAGTGGTGCTGTATGGTTACAGCCCAGCCATTACCCAGGAATTCTGAGTGAAGGAAGGAGAAAAAAAAGTCCCTGACGCCTCTCTCTCTCTCTCTTTCTCTCTCTCCCATTTTCCCTTCTCTTTTTCCATTTGTATCCAGAACTTGAGGCGATTAAAAGGCGATTAGGATTCATTTACGAGCCCTAAAAGAAACAGCATATGATGCTGAGGGGGACGTTTTTGGGGTGCGCAATCAGAAACATGGAGTTCTGATCGCTGCTGTGATCATCGAAATTAAGAGCAAATGTAACACTTGTGTGCACCACTGGTGCCTGCTGCCAAATCTTAAAACTCATGAACAAATGAACTGAAACTCTGATACACATAACTGAGAACTATGCAGCACATTGTTTCTGGTTCCTTTATATAACAATTGTGTATATACAGTGCAGTTTTCCCTAAGGATTTCCTTGCTTGGAGTATGAGGAAGGCCTGCAGACTCTTAGATTTATTGTCTGGTAAACATGTCATTGGGGAAAATGGGCTCAAATAGAAGAAATCACATTTCAAGAACAGCCAAAATGGATAGATACTGCTCAATCAGAAACACATGGGTATTGTTACTTCGAAACCCGGTCTACAAGTCACACATACTTACATACATGCTCAGATCTATATGGCTTAAGCTTCAGAGAAGGTCATAAATCTAAAGGTTAACCTTCATCCAGTAGCTCCAGCATGCCTGCCTTATTTCATATAAAATGTTAGTAAGTGAATATGAACGCTATTCCCACTGCTTCCAAAGACTAATGTCACCATACTCATAACTAGTGGTCAATAACACGTTGAGGAATTTGATCTACATAAATCAAATGTGCTAACAACAATAATTAAGGGGGTTATTAAACATAAAAATGGTCTGAAAAGCATTGGATTATTTAAGTGAATACTGATTTAAGTACTCTCTTAGAAAGAGAGTTCACTCTTAGAAATATGGAAACAGTCCAGAAAGACAAACCTTAGAACCATCTTTAAAGAGTGTACTATTCACTTATTATAGAAAAATAAAAACTATTAAGAAAAGCCCAACAATGAACTTGGAGCATAAAGATCATACAGTGGCTTGCAGCAGTTGTAGCTCAGTTATTAACCTCCTGAACTAGTGATCTAAAGACTGTAAGAGGACCACTGTTGGGCACTTGAGTAAGACACTTAACCCTTAACCTCCTAGCTCTGTGCCTGGATTGTATCAAGCCCCAAGTGTATTTTACTTGAGATAAAATATCTGCCAAATTATTCTACTTGATACATTTATAGAAAAACAAAATGGATAAAATTAAAACCATTAAGAGTTCTTTGACCTGTACAGTACCTCTGTGGGAACTCTTAATGGTTCTGATTGGTGTGTTTTCCAATCAGAAAGGGTACCAAGTAGAAACTTTTGAAGGCTTCTACCTTCAACTGAACTCTTTAGGGTTCTAGATTTGACCCTTTTCTTAACCCTAAGAACATGGTAGAACTTGGGCAAAGCTCACAAATTAATCCATTTCTTGCTTTAAATACTTTTGTCAATTAACATATTAGAAAAAAACAATATTTGTCAATATTGTTAAATGTCTCAGCACTGGTTGACTCCAACACTGAGATGGATAATAACCTTAGCTGTAATATACAGCATTACTGTAAACTGACGTTTATACCGAGGCATTTTGTGACACACCTGAAATACGAAATCTCCTGCTACCAATTTTTTTTTTCACAAACCAAATTCAGATGCAGAATAATGAAGTACAGAAGCTACCCTCAGCCTTGTGTCCAAAGTTTGTTCCCTTGAGCTAGAACCAGCTGTTAGTTAGAAGAGATTAGCTCATCTCCTGTCAGCCTCTCTTAAGCCTTCTCTTCTCTAACTTAATAGAGGTGTGCAGTGATGGCATGATCCCCTTGGAGAAAGCCCAGACGTCCTTCATCCATTACTTCTACATCTTTCCACCGCCTCACTGTGTCTCGCTGTCTCGCTGAGCCTTTTGATTTTATAAAGATACGCCCCCCAAATTAATGGAGGAGAAAAGGCTTGCAGACTGTGCAGACCTTGGCTCCATATTTTATTAAGCAGAGAAGACTCGCCTCACAGAGTCAACAGACTAGACAGTATGATGTGCTCATTTGGTTGCATATATTTTCCAAAATAGTGTCCTTGGCTTTTTAAAGTGGAGGGGGATGAATGCAGTTGTTTTATGCTAAAATGAACAACTAAAGGATAGACAACTCTGAAATGGAAATATTAGAATTACAGAGTGAGTTGATGTGGCCAATTTTTGAGGTCCTAGAGAGCTTCAAGGCTTGCCTTAAGTTTAAAGCCAGTTCTTAAATCCACTTTTACTTCATAAAACGCCCATGCCCGTGACTATGTGGCCAGCAGAGCTATTGTTTCTACCCACCCACAGCCAAAGCCTTTTCACAACAGTGGACAGCATCAGTCTCCGCGTGCCAAAGGCCTTGTGGCTCTGGTTTGGTTCCATTCAACTGTCCCATCTCATCAGAAAGCACATTTAGCATGGTGCATTCTTCCTTTTCACTAGCGCTTTGGGCCAGACAAGGCAGTTGACCATCTAGTTTTGTTGTCTGGTCCTGGCACACATGAGAATGGACTGAAAAACAGGCAGATTGCCCAGCTCTGTCGTTTGTGTTGGCCACACTGGTGAGAAATGTCATGTAGGGATAAGGATAACTGTAAACACTGCGAAATCTCATTCATAGAGTCAATGGCTTTTAAGACACCCCCCCCACACACACCCACACACACACACACACACACACACACTTTTTTTGAGTTTACATATGGGAAATTTGGTTGTGCGTTGAGTCTATATACGGAAATGAGAGCAGCTCCGAGTGAGTGTGCATTGAAGACTATGTATGGGAATGTAGGTGTTATCTTTGAGCCAGTACAAAGAAGTCACAAATTTTGTTAGCCAGCTAGCAAACCTAGATAACCTGACAGGATTTCTAGGAAGATCTTTTTTTAAATTAAATGTCCTACCCATAAAAGTTTATACTTTTCACTGATAATTCAAGCTATATGGATGACATAGGCTAACTTGACTTGTTATTTTTTAAAGCTACAGAATGTACGATCTTGGAAAGGTTCCCTCTCTGGTAGAAAAATGCTATTGCGAGCTAATTGTGTAAGAACATCCCAGAACAAATTAGAGAACAACTATCTGTTCATAAGACAAACTCTATCACTCCTGAATGTATTTCCTCTTACTTCTATAGTATATACATTGCACTCCCTCGCTCTCTGCCTCCCGTTTGGTTTGTTTACACCCCGACTCGTTCTTTCTTCTGATTGGTTGCCAGCTCAAAACTAGTTGGACTTCTTTCATGCCTAAAGCTCGAGATGACGTATCTGAACTGGCTCATGACATATGCCTATATATTTCCCAACAATTCCTACCAACTTTCTACTGACGCAGTGCTGACTGTGAAATACTATTAGAGTATTGTCAGGCGGACTCACAGCAGCTCAGGAATGTCATATTATACAGTATTTATTCAGTGATCATGCTTTTGTTTCTTCTTTGCTTTTAAACAAAATTCCTATACACTGTAGGAGAGCAGACATGCTGTTTGATGCTAAAGAAAAGCAATAATCCCTGGACCACTGTCAACTCGTCACGTCATTGTCATGATGATCTCAGGGGCGCTGTTGGTTTTTTTTTTTTTTTTAATGAAAGGCCTGTCACTTGGCTTGAGTGACAGGCAGAAGTAGCGTGGGAATCACTGAGGTGGAAGGATGAGAGTCGGACAAGGCTGCAATGGTGGGGAGGAAGTTTTAAATGTTTATTACTCTCAGATCCTGCAGCTTTCTAAAAAAATCAGTGAGAGAGATGATGGTGATGATAATAAGCTATGTGGAGAGGGGGAGTTGATGCATTGGGATCCCTGTGTTTGTGTCAGCCTCCCCATGGCTCCTGCATTGTCTCTCTTCCACAGCGCGTGTACTGTGATGTACTTGATTGGCAGCTCATGAAGCAGTGCTGTAATGAGAACAGGAACACATTAGCATTCTGATGAAGAGGATGATAGGCTACAAAGCACCATAGACCTCTAGATTAAAAGCATAGTTAATGAACTATTATGATGGAATTAGCTAAAATAGTTCATGTCTGGCACTGAGATTTGCTTACCTGATAGTGAAAATGTTCCTAATGCTAAATTTCACAACTCCATATGCTAACTTGACGGCTTATGATCTTGATGCTTGAACTGGCGTGGTGGCAAATTCGATTATGTCTGGAACTAACAATTGCTATTAACATTTTAACGCTTTCTTCTAGTTTCATTCTGATGCAATTCCTGACTCGTTGGTCGTGTTTGTGGCTTTCACAAATACTAATATTAGTGACGCTGACTTGAAGTAATTCACGAAACAAGAATTATAGTTTCCTGACATAGCTAATTTACCAGTATAATTACATACTTTGTCATAAATACAGTATAGCTATTCGAATGAGTAAACCAACAACCACAATACAGCTAATATGTCTAACCATGACAGTCTGTCCTGCCAAATTTACTACATTTTAATCATAACCACAGCCAACATGTGTATAACAGGCATAAATGAATATGCAATTACTGTATGCATAGAAAAAAAAACAATCTGACTTATCTATTTTGCTTACAGAAGGCTGAAATAAAGCTAAAAATGTTCAAGCCAATAAATAAATAAATAAATAAATTAATTAAAAAAAAATTGCAAACAGGATTGCAAGATGATAAAAAAAATGCAATATCAAATGGGAGCATTGCTATGACTTTTTTTTTTTTTGAACTATGGCAAAATCAGAGCAATTTAACAGTTCTTAAAAATGAAACGACGAACTGACGTTGCCTATGATTTGCATTTGTTGTGCACACTAATACAATTGCAAAAACAGGATTTGAACTGAATTTCCATTGTGTCTCAGTATAGCAAATACATGCTTGAATTAACATTTTTTTTAAATTAGCTAGCCAAAAGTGGTATGTGGCTCAAGCAAATGGCCACGTCGGCCCTATTACAATATTCTATTAGCACACAATTCCAATTTCCACGATTGGAAATTTTGGAAATCTGCAAAATATTCAGTGTTAGGAATGGTTAAGCCAAGAAAGGCTGGAGTTAAAGAATTTCTACTTCTTCATTCTTATGAAACGAATCAAAATGGATATGAATTTTGCATGAAATCTACTAACCTCATAGGTTCTGTTGTTATATTATATACTCTATACGTATCTGTATTATAAACCGATACAAAAGTGCTTCTTCCTGACTTACCTTTCTCTCTTGGTTTAATTAAATACATATTTGGTGTCATTCAATAAAAAGAAAGGCTGACTACGCTCGTCTATAACTGGCTGTGATTGCGATTTTAATTTCCGTCTCAGTTTGAGTTCCTGAATTCGATCTTGGGCCGAGATTCTTTTCATGTCTGGCCCAGTGTGTGAGCTCGTCTAGCTCAGCTGTCCTCCTCTCCATATTCCTTCTTATTTACTTAAGAAGATTTACTTAACTTAAGATTCAAGAATTACCAATAAAGAAGATTTATCTGATTTACGCATATTTATGTGATCATGAGAAAAAATTCATCAAACCTTTTTCGAATTGAGAGCTTTCAGTCAGGCTGT
Organism: Pangasius macronema; assembly: GCA_037577455.1. NCBI lineage: Eukaryota > Metazoa > Chordata > Actinopteri > Siluriformes > Pangasiidae > Pangasius > Pangasius macronema. Next base: position 23,964,638 of record CM074947.1, read on the forward strand.
AGATATATTTTTTATATATATTTAATGTTAAATAATTAAACTACATGCAAGATTTTAAAAAAAATAAAGGTGTTCTTATTTAACCCTTTACTGCACATTGTTGCCATATGGCAACAATTGACAAACTACCCCCCTAATTTTTTTTTTTTTAATCTTGAAATATATTTTTATTTCTTGAACTAATTCAAGTAATAAAAAATCCATAAAAAATAAATAAATAAATAATTCATGCAGTAGAGGGTTAAATGTTATTCAGATTTTCAGTATGTAACCAGATTCAATAACAGAAATTAGAAATCATAGATTTCTTGGAATGACGCGCTGTTCTGAGTTAAACCGGTTCACCTATGCATGAACACAATTTACAAGAGGTGCAATAAAAACAGAAGTATGTGGCTTTAACAGTATTGTTTTAAATTATATTGTATGTGCAGAGCTTAGTGGAGCCCCATTTACTGCAATGTGCTGGATTTCATAACAGCCTCTTCTCTCTCTCTCTCTCTCTCTCTCTCTCCCCCTCCTCTATTTTGACAGATGGAATAATCATTATTCCTAATTACAGGATTGCTGTTCATAACGCAAACTTCTCACATTTGTGATATTCGTATTACTTTCATATCAATTTGACCAATCTGACACAGGAATGCTGCGAAGTCAGTAGTTTCAGCTTTACACAGTGTGATATGTAAAGTGATACGTGAAATATATACCTTTTTTTCTTTCTTTTCCTCCCCAGACCTGGAAAGTGCTAAATGACAACTTAAATGTTTGATAGGATTATTGTCCATTTGGTGGTGAAATCCTGTGGAAAATTGGATGGGGTGGCAAACAGAGGTGCAGCGTGGAGAGAACTGTGGACGGGGCACATTCCAGGGGAAAGCTGCGTAAATCCCGAGCATTGATTGGAAAAAGGGACCTCCTGACCCTGGGAATACATTAGCAGATTAAGCAGGCAGAGTCTCGGAGTCTGGTGGAGCTCCTATTCATGCTACGTTTAGCCCGGGACCCTGGTGTCACTAATCCGGGTCAGATATGTGTGGAAGTGTGAAATGGAGTCCAAACATAATAGAACTTAAAAGACTGGCTGATAAGAAAATGTCTAGTTAGTTTAAGCGTTCTTTTTATTTTAGTGTGGGAAGAGGCTAGGTTAGAAACTGCAACGTGGGTGCTTCTGCAATAAAAATATGAACAATTCTTCATCTGTGTAGAAATTTCGAAACATCATGGCTGAAGAATGGTTTCTGGCTCCGTGGGATAGGGTTTTTATCTCCGAGCAGCCAGAGAAGCCCTGCTGCTGGTAATAAAAAAAAAAAAAAAAGAAAAAAAAAAAAGCTTTTTAGCTCCTTGAGACTTATCAGGCCAGGAGTCTGCCTCGCACTAGCATCCAGCCCATTTTCCTGCAACTGATTATCTAACAGTTTAGCTCATTTATTGGGACACAAATTATATTTTAAAATCTGACAGCAGTGGTCCAGTTGGCCAGTTTGGGAGTTTTTCGATTTTTTTGTTAGCTTACAGGTTTAAATAGGACTCAACAATCTTGGCTTGGGATGGTAGTGGAAGTTTGGCTCTTGTTTACAGACTTATGTATGTCAATGGATCTTTTGGTCACGCCTCCTCACAACTGATTAAGAGACGTGTCCTTTGAAGCTGGGAAATTTGGGCCATCGGTTTGGTGCTTTATCCGCTGACTCCTGGATCTTTGAATGATTGTATCCTCACACAGTTCTCCACGTCTAATCCGACCCAGCTTAACTCCCCACAAACACCCTTCACCCAGATCCTCCATCTCATTTCCCCCTCATTTCTGCAGCTAAGAGATTTTAATAGGGATTAAAGGAATACTTCAGTCAAAAGTATGCTAATGTTGTTCGAGATGTTGTAAGAAAGCCAATCTAGCGAAGCAATCCAGCATTATAGCAGAAAAACGAATACTTAGTGAACTGCTCCTTGTTGACAGTTTTCGTTTTCACTGACAGCCATGCTAGCATTTTTGGATGATACACATCTTTTATAGAGAGGGTCAAACGTTTGTCATTTACACCATTTTTCACAAAAAAAAATCAATATATATAATTTTACTTGTCCTATGCATGACTAACAATACATAGCTTGCTAATTATTTCATCAGAAGTGACATACCTACTTCTGTAAATAACTGATATTTACCATTAGCTAGAATGTGACTAGCCAGCCACATTAGCTACTGGAAATCAATGCTAGTCTAACCTGGCTTTAGTGAAGAAAACAGGCTAACTTACTTATATATAACCAGTTAATTTTAGC